>BLLK01000058.1:896011-1427234 GCA_021927905.1 Chaetoceros tenuissimus
TCATTACAACTCCGTTGTTCATATAAGGTGAATGATTCTTTTCGTGCTTAGATGGAAAGTTTGGATGAATAGCATGGGCTTGATCAACAGAAAAGATAAATGATTTACGGATAGAAGCACTGTAAAGATCCGGGTCGAGGACACCAGGGTTTGGACTAAGTGCAGTGGAAATACGACGAACAGCTTCAGAAACTATAGGTGAACCTGCTCCATGTGCCGATGTACTTCCCACTTCTTCGTGATCAAAAAGACAAACCTGGTAAAAAATGTAATTTGAGTAAGAAAAAGACACAAGATGCACATCACAAGGCAAAACTGTATACTCACCATTGAAATATCACAGTCATTCTCGAAATCAGCGCCATTGGTGTAAGCAGTAAGAGATTCAATTGATACAAAACAAGTTGCCTGATTATCTAATCTTGCAGAGTACAAAAACTCATCATTGATTCCTCCAAGGCATGCTGGTTGAGTATCAAAAAGATTTAATTCAAAATCAGCGATATCTTTTACTTCAATATCCAACTCTTTTGCAATCAATTGAAGCAAGAGAGGATCTTGCGATTTTTGCCAAAAGTCCTGATCTCCAGTCAATTGCTTTGTAACTCCGTCCATGAGAATACCAGCAGTCCCAAGAATAGGCGCAAGGTGAGTCTCCTTATTCACAGTCAATGCTTTTCTTTCCTCAGCTGTTTTGAGGTGAATACAAAGCGATGAAACTCTTGCAATAGGTTTGTTAATTTTGACAAATTTCTGCACAACTTTTCCTCCTTCACGCACCAATACACGCCCCGAAATTCCAAGATCTCTGTCCAGCCATGTATGCCATAGTCCTCCACCATAGCATTCAACTCCAAGCATGACACATCCCGACGCAGAAGCCTTTGACTTTGGTTTTACCTTTAGGTTTGGTGAATCAGTGTGACCTTTATATCACCACAGATTGAATGTTAATCGTATTGCTCAAGATATAGAAAAGAAGCAAGCGCATGTCATTGTATTATTCTTTTCACTCACCTCCAATAATTTTAAAGCCATTTCCAGGTTGGTACTGCTTTCCAACTGCAAATGCAACCAAAGTAGTCCTGTTAAAAGTGTAGTAGTACTTTCCTCCCGGTTCAAGTTTTCCAGCAAATGGTTCACGTTTAGAAAGCTGTTGATATCCTGCAGCTTTGAGTTTGTCAACATTGTTTTGAACGACATGATAGTTATCAGGACTTGCAGTGAAGAATTCACATGCCTTTTCTGCGAATGGAATATATTTGGACAGATCCTTCATCTTTTCTTTTTTCAAAAGGTCTATGCAATTAAATTTTTGCACAGTAAATATGATCCGATGACCTGCACTTCAAACAATGGAAAATGAAAATGTGAAGAGGACATCATGTTCCTTTTGCTCTGTGCTGTGTGGTGCTGCATGCTTGCATGCAGATCTGTGATAAACATGTCTATATGGTAGTAGAAACGGTTTCTATGTGTACAAGCCAATTTTCCAATTGGCTAGGGTTCGGATCCAAAAAGACTGATTGAATTTTGCTGAATTTTGACACCTCAACATGTTGAATGTCGCAGGGTGATTTGTGGTGATGCCCTTCTCACAAATTCAGATGAAATTGCAAAATGAATCTATTGCAATAGCACCAATCATAAAAAAGAACTCTTTTGAATAGGAGAGCTTCATGGAATCGGAGTGAGTCAGGTCATTTGCATTTGCAATTCAAAATTTTCGCTTACGCAAGATTACAGAGAAAGCTGAAGCCTTTCCCTTTTCTCATAAAAAGAACCTGATCAATACAATATACATCTCATCAACCAATACAACATAGATATCATATACATCAAAACATTCTAGACATAGAAACATGGCAACCGCAAGAACATTAACACTCTCAAACCATTCCCTACACAATCTAAATTTGGATGTGCTAGACCTAGGCTATAATAAAAAACAGAAGACTGACCACCCACGCACCACTGACACCGTTCTCTTCAACATCGGTGGTCAATACTATCGCATTTCAAAATCTCTGTTGAACACACAGCCACATTCTATGCTTGCAAGATCTGCATCGGCGCAGTGGCATCAACCAAGACCCTTTGAAACTCAAGGGGATAAAGAAAATGCAATCTTTATCGATCGCAATGGAGCTAGATTCCAATATGTGCTAGACTATTTACGAGATGGAAGAATCTTTCTCCCACTCTCGGAGTGCAGAGAATCTATCCTTTCCGAGCTAGACTTTTATGCTATTGATTATGAAGACGAATACATCATGCACTCCCCTAGTTCTCAGGGAGTAGCAATGGGTGGATTAAAACTGCTTCAGAATCAAATTCTCAAATGGCGCTGTGCAGATCTAGCTGCTGATATCGTCGAAGCTGCTTGGAAGGATGCGAAATGGACTGGAAGAGAGGGAGATCGTAAGTACCTTTCTTTTGAGCCTCATAGATTTAAAGAGCTCTGCTATCAGCTCAAGCAGGAGGATGCTATTAGTTGGACCAATGAACATCTCATGACTTTGGGTCTAAAGATTACGAGTTTAGACCTAGACATGAGCTGCGAGAAATGCAGAGTTACTGTACAAATTGTGGAGGAACAAGAGGTTGAAAACGACTCATGAAACCGTTTGCAGATAGTGTATAATAGCTAGCATCACTATATAGTTACTATTGGATGGAGAAACACCAGAACGTAAGACTTGCTCCGACTTGGTATATTGTGAGAAGCAAGAAGTATTTTGATATCAGACGTACAACGATAGAAATCAGTCAATCTCAAAATATTATGGATGTGATCATTTCGTAAGATAAAATAGGGCTAATATATGTTTATAAGTAGGAAAAAGTACAATGGAAATTATGAATGAATCTTCCTGTTTGGTTCTACGAGAATGCTTGGGAAAATCAAGGGGTACCTTTTCTACGCGCGTTGAAAAGTGACTAGCGTTGAAAAGTGACTAGCAGCCCTTTACGCGGGAAATCACACACAAACTGGAAAGAAGTCCCATTTTATATACACCTCAATTAGACCTCAACGTATCTCAACATACAAAAATTTCAAATAAACTACTGTTGCAGAAGTCTTGTAAATACATTCAAGAAGTATATTAGCCACTGGAACGGTCATCATAGCACGTTTATTACACTACTAACCCATATGGAAATAAACCTTTTTTTGTGGACTTTTCTACGTGAGTTTCTCGTACTTACACATACCAGAAAATACATTAATTCAAGCGTCTATAGTGCTCGTAATATAAAAAATTTGATCCATTGTTCTCATGCAAAATATGTTTATATATACATATAGGAGATAGATGTGTTATGGATTTATGTTTCTAGAGATTTTTTTTCAAAAAATTACATGGTGATTCTCTCCAGTTTGACCATTGTCCGTTTGTGGTGTACTAGCTTCCACATAATAAAAGAAAAAAGTGATTAATCACTTTTCAACGCGCGTAGCTTTTGTCAAGACTAAAACTTTGGCGTTAATTTATCAAGTGTTTGATAAAAGTGAAGAAAAATATTCTTATCATAGACTACTATCCCTCTGTCAATGCGGGCAGGCTAGCTATATACCAAAAATCAGAAAATGGTCTGTTGGTAGTGATAGATATATCATTCGAAAGCTCTGTTTAAACGGAGTTAGGTTATCGTGTAAGTGACTGTATAGAAGCAGTTACAATAGAAAACAAGTGGATGATGTGTTTTTCTAGCTTCTTAATTTACTTAAGCCCTTTCATGAAAATCAGCTATATAGCTTATTCTTATTCAATATTACATATATTTTGAGACAAATTCTTTCGTGCAGAAGTCAGAATGGCCTAAATGAGGCCTTTTATGTACTGATACCATACTGATCGTGTATGGCACAACATTTTGCGACTATTCTCCTTTTACTTAAGCCCTTTCGAGCTAAATATTTTCTGTAATTTTTTTCACCTTAAATAAAAGATTACATCACCTGAAAAAGTGTCTTAGGCAAAACTTCAATATTTATAGTATTGCCTAAGACAAGTCGGAAATTTCTGTGGCCACGGGATGTTGCCGAAAAAAATTACAGAAAATGCGCGAAAATTTGGCCTGCCCGCATTGACAGAGGGATAGTAGATGTATGCTAACTTCGTATTCTCAAAATCTCAACATCCCACACAGTTGCAGCTGGGAAACCTGGTTGATTTGGACCGTTTCCTTCTAGAATTCTCTTGTATCCTTCAATACCTGCTTTCCCTCTCTTCGTCGTTGGTTCAGGCTATGAAAGAGTGAAAATGATGTTAGATTCCACATGAAATAAATATATCTTACGGCAAGCTGTGGCAAAGTTTTTTCATTACCTTCCAATTACTTGTTGCAAATCCCACTCGAGGAGGTAATTCTACACGTCTTCTTTCTCCTTTTTTCATTCCAACTAAAGCACTTTCAATACCAACGGGTACGTCTTGTTTCCCTATTTCTACACGGAGACTATCCAATCCAGCATCCTTCATCTTTTTACCATTACCGACATCAATGTTTTCATACCCCATTCCTTGTGAGTAGATGTATCCATTGGACAAAGTCGAAACACTGTAAATTAAATCAATTTTTGAATCATCCTTGACTACTTCATCCCCAAATCCTGTTTTGAGAACTTTGTATCGAGAGCCATTCTCTGTGATTGTGATTGGATTTTCTTTCAGGTCTTTTTCTTCTTTTTTCTCTCCAATCTCTCTACAACTATCAATATCTGTGCATTTTGCATCTGCCATAGGGGTATTTGCTAGTGAAGGTAGTAGTGCGACGAGCGGTGCTGTAGAAATTCTTTCAAGAGAATTTCGTCTTGATAGATTTGCCTGAAGACAAGTAGTAGTAGTGTGTGTGCGAATGTAAGTTCTTGTCGAATAGATATTATTGAATGCGAGTATCCCATGTCCGCAAAGCAGCAACAATACAGCAGGAAAAGAAGTGGCTAACAATGCATTTGCACTAACTCTCATGATGGAATCTAATGTAGTCTACGAGAGTGCAATTGACTTGCTGTTGTTTCTTTCTACGAGATACTAGATTTATGGCACACACATCATCATCAAACATCTTCATCAGTAAAGAATGAGCCTCATAACAATGACGACTACCTAATCTCATGATTATAACCTATTATGGCAACACAGATACCTTGTTTTAATTCAAATGTAAAATAATGTGGGCAAAACAAAACCTTACTGCAAATCTTCTACCAGGCACTCTTTACTTCTTTCATAAATTGCTTCGGAAAGAGTGGAAGACAATAGCTACATCTTCATTTGAAAAAAATGATATGTAATGATCCTTCTCTGGAAGAAAGAAGTTGGTGTTGTATTTACTTCAAAATGCATAACTTAGACACAGTATTTGTTTCGTCTAGTTTGGGAAAGATTCATTACATGAAAATAGCTGGAAAAAAATTATTAATTTAACTTAGTGTAAAGATATATGCACTTCTTCGCACTGATGTGACGTATTGGTACTGCGTAAAAACACGTTTGTTCAAATCATATCGCTGTTTGTTTGTTGAGACTCTAGCTTCTCTATAGCTAATGAAGAAAGTATCCTTGTCTAACCTCTTCCAATCAATGGCTGCTTAGTTGGAGTCACTGTCATTTCGAGAACATTAGAATGATATGGAAGACTTGACATTGCAAGAACACAATTTGCAACATCTTCAGCATTCATAAATCCCTCTGATTCTGATCTTCGTTTGATTTCTTCTGCATCGAGAATTCCACTAATTACATTTCCTGGATGAATAACACCAACGCCAATCCCATGTTCTCTACAATCTAGTGATAGACTATGAGATAATCCAAGTAGAGCGAATTTGGACGCAGTGTATGGAGCTGAATTTGGGCGAGGAGAAATAGCAGATATGCTGCCAATGTTGATGATGCGCCCACCCTTTTTTGCAGGAATCATTCTCTTCATCGCTTCTCTTGCACAGATGAATGGGCCTGTTACATTCACACGCATTACTCTATCAAATTCTGCAGTGTCAAGATCAACTGTTTTGTCTTTCGCACCTGTACCAGCATTATTTACCAATAGATCAATACGTCCAAATGCTTCAATCACTGCATCGAACAAATTTGAGACATCTTTGTCATTGCAGACATCTCCTTGGAAATATTTAACTTCTCCATGATTTGCATCATCGGAAGTGAGTTCTGCGATTGCCTCCTCAAGACGTTGTTGGTTTCTTCCAGTAATGAATACATTACATCCAGAAATAAGAAGCCCCTTAGCAATGGCTTTTCCAATAGTTCCGCTGCCGCCAGTCACAACTGCTGCTTTTCCATTTAAAAAGTCTGACATATTAGTATATGTATTGGATAGTGTTGTTTCTCTCAATCAATTTCCAAAACGGAATATGAATGAGACTCTTTGTAAGGAATCTTGTGATCATCGAAATAGGATTTTGCGGTCTGGATCTTTTGTCTGTGGCGTTGTGTTGCTAGGTTGGTGTTTGGTGAAGAGGACGGTCGCGCCATACCTATTCTAAAAAGCATGGATTTTAATATTGACACCTGTCTTTTTCTTCGAAATGTCCTTACAACTTTTTCAGCATTGGAGCAAAGTTCTTCAATAGATCAAGTTGCAGCAAGAAGAAACATAGAAATAGGATAAAGTATTATCCCTCCATAGGCTTAACACCGAGGATCAAACTGCGTTTCACGCCATCTCACTACACTTATAGCGGCAAAACCGTCGTAGGTATTATCATTATTGTTGTGGAAAATACCTACTATACTCGTGCATTAGAAAAGGTGGGTTTGTAGTAAAATAATGAAGCACATAGTCAGAACACAAAGCATGAAAATTCTTTGATGGAAAATAGTACATTCTTTTTACAGCATAAAGTGTCTTCCCATCAGCTTTTTCAATCTATATCAATCATGTCAAGGTTACATCATTGTTCAAACCACAATCGTCTGTCATCAATATCAATAGTGATCTGTTGGTCCTCTAGAAATGATAGACCAACAACTATCATGTCCTTTGAACTTTTTCCAGTTCGGCTTTGGGTCGAATGGTGTGGTCAACGGCTTCACTGCTTTTATGCTTTTTGTATTTTTCATTTCCGTTTCGAATGTCAATTCTACTTCACCTCCCCATAATTTTCTTTCTCTTCTTTCTCTAGCTTCAATATATCTTTGATCGTAAAGTTCCTTGCTGACAACCATTCCTGTTGTTCCAGTATCAATAATTGCATAAATTGGTCTTTTGTCTCTTGGAATTAATTGTTGACCATTAATAAAGATAGACTTGAGCTTCGAGACATAATGCTGGACAGGATCACCACATTTCCTCAAATAGTTTGTGATTGGAATATAGTCTCGATTTGCCAAGTATGGCACTGTTGATAATGTGAGCGAAGGAGATATATTTCGTACTTCATCTTTCCTCAAATCAACAATAAATGAAGTCACTTCAGTTTGACCGAGGAAGCTAGGTCGTATTCTTTTATCTGTATTCTTAATCAACCCGAAGAAAAGGCCACCTGTGCCAGATAAAATATCATCATTGGCAACTCCAAAGATAAACGTAGGTGAAGAAACCATCATACTTCCTGTAGCATTGTAGAATGAAAATCCACCTTTACGCCATTCAACTTCCCCTTCAAACCCATCAAATAATTCAATTGTATTGGATAAGCCTGACGGAACGCCTTGTTCTCTATAACACCCAGCTTTTGCGCGTGTATTTTCCGAGCATGAATTTGGAAGCATGAGAAATGGTGAACCAGTATCAAGCACAGCCCGAAATAGTGATTGGCTGACTCGATAATATATAAGATAAGAATTACCTGTTGATTCCAAAGGCATCGTTATACTCTGTGCTTGAATGTTTATTTCTTGAGCATTTGAACTAGATGGATTCATGAGGAATGGAAGGATGCCGATGGTTGCTAAAACATTTCTCCTTGATGCATAAGTTCTTATATCATTGTTTAATTTGTGCTCAATGAAAATTCCTTCATCCCCCTTGATACTATTGAGTTGAATTCTATTAACATGAGATTTCCTTTTTACTGACTTTGGAAAATTGGCCAAATGATGCGGAGGTTGTAGAAAAGCTGAAGTCTGGCTTGGACAGTAGGAAAGCAGGATGAAAATGATAATGATGCCGAGAAACATTTTATTCAACAAAAAGATTGATCCTTGCCATTGGTGACGAGTGACGAGGGTAGCAGTCTATATAGAAATCTATGCCAATCTTACCTAGAATGTTGTATTCGCACAATAGATTGCAATTATTTTTTGAGATGATGTATTAGCTCTTCTGTGTGAACACATTGTAGATTCAGATTGTAGTATCTACAGTACTGGTACATCTCACTCAAGTGAAAGTGCTCGCTCGTCATTGTCAGGATCAGGACCTCAAGACTAGCCATTTACTATGCTAGCCGCCTATGTTGAATTTGTTGCGAAAATTTTCATTTTTTTTTATGGAATAGGGAAAATCAATTAGACTGTTCAAATTCATATGCCAAAATATTTGTTTTTATAAAATAATAAATATATGATGGTAGATTGTACCTAATGGCAAGGTCAACGGCCCCCATTAGTAATCTGCGATCAATGCTTTTCTATGTTGTTTTATGCGGCTATTTAAAACGTTTGGCTAGGCACCTTTTTCTACTCTAGTACTACGTACGTAGCTACGAATTTAACAAAGCAAAATTGAATCGTATCGATTCATTTTGAACCCTTTAAGCAACATTCAAAGCCTTATTTCTATATGAAGTGTGTTGATTGTTATGTTTGTATGGTTGTTTGAATCGATTGCATTGTTTGAAGCTCGTTTCAATGATGTTGATGTTGTGTCGTAGTGTGAAAGTTGTGTTGAGACATGCGTTATTCCTGTTTGAGTCCCAGGAACCAAAATTAGGTGGTTTTCCATCAAAATCTGAACGAACAAAGCCCTCTTGAATTTTTCCTAGATTTTTCCCAATATCAACGGAAATCATTCTATTAGATAGGTATTTTACTTTAAGTGTACATATTGCCCAGCTCTCAATCAATTCAATTTTTTATCGACCCAGTGATTTCATTCATACCACACATGTACGTACAGGGGTTAAGTAAGTCAACACTCGTCGCTTCGCTCCTCCCGTTGACCTTGATTATTTGAAGCAAGAGAACCAGTAAATAAAGAATATTAAAATTCATAGTAGAAACAAGTTGAATGTTCGCGCCATTGCTTGATTCGCAAGATCTTTTGACAGCCTTTTTCTCTCATCAATTACAATTTTAATTGAATTAGGAAATCTCTCTCTTTTCTTTAGAACTATGCATTCGTAGACAACTGTGATTTTTCACTTTTTGCAAATGAGCATCGTAAAATTGTAGTGAATGTCCACAGTATCAAAGTGTCCAACCTGTACTATCGGAACAAAACACATTAGATTTTCCAAAATGGTCAGAATTTTAAAAGAGTACTAAAAAATGTTCCCTCTTACTATACCGCCAATGTGTAAGATACAAACAGAGACGGGCGAAATAAGGATATCATTCTTCCACCTACATTTCATGCACTTCATGTTTGAATCTGTGCATTTTGTAAACTATGTAAGGTGGTTTCCAGTTTCTATGTGCGCGATCATACATACCTTTTGCATTCCCTAAAAATAGTATCCTCTGCTTTGTTTCCCAGTTTAATTATATACTCGTATCTCTATAGGAGTGTAGGGGATAGCACTTGCATAAATGAAATTACTTCCTGCATTTGTATTCATCCCTTCTTCTTCTTGCTCCTAATCTTTTTCCCTCTTCCGTGATTCCTAGATTCTTCAATGCTTGCAACATCGACAGCATTGCTAACTTCTTGAAGCTTCATTACAATGTTGTTCAATTGGCAGATAACAGTACATGATAAACCGTAAGAAACTTTCCAATCCCACTCCATTAGCTGCATCAGTAGATTTCCGAATGTGACTGTGAGGACAACGAGGAGTATCAGATGCAAAATCCTCTTCAAATCTACAGTAACTTTCATCTAAGCAATTTGTGCGACCGAAATGTATTCTGCTATATGCTATGTTATGTTTTATTGAGCAATCAAGAAATAGTAGGTGATGTCCAATGTGTGTGTGGTCAGGAGTGGATGTTTGATTCCCTTTTCTCCCCCTTTCTCTCATTTTCTTTAGGGAGAAAACTTTCTCATATAAAAATTCGAAAATGGAAATGAAAATGGAATGATGAGTTTTAACTTTTTATTAAGTAATTATGACATCCCACCTATGATTATTCATATAGTAGAAAAATTACAATTTTATTTCTTGTTTCACGCACGGAATTGATAGTTACAAGAATCTCAACCACAAATCAAAAGCATGGTTGAATTCTAACCATCTTGGTTGTTCCTGCGCTATGATATTTTTCAATTCATTTTTAAATGATGAGTATACATGCAAGGACAGTTAAGATACCAATATCAACAGTGAATCGTGTTGCTGAAGAAGATTGATCGCTGTTGGATACAGAAGCTCTCCCAAAATCAATGTCTCTTGTGGAACTTTTGCTACCTTTGCCACCACACCCTCTAACACTCTTGTTGCTTTTGTTACTTTTACTCTCCGATTTGTTACTTTTACTCTCCGATTTGTTACTTTTACTGCCTGACTTGTTGCTTTTACCCCCTTTGCTGCTTTTACTACCCGATTTGTTGCTCTTGTTGCCTGATTTGTTGCTCTTTTGTTTTGTTGGAGACAAAGTAATCACTGTCGGAGATGAAGTTACAGTTGGAGAAAAGGAAGGGCTGTCACTTGGAGCTACAGAACAAGATGGACTGGTTGAAGGCATATCAGATGGAGCACTAGACACTGACGGATTCAAACTCGGTTCGGATGAAGGCATCAGACTTGGTTCAGAACTCGGAATAGTCGACGGTTCAGAAGAAGGTTCTACAGAAGGAAAAATTGATGGCTCAGAAGATGGCAAAAGGCTGGGTTCAGACGATGGCGATGAACTCGGTTCTTGACTTGGTTCTGAAGATGGATTTAGTGAAGGAGTATCTGAGGGTATCATTGACAAGGATGGAACTGAAGATGGTTGATCAGATGGTACGTCTGACGGAATATCTGACGGCATCGATGACGGAAGTGAAGATGGTTGATCAGATGGTACGTCTGACGGAATATCTGATGGCATCGATGACGGAAGTGAAGATGGTTGATCAGATGGTACGTCTGACGGAATATCTGATGGCATCGATGATGGAAGTGAAGATGGTTGATCAGATGGTACGTCTGACGGTACGTCACTTGGCATTGATGATGGAAGCAAACTTGGTTGATCAGATGGTACGTCTGACGGAATATCTGATGGCATCGATGACGGACCAGATGAAGGTTGATCAGATGGTACGTCTGACGGAATATCTGACGGAATATCTGATGGCATCGATGACGGACCAGATGAAGGTTGATCAGAAGGAATATCTGACGGAACGTCGCTTGGGATAGATGACGGAAGTGAACTTGGTTGATCCGAGGGGGTATCAGAAGGAACGTCTGAAGGTACATCTATTTTGAGCATAGATAGAAAAGAAATATTGCAGTTAGTAAACAAACAACAACTCAAGTCAGGACACATTTGTAATGATATTGCATTGCATTGAATTCACTCACCACTTGGAATATCGCTTGGAATAGATGACGGAAGCAAACTTGGCTGATCCGACGGGATATCTGAAGGAACGTCGCTTGGAATAGATGACGGAAGTAAAGATGGTTGATCCGATGGGGTATCTGACGGAACATCACTTGGGATAGATGATGGAACGGAGCTTGGTTGATCCGATGGTATGTCTGAAGGAACGTCACTTGGCATCGATGACGGAAGTGATGAGGGTTGATCAGATGGTACGTCTGACGGTACGTCACTTGGCATCGATGACGGAAGTGATGAGGGTTGATCAGATGGTACGTCTGAAGGAATATCCGATGGTACAGAAGACGGAAGCAAACTTGGTTGATCCGATGGGGTATCTGAAGGAACGTCTGATGGTAAATTGCTTGGAACGTCCGAAGGTAAATCAGAGGGTACCATTGATAACGAAGGCTCAGATGAAGGCAAGCTACTTGGTAAATCTGAAGGCAAGTCACTGGGTAAATCTGAAGGCAAATTACTTGGTAAATCTGAAGGCAAATTACTTGGTAAAGATGACGGAATCATTGAAGGTTCTGAAGATGGAATTGCCGATGGAGATGGTGAAGTAGTTGGAGTTTGAGCCTTTGCTTCATTTAAAATTGCTAGAAATACCACTGCAGTCGTAATCATATTTGTAGCTCCATAGTTTGCTCGAGATTTCTTTGTCGATTTTGATGAAACTTTTGTCACCATACTTGATATTAATGTGTCTATATTTTCTGAATCCACTCGAGCCTAAATTTTCAAATAAATAATTTGTTTCCTTTCGTCTAGTACTTCTTTTTGTTTTGTTTTTTCATGTATACTCGTATCTCTGTTTCTGTTGCACTAAAACTCTATGAGTAGTAGTACAAATGAATTTATGTGTAAAAGAAGAAAATATTTTTTGGTTTTTCCCAGCCAATAAGTATTTTCATTTGTACCCGGATTTGGCACATTCAAAAAACATCCAATCTTGCAAAAATAATGCTGTACCAATGACCTGTTTAGAAATTTAGTAGGTTTTATTTCTTCCTCTTTCCTCTCCATCTCTTTTGCTTTTCTAGCTAAAATAGAGATGTATTGTACGTACGTTCGTAGTGTATAGTAGTATAACATGACACTTTTTCTCTGGTCAAAAACTCCGGAAACGTGAACAAAATTTACAGGAACATAAAAACAAAAGAGGAAGTGAACAACAGTGCAAACTATCACTAAAACTTCTTGCCTTCACTCTGTGACTAACCTCTACAATACAACAAATAATTTGTGTTGGTTTCATCAAGAACTACCAATAACCAACCATGCCAATCTCCAAAGCTACAAGGGTCAAGATCCTGCTTTCAGGTGTTGCTCTTTTTGCATACACATCTTTCAATGAATACGAGGTCCCAATCCAACGCCAACTGTCACAGCGCGAAGTACCAATCGAGTTCGTTAGTATGCCTCGAAATCTAGGTGCAGTGATTGAACGTGCAGGCTGTGAGAATGGAATCACATGGGGATCAATGAAGAAGCTATCAGACCATGAACTGAAGAATTGCAAAAAGGTGAACAACGGAAGACAACGCAAACTAGCAAAAGACTCATTTGTACCTCTAGAGTCATTCCATGCACCACCCCGAAAACTAAAGAAGAACACAGAGGCAGATTCGTCTGATGATACCGACGAAAGCCCTTATAACGAGGCTGCAAAGAAATTCATTGTTGTTCGCAATCCCTATGAAAAGATCGCATCAGAGTACTATGACCCTATCGTTGGCTTCCAGGGCGATGACAAGAATAAAAATTCAAAGGTCTTCTTCAATGAATGGATCATGTCTAGATTACACAATAGCAACACAGCTGACTTATCCCTGAAAAAACATGAGAAGAATGTTTTCGAAGAGGAAGGTCATCAAGATGTTCGTCATTACATAGCTCAAGTGGAGTATGTATTCGACAAGAAAGGAGACCGTGTAGTAGACTATGTTTTGCACTATGAAAATTTGAAGCAAGAATTTGATGAGTTGATGAATAGCTTAGGACTCAATGTTACACTTCCACCTGAATATCTAGAAGAGGAAAATCTCAAGGGGGAGCGTTTTACATACAAAGACATGAACAATTCAACACTCGCTGAGTTGAATCATTTAGCTGGACCAGATTTTGATGCATTTGGATATCAAGTAATTACAGGATACCATACTCCAATGACTGAAGATACTAATATTGCTAGCCTGATGGAAGGAAGAAAACTCTTTCGACATGAAGATTCATATAATCCTGCTGCAAATATTGGAACTTGTTTGAAATATCATCCAATGTTTGGAGCTAACTGCGGAGAAAGAAATTAAAAACTACAGGAGTGTAGACTTGCATAAAATTAAAAATTTTACTACGTTGACATATCTGAAAAAAGCTAGAATAATCTCATGATTTTATAATAGATCGTAGTGGAGTTAAGATTCATCAAGGTTGGAAAAACAAAAAACAAAACCATTTCTCAGTCGAGTCAACATGCGGGTCATTTCTTTACCTGTGAATGATCGGACTTCATCTTTTCCCTGACATTTTCAACCACTTCAAACACGAGAATTATAGACCGAAACATTCTCGTACATCCAATACCTACGGTAGAGAAAACAAACACAACTCGAGCTGTTGCAGTATTCACATTATTCTATTTTTGATACACTTCCAAAACTTCATGATGGTCTCTATAAACACCAATCGAAAACTAAAAGCAATAGGAATATTTCTAATGGCGGTATATGTCGCTTACACTGTCCACGAGGGGAAAGCAGAGTATCATGAAAGCACTGCTGACCCTATGCAGAATGGAAGAAGTCTATCATCAAGCGAAGAGGAGTGGTTTGAAATGGATGGAATGAGACTAATGCATATGCAACACTCATCCAATCCTGAGAGCATAAATAATGCTTATGAGCAGGTTCAGTGGACGCAAGAGCAACAGCATTGGAGACAGATGCAACAACAACAACAACAAATTCAAAATCACCTGTTACAACCATGAGGTCAAAATTAAAATTTCACAATCCAGTCATTTTCCAAGCGAGAGACAGCATCGAGTAATTCCAATATATTCAGTCCGTATTCAATTGCACATTGGCTCGGAATACACATGAATGTTGCAAATGAAGTATTCAAAAGAGTTCCTGATGTACAATGACCTTTGACCGTTTAGTCACACTTCGGCACTTCTTTGGCTAATGCTGATAGGTTTCCTTTCAATGTGCCCACATTCAGTTATCAAGTACATTTTACTTCCATCTGAAATTTGGCAACCTCAAACTTTGCATGAACTTTCGCAAAGAAGGATCAGATATAAGATCGAGCTCGACGCAATAAGAAGAAAGACAATTATTGTTAACACTCAACAAGAACAACTAGGCCATCAAATTTCTTCTTGATATTTGCTTGTTGATATCAATTTATAACATACATATATATATGTTAAAAGAAAATGTTTACTATGTCCTTTTCCAATAGATCTGTGATTCAATTCCATGTATTCTTTTTTAAAAAATATTTCCCCTTTTTTAGATGATGATGCTCTGGGTGTCTTTCTACGACATATATATCTCCTTCTCCTCTCTTTCTCATCTTTGTCTATTTTATCAGGAATGGAACGTTGATAAAGGCCACGCCTGCTTTTTTCCTCCATTCTTTTGCACAACACATACATTACACTGCAAATAGCATATTGTATCTGTCTCAAACAATCCTTTGTAATAGAAGAATCGAATAGTACAGGGAAAAGCAGAAATGATTGCAGATATCGTGTCATCACCGATTGTGGCATTGCAATTGGTGCTACTTGGAGTGTTCCTCTACTTCACTCTTCCTAGAAAAGCCAAAAATAGCGATGCACCACCTATGGTAAAGTCCACTGTGAAGATTCCCCTTCTTGGTCAAATCATTGAGTTCGGAATGAGTCCTGTCAAGATGGTAGAGAGATGCTACAAGGCTTATGGACCTGTGTTCACCGTTCCTGTAAGTAATAACATTGAATATATTTGTTATATGAATGTATTTATACCAATGCCAATGCTCATTCATATTGTATATCTAATAAATTTGAATCTTCTCCAAACATACATAGATGGGTAAAGAAAGAATGACTTTCCTCATCGGTCCAGATGCACAAGAAGCATTCTGCAAGGCAAATGACGAAACACTTTCTCAAGATGAAGTATACGAGTTCATGAAACCTGTCTTTGGACCAGGAGTTGTATACGATGCAACTAAAAAGAGACGTCAGGTGCAGTTCTCTTCCATGGCGAACGGACTTCGTACCTCTCGTCTTAAGGGATATGTTGAAAAGATTGAAAAGGAAACCAGAGAATTTCTAGCTGACTGGGGTGAAGAGGGAGAAATTGATCTCTTCCATGCTCTTTCCGAGTTGACTATTTTGACTGCTTCCAGATGTCTTCATGGAAATGATGTTCGTGAGAAGCTTTTCAGAGAAGTTTCAGAATTGTATCACGATTTAGATCATGGACTGACTCCATTGACTGTCTTTTTCCCAAATGCGCCAACTGAAGCACATAAGAAAAGAAATATTGCAAGAAAGGAGATGGTGGAACTTTTCTCCAAGGTTATTAAGAAGCGTCGTGAGTGTCCAGATGAATCCTTGTCAGATGGAACTGATATTCTTTCCATATTTATGGATATGAAGTATAAGGATGGAACTCCTGCAACTGATGAACATGTAACTGGATTGCTTATTGCGCTTCTTTTTGCCGGACAGCATACTTCATGCATTACTTCTACTTGGACTTCCCTTTTCATTTGTTTCAATAAACAGATCAAGAACAGAATCATTGCTGAGCAAAAAGAAGTTTTCGATGATGACTTGAGTGGAAAATGTGATTTTGACAAATTGAACAATATGCAGCTTTTACATGATTCCATGAAGGAGGCATTGCGTCTTCGTCCACCTCTCATTCTTTTGATTCGTAAGGCACTTAAAGACTTGGCTGTGAAGGCAGGAGGCAAGAAGTACACTGTACCAAAGGGAGACATGGTCTTGATCAGTCCAACTGTTGGTATGAGACTTCCAGATGTTTTTGAGAATCCAGATGAATTCGATCCTGATCGTTTTGGACCAGGACGAGAGGAGCACAAGAAGTCCCCTTACGCTTATCTTGGATTCGGTGGAGGAATGCATTCTTGTATGGGACAGAACTTTGCATTTGTTCAAGTGAAGACCATATTGAGTGTTTTATTCAGAGAATACGATATTGAAATGGTTGCAGACGTTTTGCCAGAGATTGACTACAAGCAAATGGTTGTCGGACCTAAAGGAGATTGCAGAGTTCGTTACAAGCGAAGAATTCAATAAGTATAACATGCTCGATGTGTAGAAATAAATGGCAGCAATGTACAAAGAAGCTACTGCCTAGTCTCTTAAACATAATGATTTCAATTTTAAAAGCTATACACTGCCCCATCTTATAAAATTTAAGAATGCAAAGTAATGATACTGCAACCCGCTAAAATTACTTCGAAGGGACTCCATTTGTACCACATTTCGTACAACAGCCCGAAGGACACGTTACGTAACAATCTACCCACAACTCCAGGAGTTCGTACATGTATCGCAAGTCGCAAATATCTTGTTGTCCTGTTAAACCAACCTGTAGGTCATTGTCATAAATAATCAAAGACACCAACTCATTCAATTTATTCATTTCTTGGGGGATGCCTCCTACGATTTGGTTAGAATGCACATCCATGACACGCAAGCTTGAAAGACTTCCTAATTCATACGGTAAAGTACCATGAAGATTTTTTGATGCCAGATTGATATTTGTAACAAACATATCGGTATCGCACTTTACTCCTGACCATTCACAGTGATGCTTATCAGATTCCATCCAACTGGCGTAGTTATTGCTCCATTCAGGTCCGTCCATGGCGAAGAAGAGGACGCCCAATATGTATCTCTCGAGGAACTGTGTGGAGTCTGGACTTAGATAGAAATTGTCGGCGTACAGCATCCAGCTCGTTGCAAGATCTCTGGCTTCCTGATCGCCTCCTGAACTAATCTTGTTTGAGACTGAATTCATTTTCTCTTTTTTGCTTTGAGTACTAGATGTCGAAGAGTTACTATTTGGTGTAACACCAGCTAACCCGCATTTTGTACAGCATCCTGCAGGACATTGAACAGCACAATCAATCCAAAAGTCTCTCAAACTTTGTTCACAAAGTGCTGAATCACTATCTATGCTACCTTGAATATCATTTTCAAATAATATCAAGGAATGGAGACTATCTAGTTTTCCCAACTCATCTGGTATCGAACCAGATATTTTGTTTTCATGAACATCGATTTCGTGCAATGATTTCAAGTCGCCAAGCTCATAAGGAAGTTGTCCATTTAAATTATTGGACGGTAGGTTGATAGCAATGACGTTAAGACTAGTATCACATGTAATCCCTTTCCATGCACATTGATGCGAAGAAGACATCCAAGTTGAATCTTGAACGTACCACTCAGGTCCATTTAGAGAGTAGTAGAAAACGCTCAAAATATAGCGCTCATCGAATTGTGTAGATGATATATCCATTTCAAGCTTGTCCGAGTTGAGAATCCAGTAGAGTGCCGACTTTCTAATCTCTTGTTCAGTTGAATCATCAGGATTCTTGACAGATATGTTTTGAATCTTATTAACGACCTCAAATGATTTTGTAGACATAGAATTATTTGTCGATGTAGGATTTTCGTCACACTTTGAGCAGCATGAAACTGGACACTGTAAACTACAATCAGGCCACACGAGTCTCAGTGTACCATCTCCTCGTAACCGACAAAGACTGTTATTACTATCGAAAGGTCCCTCTAAATTATTAGAGAAGATAATAACTGACGAAAGGAGTTCCAAGGTCTGAAGCTCATCAGGAATTTTACCTGAAATGTTGTTGGAACTAAGGTCAACTTGGCGCAACTTTTTGATAGACGCTAGTTCGTAAGGCATTTTTCCATTCAAATTATTATTGGAAAGGCTAAGCGAGATTACATTTTCCTCTGAATCACATACTATTCCATACCAGAAACAGTGATGCGCACTAGGATCAATCCATTTGTCGGCAGTATTCTTCCAGTTGTCGCCTTCCATGGCATAGAAAAATACTGCAAGGGCATATCGCTCTTGAAATTGCACGCTTTCTACATTAAAAAAATGTGAATCTGTCTGCTCAATCCAATTTGCTGCTTTGGATCTGACTGTGTTTTCAGTGCCCGAGCTTGATTTGAAGGAAATCTCTGATATTTTACTTTGAATCTTCGCTGAGGTTGTACTAGGAAGTGTTTCATCGCCGGTCACAGGGGAACTATTTTTCCCACATTTAGAGCAGCAATCAACAGGACAACCAATATTACAGTCTAGCCATATGTCTGCTGATTGAGTGCAAACAATAGATGAATCGGGCACACTACCTTCTATATGGTTCGAATATAGCTGAAGACTTGTCAAGGAACTCAAATTGAGTACTTCCTTTGGCAGAGTTCCTCCAATGTTATTTGAGCTGAGATTTATTTTTTTCAAATGGCTCATTTGGCCAAATTCATAGGGAATTTCGCCACTGAGATTATTTGATGGCAATTCCATAGAGACAACGTTCTTATTCGTATCACAGACAATTCCATACCAATAACAGTGGTGTTTGTTCCTTGTTGTCCAAGTCTCTTCTCCATTTGTCCACATACTTGTCTGGTAAAAATAGAAGAGAACCAAGATGTATCTATCACGGAATTCGTCAGAGTTAACATCTAAATTTGTAGTGTCGTCATTTGTCATCCAATACAGAGCATCACTACGTGCACTTTGGGTATCATCATTCAATACTTTAGACGAAATTGAATTGATCCTATTCTTTATCAGTTCAGACCTGATCTTATCCTGGGATTGATTACCGGAAGTACTGGTCTCAGTGCACTTTGTACAACAACTTTCAGGGCATTGAATACCACAATCAACCCATAACTCTAGTAGTTCGGCATCATAGCGCAAACTACAAACACCTGAGTTATCAGTCAATGTACCGACCATGTTATTAGAATATATAACAATTGAGTTCAAAACATCAATATCTCCAAGCTCTTGTGGTATTGTTCCCGTGAGCTTATTTGAGTGCAGGTCTATCTGTCTGAGATTGTTCATTTGTCCCAACTCATAAGGAATAGTACCGCTGAGATTATTTGATGGTAACCTAATGGCCATAACATTCCCCTTCGTGTCACATGTAATGCCATACCATGAACAGTGGTTGAGCTTTGGATTAAGCCAATCTTTCGCATTTTTCCACTGCCCACCTACGTTAGTTGCATAGTAAAAGACAGATAGAATGTATCTCTCTTCAACTTGATGGGTGGAGGCTGATTCATCAATATTCTGTATCCATTGTTGAGCTGACAATCTAACTTGGTTTTCAATCCCTGTGCTTTGCTTGTATGAAATTTGTGCTATTTCTGACTTTTTTGAACCAGAACTGTTCGTATCACTTCCTCCTTCGCTGCATTTAGTGCAACAGCCAGCAGGGCAATCTAAGTCACAGTCAACCCAGAGCTCTGTGAGCTCATAAGAATCACGTAGCGGACAAAGACCAGAATTGTAGGGAATTGGTCCTTGCAATTGATTCGAATATAACTTTACGGAGACTGAAGTAGAGATTAGTAAATTGTAGACATTGTTTGGAAAGTAAACATGCAACAGTACTTACGCAAATCTTCCAAATCTCCCAATTCATTCGGTAGTGATCCAGAGATTTTGTTAGAATGCAAATCAATTCGTTGCAATTCTTCCATTGCGCCTAATTCATATGGAATATGCCCACTCAAATTGTTCGAAGCTGAATGAATGAGATAGAAAACAAATGAAATGTCAGGAAATAATCAGAATATACGATCTGAATCTGGAAATAAATCTACTCACGCAAACTTAATGAAATAACTCCACCGCTCTCATTGCATGTCACTCCCTTCCATGTACAATGATTCTTAGTTGCATGCAACCACGTATTTTGTCCATCAGTCCAATAAATTCCATTTGTAGAGTAGTAGAATACAACCAAAGCATAACGATCTGCAAACCTCCTTGATTTCACAGGGATGTCAAGGGTATCTACATGCTGTATCCAGTCCATGGCTTGCGCTCTAATCTGTTTCTCGTGTCCGGCAACATTGTAGTTTCTAAATGAGATACTTTGAACTACGCTTTCAACATCATTTAGTTTCTGTGCTCCTTCACAGTTGGTACAGCAAGAGCACTGAACTTCATTACAATCAACTTGGAACGATAGCAGACTATTCGACCGTAGAGAGCATATACTTGCTGGAATAGAATCAGAAAGCTTGGTTTGCTGCAAGTTGAGGTAAACTAGACATGAAAGACGAAGTTAGACGTGAGAAATCAAGGGAAGATACCCTACACTGTTTGTTCGTACCTAAATTCTTCAGAAAGGACCATTCATCTGGAACACTACCTTCGATATCATTGTTAGAAAAATCAATACGTGTCAACTCAAACAAATATTTTATTTCTGGTGGTAGCTCGCCTTGCATACCTTCACCACCTTCAGTGAAAGAAAACTCCCAGTTAGAATCAAATTTATTTAGAAGTATTCATAAGTCAACACAAAAGGAAACTTACTAAAATTCAACTCAGTAATACGATTTGCTGAGTTACAGTAAATGCCTGGTATGCTACATTCACTTTTTTCAGGTGATAACCAGAAAGAATTCACCCAATCTTCTCCGCCCAACGCAAAAAAGATAACTGCAACGGTGTATCTCTGTGCAAAATATGGCGAAGATATGAACAAGTGTTCCTTGTCCTCGTCTAGTAGAAATGTGAATAATTGTCACGAAAATATATAAAAAATGCAATAGAAGATTGATTGTACGTACCTAGAATCCAATTCATTGCAAGATGTTGAGGAGTTGATGGATCAAGTTCTGCGCCATTGGACAGGAGATTAATCTCTGTCTTAATATTTTCCTTTCGTGTTGCCTCATCAGTATTACCGAGATCATCATCATTGCATTGGCAACAACTGCACACAACAAACTGATTACAGTCCACTACGATATGCTCTAAGACGCCTGTATTTTCATCTTCACACAATTTCTGAGGTACAGATCCAGCAATATTGTTGCCCTCCAGATGTAAACTTTCTAGTTTTGTAAGATCCCCAAGTGCATCGATAAAACCACCATCTAGACTATTATGACTGAGATCCAAAATTTCAAGTTCTGTTAACACAGAGATTTCATTAGGGATAGAGCCATGCATATCCGAATGGTCAAATTTAATTTCAACAACTCGTCCCTCGTCATCACACTTGACATGTTCCCACTCGCATTCATATTTGAGCGGATCCAGCGAAAACCACCTCTGGTCGCCCATCATAAAGTAAAAGATAGCCAATACATATCGTTGGTAAAGATGCTTACTTGAAGCTGTCAACATGCTTTTGTCATCGTTGATAATCCACTTTGCAGCTTTATTTTGAATTGTGTCATTAGTTTTCACAACAGTTCCAGATAATAGCTGTAGCTTGTCCATTAGCAATGCAGAACGACTACCTGATCCAGCATTATTTGTATTGTCTACGCAATTAGTACAACAGCTACAAAGAACCTTTTGATTATCAGGTGTACAATCCGTATTGAATTTGAGTAATTGTCCAGAATTTCGGAGTGCACAAACATTAGCAGGCACGGAGCCAATAAGAGAGTTTTTCTCAAGATATAAATGTCCTTTTTTGAACAATGTGAGTTTTAAATACTTCATCAATTCAAAAGGATCAGAGGCTGTCGGATGACTTACCCAATTTATTGAGGTTTGCAAGTGAATCTGGAACTGCTCCATCAAAGCTATTATTGCTCAAATCCAAATAATTGAGTTCTGGTAAAAACTTTAATTCATCAGGAATAGTTCCATCCATACCACAATTATCTAGGAAATTATATGGGTGAGAGAAAGACCAACCATCACTGGAACAATAAAAACTTGAGACAAAACTTACCCAATTTTAGATATTCTACCAGACCATATTTATTACAAGCAATTCGGTCCCACATGATACCATCAACTCCTGTCGACATCCATTGGCATTCACTTACACCGGAACTTCGCTCAAAACAATTGTTTGAACTCAGTTCGGCGAGCAGAGACAACACATACCGCTGAAAGAGAAGTGGACTATCTGCGTTTAACATCATATCATCTTGTTTCATTATGAAATGAGCTGCTCTATGCTGTGGAGTATTTTCTACTCCGACCAAGTTCCCAGACACAGATTTTAGCTTTTCCAAGATAGCAAGCTGCCTTGAGTCAAGCCCAATCAGAACCTCCCCGTCGCCATTCGACCCAATTGCACAATTTGTACAACAAGAGCAATCAACTTTGTCACTATCGACTGTGCAGTCAGATGTCAAACTCAACAAGTCCCCTCCCACGCGCATTTGGCAGATCTCAGACGGCATACTACCTTCTAATAAGTTTTTATCCAAGTACAAGTGGACCAAATGGTTAAGATCCTTCAGTTCCGATGGGATTTCACCATAGAGCTGATTATTACTCATATCTAAATAATCGAGTTCATCGAGTGCTTTCAATTCTTTTGGAATATTGCCAACTAAATCACATTTGTCAAGTTTGAGATAGTTGACTTTATTCTCTGCACTGCATGAAATGCGCTCCCATGTGATCCCTGTATCCATTTCATTGGATTTGAATTGACATTCTTCCACGTCGGATTCTATTTCAAAACACTTTTTGTCATCAGGCATCATATAATACAAAATGGCTATAACATATCTTTGATACAAACGTGAGATATCCCCGTACAAATTGAGCTCATCACTTTTCAGAATCCAATGAGTTGCTTTGTGTTGCGCTGTACCCTCTTTATTGACAACATAGTCCCCTGATAATTGCCTCAAGTTCTTCAAAATTTGTTTTTGAGTGACATCTAGCAAGTCTTCACCTAAGGAATCCTGATTCAAATCCAGATCCGGCAAATCATTTGGACAATTTGTGCAACATGCACATGATAATTTCCCAGTGGCACAGTCTGTATTAAAAACGCGTAAACTGCCTTTATCACGAAGGCTACAAATTTGGGGAGGTACTGAACCACTGAAATTATTACCATCTAGAAGCATCTCTTTCAACTTGACCAAGACAGAAATTTCTCCTGTCAATTCACCCGACAGGTTGTTGTCTTTCAAACTCAAGAACTCAAGTTCTGGAGGGAAGTTATGAGCAATTGAATCGAAAAAATTGCAAGAAAATAATTCATGTGCAATGTTGCACTCACCATGAAACACACTCAATTCTCTAGAAGGGAAAGAACCAGACATATTGCAGCTCTCAAAATCAATGTACTGTACAAAACCGTCTCCGTCACAACCGACTTTATCCCAATCACATTCATTCTTTTTGGCTTCTAATGAAAAACATTCCTTTCCATCTTCCATTTGAAAGAACATAAGCGCCAGAGCATATCTCTGCAAGAGAAAAGGACTAGATGCTCCAAGCCCACGTTTATCTTCCCAAATCATCCAATGAGCCGCATTATGATGAGCAGTCTTAGGCGTGGAAATAATTGGCCCACTGACTTCTCTCAATTTCAGAATAATATTCTTTTGATTATCTGTATACTCCAGCTGCCCGCCGCTATTTCCAGGGTAATCTCCATGATCATTATAGTATTCTCCAAATTCATTGTCACCGTATGGTTTCAAGATTTTATGATCTTCATATGTCACTCCTGCCAAGATCATGAGAAAGAACACGATAAACACGAGAAAGATACAGCAGCACTTTTCCAAGGAGCACCATTTTGCAGTCTTTTCTACTGACTGATTAACTACACGAGATGCAGCTTTACGTACACCCTTTGGTTTCTTATGATATTTCGGTACATTCGGAAGACTATTCCCACCAGAGGTGAGTTCGGGAGAATCATCCAATAGTTCAGGAAATGGCACTTCTGGAGGAACAGGCTTGGGAGTGAATGTTGCCTTATTTGCTTCTGGATAAGGTACCGCAGTCTCTGGATCCTGAGAGATACCCTGCTCTACATCTGCATCTCCATCTAGATTCTCTACGCGCAAATAAGAGTTTTCCTGGTTCTTCTTCGGCTTCTTCAATTTCTTTGGTGTCTTGGACGACTTCTTCTTTTTCTTCGATGGCGTTTCTTCCGTCGACATTATGAATTCTTGCTAGACTTATGATTTATTACTGTAGAACTAGTGCTAGTGAGAAACTTATGAATGTTGAATCTATTTGAAGATATAGTGATGGTAATAATGAAAGAATGAGTGGTGTTCTTGACCCTTTATTGAACCTGCTACGAGTAGAACCCATAATGACCAGCGCGGTCATTAGATATCCTTTCCATTCTCACATTCTTCATACGACAATGCTTGATTAAAAAGGCCTTATCTGACTCCATTCAGTCGTGAAGAGAGTCTTGTCATTGGATGAAAAATTTAGATATTTGATATTATTAGTATTAATAACTGTACAGATGTTTTCCTAGCTATGAATTGAAAAGTCAACAAAATGCCAAGTACTCAATGATCTATATCTTTCATATGCATGGTGACGACCCGTGGAGGAAGCCAATAATTTGTTCATATATTTACAGAAGTATAAGGTTGCCATTTCGTGAGTAGAATGATTTCACGAGTACGAGGTTTAACTCTTTCCAAAGGTCATAAACTTTCTACATTTTGCAAATATAATAATTCTATTTTAATGATGTAAGGGTGATTGCAGTATTTGTTAACCCTCAAGGACTTGTCTATGTTTATTCAATTCTCTATGCACACTCTGTTCAAGCGATAGCGCTCTGTTCTAGTCTCAAACTTTATATATTAAGCAATGATGGGCTCTTGCTTCTTGACAACATTCTCAATACATCCGGAGAACAAATGCTGAAAAACAGCAATACCAAAGCAAGGCTTATCTTCCTTCATTTCATTCTGACTCAAGTTCAAATTCTCAACTCCATGATTACTATCCTCTTGAATAGAATCGCTCATGGATGCCGTAGGTACCTCTTCGAGCTCAAGTCCAATCTTTTCAATATCGACATTGTCAATAGCCTTGTTCTTCTCATGACAAGTAGAGCACGTAGCCTGTTTCAATGTTCTCTGAGTATCATGGAACGCTTCAATATCCTTTGTCTCATTACATACTTGACATTCCATTTCAGTTCTCGCCATTAAATCACTCACGCATGACATGCATTTAATAGCATGATTTTCCTTCTTGGATTTGCTAAGCTGAGATCTACTATATTCCTTTTTACTTTTTACCTCAAGACATTCAGAGCATTGAAAAGTAGTAGTAGGAGCAACTTCCACCACCTCCTCAGGTTTGGAAAGACACAAGGAGCATTTAATTTGATGTCCCTCTTTTTTTGATTTTCCTAGCTGTGATTTGGAATAGTCACTCTTTTTCTTGTCCATGTTGCATTCGGTGCATTTGATCAATGTTTGGATAGGAGCATTGGTCTCTGCCATGTTGGAGATACATGCCATGCATTTGATTTCGTGATTGTTTTGAGAACGTGACTTTGATAGTTGAGCTTTGCTGAAATCGGATTTTGGCTTGTCGGTCTGACAGAGACTGCAAGTGATTTTCTTTGACTGTGCTTTGGACATGTTTAAAAGAGGATAGTTAATAGCTTATGTAGTTAGTGGTTTCTGTTATTAGTGATGTCTGATATGTAGAAGGTATGTTTGAATGCAATACCGTAGTAGTATTTATTTGTCACGCTGTTGAAAGATTTTCTGTTTGTTCTTCGCTTTGCCGCCAAAGTTTTGAAATGTTACGGTATTCCGTTTTCGTCTGTCATCTACTATTTTAGCTATACAGAATAAAAGATTTTCTTTGTTTCAATGAATCCATTTAGTTCGCATATGTATATGCAGTAATTGTAATGTATTTAGTGATTTATTTATATTCATATGATAACATTCATAAAGTTGACAATATTTTTGAGCAACGTAGTCTGATTCAAGCACTTTTTAAAAATTTAGATTTTTTTCTATTTTTAGCCGATGACGTACGACGATCCAAAGCAAAAAGAAAGGCGTTAGAAAGAAAAAGCGTGATGAGAAAGCAATAAAAATCAATGTCAGATGTCAGTGCATGATTAAAGCTCTGATCAACACTGATTTAGCACGCTCATAATTTATATATTCATTTGCCCTAGCTAGTATGAAGCTTACTTCACTGACTGTTCTTCCAACAGTAGTTGCAACATGTGCAGCATTTACTTCACCAACAACACAGCGCCTTTCTACAAAGTTATCATCTACTCATCCAAGTCAGGATGAACCATCAACACGCCGCGATATTCTTCAAAAGACAATTGCACTGCCAATTCTAGCTACAGCACTTACTCTTGACCCGCAATCATCATCGGCAACATTAGCTTCCGCGCAAGATCAGTCTAATAAATTCGCACCGGAATTTGTACAATCATATCCAGATTTTGTGAAATCAGATGAAGGTTGGCAATACAAAGATGTCACAGTTGGCACTGGAGATGTGGTTTTGGAAGTAGGTGATAGAGCAGTCTTTGATTGGTCGGGTTATACCATAGGATATTTTGGGCGGCCATTTGAAGCCAAGGGAGGTCCACAAGGTGGAGCATTTGATAAGGACTTGGATTACTCTCGTACTGTGATCGGAAGTGGCACAGTTGTTCCTGGACTGGAAAAGGGACTAATGAGTATGAAACCAGGCGGTGTAAGACAGATAATTGTGCCTTACGGCCCGTTAAGTTATCCAGCGGAAGATTTGGAGCACAATAATGTCGGACCAAAGCCAACTTCTTTTAGTGGTCAACGAGCATTAAACTTTGTGCTCGAGAACCCAAGAGTTGATAGAACTTTGCTGTTCAATGTAAAGCTTGTAAGAATTGACAAGGCCAATGGAAAGGGTGGTTTCATCAGAGGTTAAATCAAAAAGACGCTTTGTTCATTGTACCACTTTTTAATAATATTATGAATATTGATCTTGTCTTTCTTATGAATTCTAAATCATTTGCGTAATGGACATAGATATACTAGTACGTATATATTTATTTAACCACATGCATTCACAGTAGAGTCATTTGTGCTAAACGACAAGGCCCTTACAGGATTGTTTCTTGTGATTGTTGTTACTTGTTCACCAGTCTCAATGTCATAGACGATCACTTCTTTATCTTCGCCCCCTGTTGCAATCTTGGTACCATCTCTTGAGAAGGATATGGCATATATTGTATCTTCACGTTCAATATTTTGGAGTCTCTTGCCTGTCTTTGCATCATATATACTAGTATTTCTATCGCAACCACCAACAGCCAGCTTGCTACTATCAGGTGAGAATGCCATTGCAAAGATAATGTTGTTTCTCCTGATATTCAACTTCTCCTCAGCTGTTTTGACATCATATATAGCTGCTCGATTATCGAAACCACCTACGGCAAGCAAGGCACCATCCGGTGACCAAGCCAATGCACTAATTATATTTGTCCGAATAATAGTGACATACTCATCAAAGGTTCCTGATGCATAAATATTATAAATCGAAGCACGCATATCGTATCCACATACAGCAAGTTTATCCCCCTTTGGTGAAAACGAAACCGCTAGTGCTGAGTCCTTCCGATGAATACTCAAAATTTCTTTACCATCATCTACCTTGTATAAGGTAACAGTCTTCCCTTCCCCTGCAACTACAAGCATAGTTTCATCCATAGAAAACGCAAGACAATTTATCTGATGATCCCTTTGTATTCTAATAATTTCCTTTCCAGTATTGACATCATAAACCTTGACTAAATTTTGCCTATTGGACACTGCGAGTTTACTGGCTGCTCCTGATTGCGGAGAAAAGCATACAGCGGATACACTTTGAATATCTTTTTTCCAATATGTTTTGACACCTGTTTTTGGGTCTTTGTATGATATAGTATTTGGTGAATCATCTGTGAGGGGTGATGTATTTTCTATATGACGCTTTTTGGCTTGTGGCACATATAGCTCTGGAGACTGAGATGAAACCATAGATTGCAACTCTTCATCAATAAAATGTTGATCTTTCTTGTCTTTGTAAAAGTGATCCGGTTCAATTGTAAATTCTGGTTCAGTAATATCTTTTTCAAGCATTAGATTCTTTGTATTCACTCTTGCTTTAGGTTTGAATGGTGGTATAGATTGTGGTTGTTTTCCTTCTGTGTCACTTTTCAAAGGAGGAAGGTTAAGCGTTTCTTCCTGAACAAATGTCTCTACTTTTCTATCTTGCGGAATAGCCTGAGAGTTTGGCTGAACATAAATACTCTTATTCGTATGAATGGGTGTCTCTGGTCCCTTCAAATAGGCATGGTCTGCATGATTCATATGAATGGAGTTACTCTTTGGCAAAGAGTGATTTGGAATGACTGTTTTGCATGTTGGGCAATAATGACAACCGCAGGATGGACAATGAAAGTTTTCTACCTGACTCGTACTCGTACAGTTCCCCATAGTTTCCTATAATAGCTTTGAATAAATCTTAGCCTGTCAGAGAAAAATGGATTCAGTATATGAATGAGTAATTATTAATTCAATAACACATTCACAGTTATCTGTGTGGAAATGGCAATTTTTTTAGATATGTTGGATTCTTCCGTAATAGCTTTTACTAAGTTTGTATGAAAAAGACATTTTCAAAAGTTGACATTCCAGTACTACCGTGGCCGTAGTACTACACTTTTTACCGTTGAAAAAGTACTGAAAATTTGAAAGTAGTCCACAAATGAAAATAAAACCGACTGATGATTTCGAATAATTGCAAAGGCACCTAATCACATAAGCTCTCCATACATACCTATATATGAACAATGAAAACAAATTTTGAAAAGACATTGATCTTGTCATTAGGACTCATTTGTCTCTGGTTCTTTGGAACTACACTTCATTTCTCAACTGTTATTTCAGATGTGGAACACTTGGGCAAGGACAAACTTGGCCTCTTATCTAATCAGAGCCATGGAATAGTCTCCAGCACAAAGTATCTACATTCAATATCTAACAAAATCAAACAGATACGCTTCTCACCCATCAATGACCCACTAGGAATACAGAAACGAGTAGAAATGCATAGAATACCTTTTCCTCAATCTATTCAGAATGAAGACTGGGAAACTATCATTCACCCATCAGTCATTATGCGTCCTAAAGATCACGAAGAGAAAGAAGATGAACGAAAAGAAGAGGAAGAAAAGTATAAAATGCAAGTACCATACTTCTGGTCTCCATCACATATAGATAATGTAAGAGAGTTCCTAGGTGAAAATGGAAAACGGCTCATGACTCCTGAAGAAGCGGCACAGATTGGAAGTTATACTCCTAATCTCAAGAAATATGATGTACAGTATGGTGATGCTGACTTGGAACTGACCTATGATGATAAAATGGAGAATATCAAAAAGGTGAATTACATTGTGGACGAATTGCCTCCAAAGGAGGTTGAAATGCTCGAAACGATTTTTGTTGCAATTGCTTCGTATAGAGATTATCGTTGTCCACATACTGTTGAGCAAATTTTCAAGCAGGCGAAATATCCTGAGCGTATTCGTGTAGGAATCGTTGACCAGCTAGATCCAAATGAGGACAAACATTGTGCCTTTCCTGAAAAGAGTTGCTTTGATGATCCAGAACAGATTTTTTGTAAATACGCTCATCAAATCAATGTCTTTGAAATGGATGCACAACTTGCTGTAGGTCCAGTCTTTGCAAGACATATCGGTAATAGAATGTACAGAGGGGAATACTTCACCATGCAATGTGACGCGCACATGGAGTTCGTCAATAATTGGGATGAAGATGTCATTGAACAATGGAGATCTGCAGAAAACGAAATGGCAGTTTTAACTACTTACGTATCTGAAGTAGAAGATCATTACAACAAACAAACTGGAGAACGCAAGAGGAATACAAGGCCATATATGTGCGAGTCAGATTTCGAGCCAGATTATTACGATGAGTCCTTGTCTTTTTTGATGCATGGTCAGCAACCAGAAGAAAAGCCATCTGTTGTAGGCGAACCATTGCTAATTCCCTTCTGGGCTGCTGGGTTTAGTTTTGCTCGTGGACATTTTGTTGTACAAGGTAAGTATCATTTTGGTGTAATGTATCTGATATCTTTGGAATTATTACTCACAGTTGCTACTTTAGTCCCATATGATCAATATCAGCCAATGATTTTCCAAGGAGAAGAAATTAATATAGGAATAAGAGCTTGGACATATGGGTATGACTTTTATGCCCCAGAGAAATCTGTTCTATATCATTATTATCATACAGACCCACATAATAAGAAACGTACTGTGAAGCGTTTCTGGGAACATGAGAATAGTTACAAGGGTATTGGAACTGTAAGTAAGAAGAGGCTTTTGGCTTTAATTGACATGCTGGGTGCTCCACCTACTGAGGTAAATGAAGAAAATAAAGGAGATAAAGAAGGATCAGAAAATGTTGTTAATGCCAACGAAGAGGACGGGGAATACGAGGTAGTCGATGTAGAATGGGTATCAATAGAAGCCGATAAGTATGGTTCAGGTCAAGTGCGACCAGTCAAAAAGTTTCTTGACACATATGGCATTGACTTGGTGGAAAAGAAAAAGCAAAACAATCTTTGCGTGTTTGTTGATGAAGCTATGACAAGGATCTTTACTAAAGAGATACGAAAAGATCAGATGGGAATAGATTATTCAAAGATTGATTTTAAGTTCCAAGATCCTGAAAAATTTGGGAACACTTGGGAGAAGCTTCTGGACAAATAATGGAATGAAGTGATAGGTAAAGCCGCTGTCCACCATAATTACTTTTTTGTGGACTCTTTCTCTCCTGCTATTGTGAATGCATTGATTAATGGAATGGTAAATCTACTACGTAATGTGAAAATATAATATGCCCTATTTAATTGTTAAAAGATGAATTGATGTGCATTTACAAATATGAAACAGGAGCCATGATTTCTTGATAAAAATATCATTTGATAAATACTTCACTCGTAGCTCTGGAACTTCCCTCTAGAATCGTTACCGATGAAATGCATTAGACTTATGTAAGACAGAGGAACAAAAATCGTCAATATCATAAGTCTCGCAGTTCAACCGAATGGTCCTAACAATCAACTTCCTTCATTTTGGATGACTTTGACTTGATGACAACTTCTTTGATACTAGGTTTGACGAAGTCAAGCGAAACTTTCCACTTGTCGCCGTCTTCTATATGTACCATCTTTCCTAGAGTACATGAAACACTATGAGCTTTCTTTTCTTTATCTTGGAGAGTAACCTTCTTCTTCGAGATCGCAGCACTAATAAGATCCCCTCCTAGTGATTTAGACAATGCACCAAGTTGTTTGGAAGTAACTGTTATGTCAATTCTATCCCAAGTTCCCCAGAGTGAGTAGTCCATATCGAATTTGTATTCAAAGTACGGTCCGTTCTGCCATGACCACTTCTCAAAATTACTACTTGGTACTAGGCATTTCTTGTCAATGTTATATTGTCCAAATGCAACCTTGTGATATTTCTCTTGAGCCTTAGTTCCAGATGAAGTGGATACAATTGGCAATACATTCCAGACTTGTCCTACCATGGTATTTTCCCATCCAACAATAAGTACAGGGTGCTTCTTGTTTTCCAAATCATTGTTGAAACTAGATCTTCTTCCAGTACCAAAATCCAGGAAAGCAGAAGACAAAATAAAAGAAGTAGAGACTACAGGACCACGTTCCACAAGCTCTCTCTTGATAGCATCGACGTTGGTCAAAGTTTCATATCCACCCCATTTTCCAAACTCGTCACGGACACTATTGGTCATCCCATTTTTAGAAGAGTACGCTTTTTCAGGAGCTCTTCCATGAGTAATGGCACCTCTAGCATTGATGCATTGAAAAGCAGCTCTACTTCCAATTTGTTCAGCTGGTGGAATGTTAGGATGCTGTTGAATGTTCATAAAAGGCCATTTCGTAGTAACGTCAAATTCAGCATCATTGTTCTTGGGGATAGGATTACGAAAACTAATTCCTCCAAGCTTGGGAGCAGAACTCTTCGCCGGCTGTCTTTTTGCAGAAGTACGTTTATTGGCAGGGTTGAAGAGACTATCCGTACTAGGTGCACTCTTAATACCAAAACTGTCGGAAGTTCCATGAGTAGCAGCACTTCTAACGCTTGTATCGGCACTTCTGATACTTGCAGCACTGCGTAGGCTATCTGTACTGTTTCTACTTTCAACCATTCGCCTTCCAGAAGTGGTACTTGCAGTACTCCTGGCGCTCCTTGTACTTCTGGCAGATGCAGCAGAAGAAGTACGTGCTCTTGATCCTCCTAGGGTCTTGACGCACTTTATGTAGAATGGTTCAAGGGACTCACATACAATTTGAGACCTGATAGCCTTGGAGGCATCAGTGTTTGAGTTAATCTGAAATTGTACTTTCTTGTAGAGATTAAGATGATCTTGCTTTACACTTGCTCGGTCCAGGGTAGGCGACACAAGTTTAAGTAATTGGTAAAGTGATTCTTCACTGGGTTCCTTACTGAGCACTGTCTCAACTTGATCCAAAATTCTTGCAGTCATGATGGGTTAATTATCTTTGATATCTATATATAAATATGAAAACAATGTATATAATGAAGACTATGAAAGTATGGAATGCAGATGCAGTGATTTATGTTCTTTATTAAAAACATCAACTATGGTCCTCTCCACGACTTGGATCGCCGTTTTATTCGTCGTTCTGGCTTTTTATCGGAACTCACATTTCCAACTGTCAACTCAAACGTGCTTTGCAAGTGCGTCATAGGAGGTGCATGTGAGTGGAAATCTTAGAATTAACTGATATTTAACGGTTTTATGTACATCACTTTTTTATTTTTTTACAATTTCTTATTGTATAAACAACATTCATTCCTTACTCATAGACTACAGTCAAATTATTTTATGATGGTAGATTGTATCTAATGGCAAGGTCAACGGCCCCCATTAGTAATCTGCGATCAATGCTTTTCTATGTTGTTTTATGCGGCTATTTAAAACGTTTGGCTAGGCACCTTTTTCTACTCTAGTACTACGTAGCTACGAATTTAACAAAGCAAAATTGAATCGTATCGATTCATTTTGAACCCTTTAAGCAACATTCAAAGCCTTATTTCTATATGAAGTGTGTTGATTGTTATGTTTGTATGGTTGTTTGAATCGATTGCATTGTTTGAAGCTCGTTTCAATGATGTTGATGTTGTGTCGTAGTGTGAAAGTTGTGTTGAGACATGCGTTATTCCTGTTTGAGTCCCAGGAACCAAAATTAGGTGGTTTTCCATCAAAATCTGAACGAACAAAGCCCTCTTGAATTTTTCCTAGATTTTTCCCAATATCAACGGAAATCATTCTATTAGATAGGTATTTTACTTTAAGTGTTCATATTGCCCAGCTCTCAATCAATTCAATTTTTTATCGACCCAGTGATTTCATTCATACCACACATGTACGTACAGGGGTTAAGTAAGCGGTCAACACTCGTCGCTTCGCTCCTCCCGTTGACCTTGATCATTTCGTGTAGAAAAATATTAGCGATTATTATATAATGCTTTTATCATGGCAACTATGATGATTCGTCAAGATTCATTCCCGTTATCTTGCACATACAATTAGAGTCAACGGTCGATCTTGATGTCAACAGGCTATTTTCACCAGCATCCTCATTTTTGGCTTGTTGACACCTTTCAATTTGTTCTTTAATGTAAATGTGGTCTCTGAAAGAAATCCATCAACTCTCGTTTTTACAAATGCAGATCTTGTGTTCATAGTAGCCTCATAGCAACCAAAAATGTTTCAAGTTATCTCTCCAAATCTTTTTGCGTCAATTATCGAAGTTACTATGCAAAAGTCCAAGCATTTTACATCATTTCAACGACCAGAGAACTTCAATAGGCAAAAAAAGACTCAACTATTGAAACTGCAAAGATCGCCTTCTTTTCAGATCAATACTCATGGATACTTTTGCTGATACCGATTCTCTTTGCATCTCCTGTACGGACCGTTGGCTCTGACTTTTATTTACTCGAAATAGGAGGGAAGGGAGGTAAATGTGCTTGTTCATATTTATCAAGGATTGTCATCAATTAAAGGCGGTTTCCGAGTACAGCAACCCTAGCTCAGTTCATCTTTCTTATAGTTCAAAAATACTACGTTAGTAGAAGTGCATAATCTCTGAATGTTTACATAACACAAATTATTCTATACAATTTCCTCATGTTGCTATCGTAGATGGAATCTAGAGTTTGAATAATGTTATGAGCATGAAGATGAATATATCCATGGGCTAGAGAGAAAAGAAATCTCGCAATCTGTATATGCTGATTACAAAATGAAGCGAAAGTAATACTATATTTTAGGTGCAAAAGCATTCGCACTTCCCAAACATCATCAACATCTACCATCTACCTCCAACATCCACACATCTACATTCTTACATTCAACAGTTGAAAATCTAATGCTTAGATTCATATTTTTAAACTATGTAGTAGCGATATGAAGAAGTCCCCTCAACGTTCCCATTACCCTAGGTATGACTTCATCTACATTTCAAGTGTAGCTGCAATCATTAGATGATCACTTGGTTGCTCGTCATCTGGGTAAACCCCTTCCAAGCTTTCTCTCTTTGGAGTTTCCAAGATTTCTTTAACCTTCCATTCGTCTGACAAGAAGATATAATCCAAGGTTCCGATGAAAGAATCATTATTGAGAGCACCATTATGAGCAGCATTAGTGTATTCTGGTTCTTCTCCCGTCATATCAACATAAGCTGATCTCATCCCTTTTAGGCTTGGCTTCCACATTACATTATGCTTTTCATCAGGATAAGTTTCATCCTTTTCGTCCAATTCCCCAGTGCGAAGAAGTTGATAATGAGGTGAGTCAGGGAGGATGTTGAAATCACCAGCAAGAATAAAAGGAATATTTCCATCCTCTTCTTTCGCAAGCTTTTGAATACGACAACCTACAAGGTCAGAATGAATGTTCATGACAGCTGGGGTTCTAAATGCACAAGGCATATGATAATTCCCAAGCCAAAATGGGGTGCTTTTGTTGTTGCCTTGTTCATCAACAATACGGTGCTTCAGTTTCACAGCAATAAACTGATTGAATCTCCACTGACTTACATCCCACGCATCGTCGACTCTTTTCTTCGGACGATAATATCTATATGCTGCCTTCATAGGGTTGTAAATAGGATCAAAAATGTATTTTCTCAACTTGCTTGGTTCTGGTGTCTTTGGTTTTCTTGGCCATCCACCCTGCTTCTTTTCGGACAATCTTACCAAGTCAACCTTGACAGTTTCAAAATGTTTGGTAGGATACGCTGTACTCAAAAACATAGTCAGAGATTCAAAGTTTGTGTGCAATTCAATTTTACGATGTACCGATGGAACTTACCAGTAGCAATTCCCATGTACCCATTAAACTTTTTACCATATAATCCAGTAACCATGTGGTACCCCTTTTCTGCAAAGAATACGTGAAGCGAAGTAGCCCACTCATGTGACACTTCCTGTAAACAAAAAACGACAGGGGAACATTCATCTCCAGATTCATGCTTTTTGATTTCTTCTTCTAGCTTATCGAGAATTTTGGGAAGGCGATTAGCTGCTTTCAAATTTTCCGGCTTGCATTTTGTGAAGAACTCAGGATCGGCAAGTTCAGATGATAGAATGTTGTAAGATACTACTCTCACTTTTGGAGATGATAATTCTGCTTCTTCTGACATATTTGTAGCAATGTTGAGATTTGATGAATGTAAATTAGTTGAGAAACACCGATTTGAAGAGATTTGTACTGTTGTTGGATGTTTTAAAGTAGTAACAATATCTTTAGCTGCAATAGGTGCTGTGAAAGCAAAGGATTTGAAGGTAGAAGTTGCGAGTACTGTGCAAGAAACTATGAGTCTTTTTGTTTGCATATTACTCCAAAATTGTTTGGCTCTCGACTGAGAAAAGTAGATTAGTCGGAGTGTACAGTGTGTACTATTGTGTCGATGAAGGATGAACCTTTTTGAAAAGTGGCAAAAGAATGAGTGGCAATGAAGATCCATAACAAAATTCACGACTTTTCTCGTACTTACGTAAGTACGTACCTACACTTTTTTGGTTTTTCTTCTCTTTCTCTTTCTTTTGCTTCTTCGCTTGCATCAGTTTGCAACGTCACAAACCCGCAGGCAGCTGTGATCCAGATGGGTGACATATTTTAAGCAGCAATGTCGAATACAACTCTTGGTGTTATCTAGCTATTCTTAGGTCGATCGCCCATCGATTGTCCATAGGGATAAACTCCTAGAGCTGGGGGGTACCAAGGTTCCACCCCCTGCTCAACCCATAAGAGGCAAGATAGCTAGCTAGCTCATGTATCATACTTGCAATTGCATTCGCTGGATAGGCGTTACTTATCAAGGATCCTAGATCCTTTCCAAGTCCCTGCGAGTAGTCATCACTTCTAACCGACGCGGGATAGAAGCCCCCTAAACACTTGACCTTCTGAGATACTGTATCAGATACGAGTATCACCAATACGAGAATTGTTCAAGTAGACTCAATTGCTACTTAGCTACAAACCCCCCCCTGGGATCGGATCAATGATAAGAAAGCAGTCTTCCTTGGACACTGAAATACAATGTGTTGCCATTGAGTATTCCAGAGGAAGAACCACCCACAACCTAGAAGAGCCAGCTCACTGAAGGATCTGGACGAGACCAAGGCAGAATAAAAGAGAACAGGACCGAGCTGCAGTACTGAATCAGACCCTATCGTAAAAGTTATCGAGAAAAGTCAGTTCAGTACAATGACAAAATACCCGTCTAATATACATGAGTCCCTCTACTATACAAAACCCCCTATAATATACAACCAATCCCATCTAAAATAAAATCACCCCATGACCAAAGCACCGTAGGCAACAAAACCCAGTGGGAAAAAGTATGCCTAGGTAAAAACCGAGCTGAGATCCTATTCTTAAAAGTATCACAGCCGACAAACCCAACTGACAAAATACCCCTCTAATATACACGAATCCCTCTACAATACATGAGCCCTATAATACAATGAATCCCATATAGTAATATCATCTGCGTAACCGAAGCACCTTAGACAACAAAACCCAGTCGGAAAAAGTATGCCCAGGTGAAATCCAAGCTGAGATCATATTCTTAAAAAGTATCACAGCCGAGTGTGCAGAAATGAGATACTAGCTGAACTTCCAAAAACGACGTATGCCAAGAAGTATCACAGCTGAGTGTGCGGAAATGAGATACTAGCTGAACTTCCGAAAATGGCGTATGTCTAGATGTTTAACCAAGCTGAGATCCTTTTCTTAAGAAGTAGCACAGCCACGTGTGCAGAAATGAGATACTAGCTGAACTTCCGAAAACGTATGACAATGCCATAATGTCATTTCGAACTAAAACAGATTTGAAAGGCCAAGATCCGCATTTCCATCGTCACCCTTGATCAGTTGAAACGCATACTTCAACGTTAGTCGTTAACCAGAGAGCTTCAGTGATCCGAATGAGCCTTTACCCAGCACAAATAGCTGAGACCAATGTTTGAGGCATAAATCAAGATGAAGAACTTTGTTACGACCACAGAATATATTTGTAGACATGGATTTCTGCCCAATTGTAAAGACTAACACAAGTAAAGAGTAGCCACTACAGGAAATCTCTTTGCACATTAGAAGTGTCAAATCTGCATCGTTTACAGGAGCCCCCAATGAGAGCACGAAGACACAATCAGGACTTGATCTTGCAGACTTGGTAACTCATTACGCCCGAAAGAGCCACCAAAAGTGCATATGTGGACCTTAAAAGCACAGAAACTCTAGCAGAAATTGAATTGACGTTTAAGCATTCATGTGCGTCAGTAAAGGAAGATCCAAACCAAAGTTTAGTAAGGATCGACAACAGCAAACTCTCGTAACACAGACATCAGGGTGCCACTCGTCACCCAGCCAAAGTTAGACATGAACCTGGAAACGATACCAGCCACAGACAGGACTTGTGCAGCAGCAATAAGCAAACTTTCCCACGTCAATATCCTCGCCAGAGAGCTGCGCTGAACAGAATGAGTCGTGAGACTGTGAAACGTTTGGTAGCACATTTCCCTAATGGGCATTGACTATAAAAACCAAATGCAAACTCATCACAGGCTGGCAAGTTACAACTAAATATAACGAAGGACAACAACAATCCGGATTACAATTTTGGCATGTGGTACGACCTAGGCTGCTTTTCCTCCAAGAGTAAAGATGCAAGAGACTTTACCACTTTAAGAGTAAAGTCTTGAAAGATTCGGTTGCTTTTACTCAGCATAGATGAAAAGTAAAAGCCAACGACTCCATCAACATTTGAACCGAAAAGCTCTGTTACGGCTAGGGAATATGTATGCCACGATTGTGAAGGCTATCGAAAGCCACTTGAAGAAAACTCTTCGCATGTTAGAAATCCAAATTTGCATTGTTTCCAGAAGCGCAAAAGAGGAACATGGAGACTAATAGCTGATGATGTACCAAGATATCTATGTAAGCCCTGCAAACATTTAGTGTTGAGAAGTATATGCGCGACCCTTAAATGTGCCAAACATTAAGTATTTCAGTAGTAAGCATGATGGCAAAACTGCAACACTGATGGACCTGAATTATCCCGATCAGCAAGAATTCAAGATGGTTATTACAGAATCTCGAAGCAAGCCGATACTAGTTGATGGAGCCAGCAGCCTGAATAGGACTATAGGCCACTTAAGCAACGGAAGTAGCCAAAGATGATGGTTTTTCAGTAGAGGTGCTGTAAAACACGCCACTGTTGCTGGATTGTCAAGTAATGATATCCAAAATCGAGTTTGACTTGCACAAGATACATTGGTAGCACCAGAAGTATTTCAATATTATGAAATGATATCAAGGAACTGAACGCTTTGGTAGCAAAACTGAGGGACCTGAATTATCCTGATCAGCAAGAGTTCAAGATGATAGTAACGGAATCTCGAAGCAAGCCGATGATAGGTGACGGCTACTGCAACACTTATGGAACTGAAAGCGTTGGTAGCAAAACTACAACACTGATGGACCTGACTTATCCGGATCAGCACTAATTGAAATACCGAGTTTGACTTGCACAAGATACATTGGTAGCACCAGAAGTATTTCAATATTATGAAATGATATCAAGGAACTGAACGCTTTGGTAGCAAAACTGATGGACCTGAATTATCCTGATCGGCAAGAGTTCAAGATGATAGTAACGGAATCTCGAAGCAAGCCGATAATAGGTGACGGCTACTGCAACACTTATGGAACTGAAAGCGTTGGTAGCAAAACTACAACACTGATGGACCTGACTTATCCGGATCAGCACTAATTGAAATACCCGATTCCGATGATGGTCATGAAATCTCGAAGCAAGCCGATACTAGTTGATGTTGACAGTAGTCTGAATATGACCATAGGCCACTTAAGCAACGGAAGGCAACAGAGATGATGACTCATCAGAAGAGGTGCTGTAGAACAAGTTACTGTTGCTAGACAGCGGAGCGATGACATTCAATGTCAAGCAAAGATGTAGGACTCGCATAATCTACCAAAGCCATTCTGAATATCCATGACGAAATTAGGCTTGGCTAAAAAGTGATCAACTAAGGTCATCCATGATCAGAATCGAACCCAGTGAGCGCTCATAGCTCAGGTCTAAAAGTATTGATCATTACAGTCCCATCACAGTCTCATCATCACTCTACACCGTGAAGCTGTGTAGAATCAAACATGCCCCCCACTGCGTACCAACCAAAGGGAGGAACCCATCCAGATGAGAAAGAGATAAAAGACAAGGAATCCGTACTTCAACCATCACTCTATAACAGCATTACTGAAAATCCTGTTACAACACAGTCAGTGGTATGTAAACAAAATCGACATCGGAGGTGCATATCCAATATCCCGACATAAACGATAGTGAATACGACCAAAAGCGAAGACTTCCAGCAGGCAAATAATGGAGATAAACCAGCTCAACCTCCTAAATAGACATTGATCTCCATCAATATGAAATAGCTTCTAAATGAAGCAATCATTACAACCAAAACCCAAACTAGCACTTAGACCAGATGTCCCCAAAGCCTTATCTTCCCCAAAATACAAAACGTACACCTAATCTTCCCAAAAACATGAAAACACATAATCCTATGACCTCTATCCAACCGCTGATAGTATAACACTGATAATCACCAACACTGATAGTCACCAACCCATTTGTGACGCACTTCACCAAACAGACACATAATACAAAACCATTACTCCAACAACATCAAAATCTACAGACCTTGAAATTACTCTCACCCGAAAATAGAACACTGATAGTCACCAACCCATCCGTGACGCACTTACATCTCAACACAAAACCTAACCGTAACCCCAACCTAAACATGAAACATAAAATACAAAAACCAACCCCAACCCGAAATATAAACATTATAAAATACAGAACCTAGAGTCATCCCAACCAACAGGCTCGTAAGGAATCACATTCTGATGCGTAGTGAAACCAAAGGAACGCTGTAGTGCCACATATGTCTCCTCTCTCATCCAAGCAAAGCTAGATGAACTAGGGCACATATCTGTGAACAACATACCCCCCCAACAAGTGACGAAAGAAAGGAGGAACCATAAGAGGAGAACTGTGGCGATGCATCGTAATAGGATGAGATGCAAGAAAGCAGAAGAAAAAAGGAGTAAAAGTTAGCACAAAAGAGGGCCTATCTGAAGTGCTATTCGAATACAAGCTTTTATGAGCAACACCTTATCATAAATTAGAAGAATCACTTCAGCTTGGCTTGAGCAAACATACGGAGTATCTCTGCTTGCCTCACTTTACAGTTGCATGACGTCACAGCTCTGATAATTGCTAACCCTGTTGAACTAAAGAGTACATGAAGGCAGGTGACACCTTGATTCTTCCCCGCGGAAGGACGCCAGTAAAAAGTTCTTGTGTTCTCAAGTCACGAAAAGAGCATACAGAACAACATACGAAGCTTCGCATTAAACGCAGGAGTACCTAGCCTAACTAACACCTAACACTTCAATGTAAAATAAATGTAGTAGCAATGAGAAAAAAGAAGAAGAAAAGGAGTGTAATTATAACAAAAATTTATTTTCATTAACTTTTCAATATATGTAAATTTCATAAACCTATTCATGTTATTCTCGTGTCATCAAAATACTTGAAGAGATGCTATTTCGTCTGCGTTGAAATATTTTTTTCAGAGAGAACCTTGAGCGCCTTTTGTTCATCTCTTTTTGTTTTGTTCCTGTTCCAGAGGTTGAAAATTCACTAAGACGAGAATCTAATGACATGTGAGTAGTACACTCTGTAAATTCTGCAATATCCTTGTAGCAATCTCCAGCCTTTACTTGTTCCGGTTCGGCCTCGTCATCGTCATGGTTCTCGGAATCACTGTACTCCTCGATCCTTGCATCAATATCACTGATGATTCTACGAATATGATCGCAATTCATGACATCATAGCTATTGTGCAATAGTTCAGTTTCAGTCTCTACAGTGTCTTGGTCGTGGTGGGCATCAAACTCTTTTACTGTCGACACAAACTCATCTAGGCTCTCTTCCACTAGGATGATGAGACTAGATACATCCATATGAAGTTTTTGTAGCCTCTTCACTATTTGATCAGAAGTGCAGTATCTCTCGCTTTGTTGTATCCTTTGGAGAGTGATGTAGATGCGCTTCTCTCGTTGCAGATAGTGATTTTGGAGTTCATCAGTCTGTGCCTTCATCTCAGTCCAGAAGCTGGTTTGGTTACTGAGAACTTTCTCCGAAAGCAACTTCTCCGGATCGATGCCAATGAACTTGTCAGGATTGGCTGTATCAGATCCTTGCGTCATATTAATATTGAGTATTTCTTTTGGTTGCTGTGATGTACACATGATGTATAAAACTGAAAAGTAGGGTTATGTTGTTATGTTATTTCGAGAGGGAAGACGGAACGGAGGAAGTGTTGAGGCGGAAGGCAAAAACAGAGAGTGATAAGGAAGCTGTAAGAAGCCACTTTAACTTTTACTTCGTTTCTGCATGAAGGAATGGTGAAAGACAGAGCCGCATGAGAACCTTCCATATTTCGTAGATTTTCATCGTAGGAACTTACAAGAAATGGTTCTTCAATGATGAGAGGAAGGTAAAATTTATCAAAAAAAAAACATTGGAATATAAATTGTCGATTCAAAGAGAAACAATCAAGAAAATCCATGTCATAACCCAGCTTCATTCAAGTTCCTATGACATTTTTACTAAAAAGAGGAAGGTAAAATTTATCAAAAAAAAACATTGGAATATAAATTGTCAATTCAAAGAGAAACAATCAAGAAAATCCATGCCATAACCTAGAGCGTTTATAGGATGCGAATTGGTCTACATTTTTATCAAAGATTGAATAGGCAATCATGCAGCTTGGGCTTGCTTTTGACATTTTCATGTATCGCTATTTCAATTCGTAATCCCCGCTCCTATTTCGCGCAAAAAACTAATTGTACATTGTGTAGTCTACAATCTATAAAATCAAAAAGTAAGGTATGTTTTTAGAGGATTCGTTTGTAACTTGACATATTATTTTCAACGAACATTTTCAATGCTTCAAAAGATCTAGAACATCTAGCCCTGCCAGTGGAGCGTACAAAACTCCCTGCCCTTCAAATCCATATAACAGTATTATTCTCTTGTTTGTTTCTAGTTGCGTTACGGAATATTTTCGATCCAAACTTCTCTGATCAATGCACAATGGCCTATAACCAACTCTCACATCGCATGTCTGTGCCAAAGCATCACTTTTGAGAAATACTTTCGCATGTTCTAAAATGGAACATTCAACTTTATCTAGATTTTCCGTTGAAAATCCTACATCCTCGCGACTAGCACCTACTAAATATTTCCCATTTCTACATGAAAGAGTAAAGTGAAAGCCACATCCCCCATAACCATACTCCATCACCGGTACATCATTGGTCAATGACTTTGAGTCTATATCTTTTCCACTATCTACTTCCAATAACACACCACGAATAGGTTCGACTCCTACATCTTTCAACTCGTTTATCCATGGACCTGCACATACAATCAAATAATCAACCTTTGATTCTTGCAGTTCATCTTCTAAGCAACGCACACTTCGTTTTTCAAGCTTTAAATCATATCTTTCTTTCAAAATGTCGATCAATTCGGGAGGAGTACAAGTATAATCATCTGGAAAGTATACCCCATAGAACTTATCGGACTTCAACGCTTGATTCATTGTCGCGGCATCATCTACAAATTTGAGCTCTTCTATTCCAACTTTCGCTCTTTCAAAGTATTGTCTCAACTCATTTTCATCCTTGGGAGAAATTAAAAGCGATCCTTTCTTTTCCAATAGTTCATCGTCGCCCAATAAATCTTTCCAAGCCTCTTTGGCTAATAATGAAGTTTGAAAGCCTATTTTGTCATCGTAACGATGTATACTCCAGAGATAGCCCTGACCAGCTTGTGATGTTTTGTAAGGTCTACCATCATCAATTAGTGTAACTTGGGCAGTTCGATGGAACTTGAGTATTGAAGCAGCCACCGCAGTTCCAATTATACCATCACCAATAACTCCAATTTTCATGCTAAAAGTCAGAGAGTAGGTCGCTCTGTGTCCATACCATGCTGTCTGATATTAGTTTTGTTGATTGCGATTGAACTAAAACCACCCACCGTTTGTTTGTTCTTATTTTTACGTACAGTATACGTTGTACGTACGTTGAGATGGACTTTCCCTTCCTCTCTTTTTTCTCTCCCTTTTCATTTCGTAACTAGCGTAAGTTCGAAACTTCAAACTCAAAGTTGAGACCCAAACATATCATTTATAATACCTTTAAAAGTAAAACCTACGGCTTTACATCAGTCGAACACTTTCTTTCAACATGCCTCCTAATTTTCTAACTCTTGCCTCAGTTCAAACTCAATTACCTCTTCCAAAGCAACCAAATGAAATTTCACCGAACACTCTCCAAAATCTTCGATTTCGATCTTTGTAGATACATCTGGATTGATTTCTTTGTCGTCAGCTTTCGTGTTCCAACGGATTTGAGTATAGTTTTCCATAAATTTTTGAAGTTGATCTTTGTGAACCTCACTGTTTACTGGAGACGGTGCATTTCCAATGACATACTCAACGTGCTCAAGGCCACTTTTGTAATTTCGACCTTCTTTCGGAGCTGGAATCTCAATTACTGACACTAATCTAGAGTTGTATACTATTGGTTTCTTCAATTTGAAGTTTGCAATCGATCTCCCGCCTACTTCACTTTCTATAAGAAGTGCGCAGTTATCCACGGAATTCTTCAACGCATTTACAATTTCCAAGTATTCTTCCATAGATTCTGTTCTCCAGCAAACATGATCCGCATAGAAAGAAGATACATCAAGACTTTGTTTTAGCAAGTGGGACTCTATCCTTTGTAGAAACGTAGGCACTTGGTCTTCCAAAGTGGCGAAAAATTTATTTGCAAATTTCTTGCGCTTCTCTTTTTCACGCTTCTTTTTATTCCTTGCAGCATTCTTTCCACTCCCCTCATTCGACTGTTGCTCCTCTTCTTTGATTTCATTTGTCTTTTCTTGCTCCTCCTTGTCTTTCAGTCTATCTCTGATACGTCTTCTTCTCGTTTTCTCCTCCATTTGTGGCTTTTCTACCTCTTCTTCTTTTGGCCTTTCTGGTGGCCATTCACTTCCTTGACATCTTTGCTCCAACAAGTTTTGCAGTTCTTCTCGAAAAAGTTCCATTGCTAAAGTATCCTTCTCTATGCAAAATTTGAGACTAGATTTTGCACACATGATTCTATGTGCATCTGTAGCTCTCACTCCTCCTGTTGTAATTTCTTCAGAATTCATGAAGCTCACCAATCCAACCAAAATGGACCTAATGTTCCACATTGGATTCCAAAGTTCTACGAGATGATTTGGTTAGACGACATGAAACACATTCGCAACATAGAAACTAGGAAACGTACCGGGATGAAAGTCAGACATGCTGAAGCAAATCTTTTTGTCTTGTTCAAAGCGCCCACTTGGGGTTCTCAAGATTACAGTGGGTGGCTTCATAGGATAGTTGGATGGAAATTTTAGAACTCCGTGATAAACTCCACCTTCATATGGCGTGTCGTAAAATATCGACCCGTAGAGAATGAAATGAGCATGAAGAAAGTTGGTTTCCAGTGGCTTTACAAATAGGCCTGGTTCTTTGTTTTTAAGGAGATTCGCATACTCCGATTTCAGCCTCCTTATGGCTACTGCTTGTGCCATTTTTGTTTAAGATGAAATGGAAATGGGTAGGATGGTTTGATGGAGAGTGATTTCGATTTTGTTTCAAGTGCACTGAATTAGTTCACCACCTATTAGATCCTCAGTTAGAAGTACAATCCGTATTATTGTACGTACGTAGACGATGAAAGGAGGAGCGTAGACATCCTCACGTACGACGTACGAACTAATCTGCCCAGATTGAAGATGTGCCTTTCACCTCTCATCTTTGTTTCATTTTTCATTTTGAAGGTTGTTTCTTATTTCATTCTTCGCATTTGAATAGCAGCAAGTACCGTAAATGAGATGCACACAACTTCTATTGAGTAGCATGGCCAGTTATCAGAAGCTGTCTCGTGCATGGGTCAAGTGCAAAGTTTTTGCACCTGCGTCTAAAGAAATACAAATGGCCATTGAGAGAACACTTCCTTTGCTGCACGATGATCCTACTGCAGTCCCATTCATATGTCGGTACAGAACAGATGTCATTGAGCCTTTGACAACCAAACATGTCCATCATCTCAGCGATTGTATTCAAAAGTATGATTCACTTTCAACGTTGAGGAACAAGATTTTGCCACATTTACAAAGTAAAGATACAGATGACATGGATAACAAAGAACTGATATCCAGAGTCGAAACTTCAATTTCGAAAACAGAACTTGAAGATATCTATGCACCATTTAAACCCCCTAGTAAAGGATCTCTAGAAGATCGTATAAGATCAGAGCATCCAGAGCTAGTCCGTGCCATAGACGATTTATGGAGTAAAAAGGATGTGAATAAAAACACAAAGTATACACCACGTGATGCAGCCATCACTTTATTGGCAAATAGAATAGCAAATGATGTAGATGTTATAGATGCTATTATGAAACATTGTGAAGCTCATTGTAAAATTTCAACAAAGGCGGCAGCGAAATCCAAGAAAAGAAAACTTGATGGACAGAAATTGAATTCAAAAGAAACTCATGATAAATACACCATGTATCACGACTTTAGCAATTCATTGAAGTACCTTCGTGACCATCAAGTGCTTGCAATAAGAAGAGGTGTTGATAAAAAAGAGTTAAAAATGAGTTTTGAAATAGATAATGGGAGAATAGAGAGAATTATTGGTGGTGTGATTTCAAGATCGCATCCACTGTATAAAGATGCAATACATGACGCATTTTCTAGATTGTTGCGAAAACGTTGTACTTTGCGTGTGTGGAAAGATCGTTGTGCTTTGGCAGAGTCAAGAGCTATTGAGGTTTTCTGTGAGAATCTGTACAAGGCAATGTTAGAACCACCTGCTACTATTTCATCAACTTATATCCTTGTATTAGACCCAGGCTTTCAAGCTGGGATCAAATGTGCTATTTTGAAATCTTCTGGTGCTGTTGAAAGATTGGAAACCATCAAATATATGGGTAATTCGAGGACTTCAGGTAAAAGACAATTGAAGAAATTGCTTTGTGATGTCAACTCCCTTACAGGTAATAATGATGTCTGCGTTATTCTAGGAAACGGTCATGGAACCAGAGAAGTTCGTGAACTTGTTTTGGACTCTTCAAAAGAAGCAAACATGCCTGTAGACATTCGCTTGGTAAACGAAGCAGGAGCTAGTGTATGGAGTGTAACTGAGAACGCAATGGTTGAGTTTCCAAAAGAGACTGCTGCCTCAATAGCGTCTGTATCGATAGGTAGGAGGTTCCTAAATCCACTACATGAACTTGTAAAAATACCTCCAAGAAGTTTAGGTTTGGGTATGTATCAGCATGATCTATCCATGAAAGACTTGGACAAGAAACTTTCCATCACGTCTACCGAAGCAGTGGCAGAGGTTGGAGTTGATATCAATATTTGCTCAAAGGAAATTTTAAGTAAAGTCCCATCTCTGAATAGCAAACTATGTACAGAAATAATTGGTAATAGACCATTCACCACTAGAGCGGACATACTGAACGTAAAAGGCTTGGGAGAAAAACATATCAAAATTGTGCTGGATTTGTCCGTATAGAAAATGGAAAAGAAGCTCTTGATAACACGCTTATTCATCCAGAGTCATATGATATTGCAAGATATCTTTTGAAAAAGCTGAATTGGCAATTAGGTAATAAGGACTCTCTACAATTATCTGGAAAGAAATCCGAAGATGAAAGAGAAATCATCTGGAGAAAACTTGGCAAAAAGGCATCAAAGAGATTTTCTACACCAGAGGAACGATGTTATACAATTATTGAGCAATTATACTATTCTATACTCAATCCAGATCCCCGTTTGCGAAGGACTGAATCTACGGCATTCAATTCGAATTCTATTGCAAATGAAAAGTCATATTCAAAACTTCCCTCTCATATCACAAATATACAGGAACTTCAAAAGGCTTTGCCATTGAGAGCAATTGCTGGGACAGTAAGAAATGTAGTTGATTTCGGAGTGTTCATAGACTTTGCTTTTGAACATGATGGATTGCTACATCGATCGAAACTGGGTAATGTCAGTCTTCATTCCTTACTCATTGGGCAAGAGATCGGCATTGACATTCTTGGCGTTTCCAGCTCAGGTAAAATATCTTTATCACTGCACGGATTGGATTTTCCGATGGAGATACTGGATGACAAATCTAAAACATCAAGAGGGAAAAGGAAGCTGTCAAGTAGATGAGCGGTATTTATGAGATGAATTTTAAAGTAATTATCAAAGTGCATCAATGATTGTACTTTGTATCTACTTAGACTTTAGTTTCATTGCGATGAATTATATATGGATTGATTCCTTGAAACTTGCAAGTATTTACTTGTAAGTTTCAAGGAATTGGTGAAACGCTTTATGGAACGTTCGCTTTGATGTCTAATCAGCACGGGGTTAGCGTGTGCTTATTTATTATTTATTTATTTTTGAAAGTTCGACATCCCATTCAGTTCTTCAACATTAAGAAATTCTCCGAAACAATCTTTACCGATAACCGCGAGATTGCAGTTCGTCCGAGAAACTGGATCTCTCTTCTTCTCTCCATTCCCGCGGAATATGAGGCCTATCTTGACATTCCTAAAATATCTTCAAGACCTTTTCATGTCTACTTTTGTTAAATAAATTATCTTGTAACTTTATTCCGTTGATAGTGAAGACGTTCACAGATTTTTCGGTCTATCTTTACCGATTACCGCTCGTCAAACCATTACACATGTCGGTACTAACTGCTGAATAGTAAAGCACAGTACATGCATTCCCTTTTTGAGCAATTGGGACACCTATCGATATCACATTGTAGTCTTATCCCTCTTCCTAATTAAAAAAAAAGGATGACTAAAGTAACTCGAGTGATATGCACTCATAAGCCATATTTTGGATTCAACGACCATGAATTGACTTCTCCAGAGTCGATAGAAGATGAGTCTAGGTTTTGCGAACTAGCTCGCAGAGAAATAGAAAAACTCAGCCAAGTCTACAGAGTAGAAGAAAGGATAATACTCAAGTACCTGCTCAAAATAAAAAGTTTCACAAAGGAGAATCCAACAGATCCTTATGAAAATCCCGAAAACATTATCCGCCTGAAAGCTAGTGATGAAAAACTCCGAGGTCGAACTCAGAACCTTAATGAATTGATACAGAACTCCTTATCCAAGTATGAAAGAGCACTGAAGATCTATGATGACCACAACTGCACAAACATAAGAGAAACAAAGATGGAGGAATTTCGAGCAGAGTGTGAATTTCTTGACTGTGCAAAGCTAGATGCCATCCTTGTGAAACTAGATCAACTAGGTGAGTGTCATGGGGAATTATTCGATCCACAGCTGTTTTGATAATGATCTTATTGCTAATCATATCTTTCCATTCTTAAATAAACAGGTATAGCAGACTTGCCACTATGTGTTAAAATGAATAGTGATACCTCTAATTCTACCGGTACCACTTTGGAGGCCATGTCCGCTTTGCCGACCAATATATCTAACTTATCAACTTCAACTACACTCAAATTTTATCGAGCTCACGACAGCAAGGTTCCTTCGAGTGGCCATATTTCATCGGTCGTACACAAACAAGTCCTTCCAAATGCAAACGCTAATAGTGACAGTGGTAAGAAGAAGACCTCGAAGAAGGACAAGAGTAATTTGATGAACAAGTTAAAGGTACTTCTTCGTTTGAAATTAAAGAAAAAATAATTGTTGTGTTGATTATTGATATGAAGGAAATGATTGTTGCACTGATAATTAATATAAACGAATTATTTCATGTGAAAGCATCAAGTGTTCCAAGTAAATTTCCTTTATAATTGTTTAATTTATTAGCAAGCCAAGAATATAAGGTACATTTGCCTATCGAGGTCCGAATTTTGGACCTCCGCTTGGTCTTCCGTGCCCAGAAGGTCTATAACCACCGCCCGTTCCAGGATTTGCTCTTTGCCATCTCCTTCTTCTATCTGCTGCCATTTCTTCCATCTTCTGAATATTTTCGAATGCTATGTGTCTCTTTTCGGTAGCTCGGGACTTTGCCCTTCCTCTGTAAATAGAGCTTTGTAATTTTCTAGACAAATTCTGTCTGGCGGTCGTAAGAGCACTAGTAGTGATTGAGTTGGCCATCATGGAACACATGTTTGATGCTAGTTTTGTGTTGATGCTCTTCCCACCCTTTGGAAATAGTAAAGTCACAGAAACAGTGATGGTGGCTTCATCATCTTCATCCACCCCCTTTTCAATTGTAACCTTGAGCTCACCATCGAAGTGGCCACCTTGCAAAGTGTAGTAAAGTACTGACAAAGAATCTTCTGATTTCTCATCTGAAGCAACACGAAGAGGTTGCAGTCCATATCGCTTGAAACTTCCCATGGACTTGAGAGCAAGTATAGCCTTATCTTTCTTGTTTCCTCTTGAGAGAAAAGTTAATGGGGTGGAGGAAGAACCAACAAATTCTGAGAAGCGTCTCGCCGTGATGATATTCTCTGCAGAGTTGAATGCAAGGTCTACTGCATCTTGCCAAGCCTTATTCTCAATCATCTCCATGAGATCTTCTTCACATATATCAGCGTCTTTTCCCTTTTCTTGTTCATGTAAAAGCTCCAGCTCCTCTTCAGTCGGGAGCAAAACTTCAAATGGGACAATTTTCTTGGCGACTACTGCTGCAGATATCTTCTTCTTTTCATTCTTAGACAGTTTCGGGATAGCTATACCTTTATCATCAAAATCGTCCACAGCATCTTCATCAAAGACACTAAACAAAACACTCTTTTTCAGTTTACTCTTGCTCTCTTTTAATGCGTCAAACTTATCACTCAATAGGTAATTTGATAAATATTCAGTAGGAGGCGGTAACAATGTCGTTATTCCCTTGGATGGAATCAATACACCGTTTCGTGGTGCAGAGTACATTACATATAGAATGGAAAATAATGCAAGAGATATCATGGTAGCCGATCGAGGATTAGCTTTTGCCGACTTTCCAGCCAATAGTACGATACTTCCCATGAGACGAAACATTCGTCTTGGTAATGAGTCCAGAGCAGATGGTGCACCTCCTCCGCCACCGCCTGCCATTTGCATGTCTCTTCTATTTCTCATGAGTAGATCGCCCAATTCTTGTGGAGACATTCCATTGGACTCAGCAACTTTGATGAGGGTAGCTTGTGGGTCAGGTGACTGAGCTATTTGTTGATCAAGTTGTAATAACTGATTCCGTTGATTTTGAGAGAGAGGAAGGGGTCCATCCGTACTCCCAGTGTCTTTATCAGGTGCAGCTGTGAACGTTGCTTCCAGTGCTTGAGCGGGAAATAGAATTGTGAGACATAGTAGAAGGATTGGGAACAGATTCCTCAACGACAGGAAAAGCTTCATCTTTCTTTCTTTTACGTATGGTTAAGATTCTGAGTTTTGCTTCCAGAACTCAATTGCCAAAAGATGTAAGCAAAAGATGTTGAATATTTGTATTCAATGGAAGTCCGTCCCCCGTCTGTGTATTGAACAAGTACTAGGAGATGAAATAATGAGCGGTGCAGCGGGGAAAAAGAGGTCCTTTTGCGTCTGTCCATATTATCGTACGTACTAATAGAATAGTATCGTACTAATGGTACTGAAAATCTACAACCTACAACAGTTCAAACTTTGATGTGATGATGTTGTTGATGCGGATGTTGATTTCAAATTAGAATAGCGTAGAACTTTTTGTGTTCATGAATGAAGAAGCCAGTGTTGAAGAGAAAGAAGTGAACCCTATACTCCCACAATCTCAAGAGTCTGTAAGAGAAATAGAGAATATGAAGGAACAAGACGCCAAACACAAAGTCGGCTATTTATGGAAATTACATTTCTTCGTAGGTTTCCTGACTCTTTGCTTTGGTATCATGTGCAATGGCGGTCGGTAAGATATTCTTTTTTATCTCCTAATCATCAAGATGCGACAAATAATTCACAGAGTTTTCCAGTAAATATATCGCAGTTGATCACAGTAAATATGAATCGAGACAATGTGATAAGTTATTTGTAAACGTTTATTCAACTTCTGCTGATGAAGAAGGAGCTTTGATTTGTTGTAGAGATGACAATACAAACTCCTTTTCTGAGATCATGACATATGAAGGTTTTCTTTGCAATAAAAAGGTAAATATGAATATATGTAGATATTTGTAGCCCATAGTATTTCCCAAGAAGAAGCTCATTCTTGTTACCAAACCTTCGTAGTTGAAATCAATGCCTCTTGCGAAAGCCTTGACGAGGTATCCAGACTCATGGCTATTGCCGCTTATACCCCTTGCATTAAGAATGGTAATAATATTCTTTGGTAAATTACTGAATAGACCCCATCCACATCCACATGATTTATGGTAAGAACCAGGTTACAATCTTTAATATTTTATAAAAATATATTATTCACACCGTTTCTGTGACTAGGACTTCGACAAAAAGATTGCTATTTTTATGTTCCATTTTTATGGTACGAGGATGGGGACTTTATGTTTTCCTCAACATGGTGGAAGATATAGTTCTTTCCTCAAACATATTATCATCACCAACGCGCGAAGCTGTTATGGAAACGACAAATCTTGATTCGTGCTGGTTTTCACCCCTGTTCAAAAGTTGGCAAAGAAAATTTAGTGAAGAAGGCGACAAATGTTATGGAGTGGAGTTTGACTTTTCTGATCATGTGGTGCTATTTTTCTCACATTCTTACCCAACCATGATATTTGAAGCTATGTTTTGTTTCTTGGTGCCATTTATTCCAAAAGAAAGAAATCATCTCAATACGAGTCCATACATCAAGCAGCCAGGCGGATTTCACCGTGTGTTGGAATACTTCTTGGAGACTGTCCTACCTATTGGTCTACTTCTTATGTTTTTATACCTGAACATGCTGACACTGCTTGCAGTCCACTCTACGGTAGCATATTATCATTCCATAGGAGAAGTTGTGGTGGGATATATCATTAGTTTATTCATACAGATCCCAGTGGGATTTATTATCTATGCAGATGGGAAATGGAAGAATATTCGTTCTTTGGTTGGATATCCCAAGGATAGGGATCATCATCTCGATTGATATCGCAAATTTGCCGATAAAAGAATCAACTGAATCTAGTTCAATTCTTTCACGTTTCGTTCATATCAATGACTAAAACTGCCTCATACAAGACTGAAATGGCAATTTATGAACGTTCTTTTTCGAAAACCGATCAACGGAGTATCATTTTTCCAAGTCGTGTTGGATCCTGTGACAGGGCGTGACTTGTCTCTCTTAATTATTTGAAAAGTTGGATCCTATCAGTTTGATACTCAAACCACTACACGATTAAATTTTGTCACTGTGACAGCTATTTGTGAACATTATGTGAATGCAATGAATAACGATGACGAAAATCTGCACCGCCGGCGTAGGCAAAATTGAGAGCACAACCGATCTCACAAATAATTTGGAGGCGATTCTCAAAATTATCAGGTTTAGTCCATACATAAATCATGAATAGATATACATTTATACTTCTTGTACATACTCTTTCGTTCCCTGAAGTTGCACTGGTAAGGAAGTATCTTATTTAGACTTACATGAATCTTTGTACTATTGAGCAAGCTGATGATCTTTTACTTTCTTCAGAGTAACTTAGATGGAGACGGAAATAGAAAACTTGCAAGTCGAGTAGAGATCACTAATAGACCCTGCATAGGTCTACTTCGGCCTGAGACAGTGAATATTGGTGGAAAGAAGGGTCAATCTAAAATGTTTTGTGAGACAAGTAATGGTGAATTGTATGGTTTAGGTTTAGGTTTAGGTTATCGTTCTATTACACTTGAGCATGCTACCACCGGTCCCACTATGACGCCACTCCACTGGGGAGGACAGTGTTAGAAGATGTTTTGTAGCACGCCTCGGGACCATGATCACATAGGATGAGGAGTGCCGCACGTCACTTTGCGTGCCGCGTGCACTCGACCTCCTTTAGACGAGATCGGGGACACTGACGGAGAAAGGTGCTCCTATCCATGCCCCGGTTACAAAGGAGTCCTCCAGGCGAGGAGTACTCCTAGGGGTAGGTCACCAATCCACCACCAATTTGTGGAGCTGCTGCCGAGGCAGCTGCTCCACTGGTTCGATATATACCCAGGCTATTCCTTGTTCCTGTTTCATGTTGTGTTGTTAATTTGGGAGTCAAGTATTTCGCGATGTCGTTTGTAGTGATGTCGACGTTGTGGATTTTCTCGATATTGTATGGTTGCTGTGTATGGTGGGTGTGGTTTATTGTATGTGAGTGTCCACGGGGATGTGATTGATCTGAGGAGGACGGCATGATTTTCGTCATTTAATATGGCATGGAGGTATACCATTTCATTGCTGAGCTTACGGAGGGTGTTCGGGAGGAGAAGTCTGTAATGGTAAAGTGTTCTGTCAGTTACGAACTCAGGTGGTAGAGTTGCCATGAGATATATTATGGCAAGTACATAGATAGTTGGTGTTTCGTTTGGTTTGTTGGCAGTGAACTGGAGTACGTCTGTCTCATCCAAAGTTGGTTCCGGGAGTTCATCAAGATGACATCCTTCGTAGAAAAGGAGTCTAAGTTGGAATGGAGGGTTCATTGAGAGAGGAGGATAAAACGTTAAAATAAAGGTTTCAGGTGTTGGTCCTAGTGACTGGTTTGGATCACGTTTATCATGGGAATGGAAGCTCCAGGTGATTGTCAGGCGGCCTGTTAGACCAGACATGTATTCTCTCATGGGATGATGTTGATATATAGAGACTGGTACAATGTCCACATGGGGTAGTGATCGATCCAGATTTGGGAGGTTGTCATCAAAGTGGGCTTCAGGATAATGTCCAAATTCTGGTGCACGAATTCCGTCAATAAAGGGGAAAGCTGGTCTGGTGTATGTGAGATAGACAGATCCAGGGTAGCTGAATAAAGCTTGATGCGAATATCTGTATACATTCGTAACTATGTTGTGAGATCTGGTGGCAGGGCTCGTATAGGTTGTAGGAAAAGGCATTGGAGGTGGTCTCGGAGGAAGGATTCGATGCGTGAGGAAAGTTTCTTCCTCGGGAAAGTCTTGAAATAGGAAGTCTGGATCCTTCGTGAAAGGATATAGGTCCTGCGGAGGGGTGACTATGGTTGGAATGAAGATATCTGTCGATGGTAGAGGACAGTGAGAGGGAGGCTGTTGTAATGGATCAGGAAGGAAGCATATTGGAGTGGTGTGAACATGTGAAATGACAGAGGGAGTAGTTCTCCTGGTTAACCGGAACCATGTGGAGGAGGGATTATTTTGAAGCATAATAGTAATGATGCAGCAAGCGTCGCATGGCATGTCTGGGAACTTAGGAGGAGTAATGGTTGTGTCACAAGTAATACATGTATGGATATCATGAGGATCATGGCTGGAGACATGAGCTGAATTAGGGATAAGTAGTGAACAATTATTGCAGAGATGGGTGTTACAGATTTGAATCGGAGCAGATGTGCTACATGCGCAGAAAGTTGTTGCCGTGGTTAGTTTGGAATGAGTATAATATGGGGAGAGTGGAGGGAATTCACGAGTCAGGGACGGAGTAGTTAGAATGAGACTGGAGTATGCAATAAGTTGTAGGACCAGCTGTTGAAGATCCTGACGAGGTTTTTCATATTGAGCATCTGCAGGGTTGAGGAAGTTAATGTGTGGTGAAATGTCATGTAGCACTGTGAATGGAATGGTGTTACAAATGATATCCCTGAGTTCGTCTAGTGGAACAGGGACTATGGCAATATTATTTGCAATAGTTGTGGTTTGCATTCTATGCGTGGATACAGGCGTATATTGGAGAAAGAGGGAGATGGCATTTGGTCGAGATATGATTTGAGCTATGAGCCTGGTGGAAATATTGACGGCCTCTAGCATGAGACGGCATTGTGTACATTGGACTGACATGGCAGTAGTGGTCCATGGAATGCCTGCAGCTTTGCGTAAGATACACCAGGGTCCCGGGCAGTCTGATTTCTGTCTTTTTTTTCTGGGAGGCTTGGAAGACTTTGATGAAGGGACGTGAGGGGAGGGTGCAGGGACTGGTGGCAGTCTATCAGCTTTGATGATTTTTCGGATGTATTCTTGTAACGTAGAGTTTATTTTGAGTTGCAGCGAGCGCGCCTTTGTTTGAAGTGCCTGAAGCAGAGTTCGAAATAGATGTGAGAGGAGGTCAGCAATGTCATTAACTTTGTGATTCGTTGCCCTTGCTTTTCGAATGATGGATTGGACTGAGGTTAAGTCCGCATGATCGGAGTCGTCATCAAGGAGATTAAGAATGACAGAGAGAGATGGTGGGTCCTCCTTATGTTGCGGATCTACCGGGTGACGGGATTGTAGAGATTTGAGGAATTTGGTTGTCAGCATGGCAAAGTAGTCCTCGATTGCAATATGAGTGTTTGTGGGTAATAAGCCAAGGATGGCAATGACTGTGGAATGCTCCAGAGGGTGCATTGGAGGACCGCATGATGGGCCCATAAGGTGAGTATAGTGAGCTGTAGTAGGAGGGTATAATGTTGGATCTGGTCCGTCATGTCTCCAGTGAGGCTTATTGGGGTAGCCAAGGTCTTTAAAGGGAGGGTATTCCGTGGTAGCAGCATAGTCTCGTTTCTCTTTATCCGTTAGTGCTGTGATAAAAGTGACATTTTGAATAGCTGCTCGTAGGAATTTGGTGAACCTAGGGATATATCTGTTCGGTATCTGGTATGGGAATATGAAGTTGATGAGGTATGCTGTGACTGTGTCTAATTCATGGAGGATTGCGTTTATTGGTCGAAGGAGACTTTGACGTTTTCGGAGAATCACTTTATGCGTGCATGCAATATGATGATGTGTAATTGTTGCAGGAATGGTGGAGTCTGGACAAAAAGGACATTGGAGCATTGTTGAGGTATATTTACGCTGAGGGAGGTTTGCAGTAGGATGGCATCGCCGTTGCATGGAGAGGCGATATTCCTTGTTAATTTTTACATATCTTGAGTGCGAATATGCTTTATCCTGAGCTATCTCCCGAAGGACACGGTTATTATGAAATTTCTCCAAAGGATCAGTGAAATATAGTCCAAAGTGGAGGAACCATTGGGCTGAGTCACTAATTGCTATTTTGAAGTTGTGGTTCACGAATTGGTTTTGTATATATTGGGTACTATCAGTGTTGATTGTTCTTTGGTTATGATGAGGTACGTATTGTAGTATTGTTATTGGTGGTTGAGGAATATCAGGAATAAGCATAGCTGGTGTGTTGTCATCTGTGAGTGACTTAGCCGGACGTGATGCACCTCTATCTGCCCATGTATTTGCCAGTGCAAAGTTTATGTTTGGATGAGGTGGAATTGTCACCGTTTTCTTGTCAGGAGTTGTTGTTGTTTTTAGCTTTCCTGTATTTGTAAGCTGGTGGGAGTTTATATGGAGAAAGAGGTGGTGTCCGATGAGAAGTCCCGCCGTAGTGTCATTGGATAATGCCGCTTCAGTGGAAGTAGTTGAGTGGGCATCAGAAGATTGGAGATGACATATCGTCTTTGGGGCTAAATCACTGGTGAGTGTAGTAAGTATTTCCTGAAAGGACTGTATGACATGTTGAGGAACTTGTGGATCACATCGGATCCTGGATGGACGGAGAGTAGCATCAGGCCAGTGATGCTGTAGTGCTTGGCTGAGTTCTGAGTAGTGATGAATGGATGTTGTATGTATGTATCGCCTGAGTATAGTTCGAATTGTGTGTGACTTGGGGAAGAAATAGAGGAATACTTGGAGGAGAACAAGCTTAGAGTCAAGGAGGAATATCGTGGGTACATGGCATGGACATGTATTAAGGGACATGGTAAGGGCCATGGATTCGCCCATGTTATTGTCTGTGAATTTGGTTCCATAGGATTTGGCAAGAACATGGTTTCGAAGGAGGATCGGTAGAGGGGGTATTCGAAGAGGAGAAGTGGAGCGCTTTGTATCAAAGTGCATGAGAATACTAGCTGCTATTGTGCATTCAGTAGTGTGATTATAGGCAGAATCAGAGGAGAAAAGAAGAGGAGACGAGTAGCGTCTAAAGATCCCTGGGAAGATGCTTGGTGTATTGCGTCGATGCCGAATGGATAGACGATGTAGGTTTTGAAAACTACGTAGCGAGCGATGAGGCGAATCTGTCCATGATGGATATTCTTCATCGCCAAATAGAGATATTGGTGTAAATGCAGAGAGAGGGAGGGGATGATTGTTGAGAAAGTATGTTGGGTCAGCGTATCTAGGTTTGCTCATGAAGTCGAGCTCAAAGAAATGAGAGAGGTGATTGTAGTGTGGCATCAGCTCTCTTGATGCAGCTTGAATTGTGTATATGCCCTGGGAGGATGGGGAGGTTTGAAGAGATAAGGAATTGTTGTCTGTGCATCTTCGAGGTAACGTATCGTGTGGATTTTCTGTGATTTCCGAGTAGGCTTGTGGATCATGAAAGTGAGACACGGGAGTATGATAAAGTTCATGTACTGAGAGAATTAAGTTGCGATAAGGAGTTTCAATTAAAGTATGTATCTTGTTATGCTCATTTAGGATAGATACGAGAGGAGATGGTTGGTCTCGCTGGCAAGGAGACGGATGGCCTAATGCTGTGACTCTGTCATCCTGATCTTGGAGTAGAGCAATGGCTTTATTGACAATAGGTAGCTCAGTCGGACGAATGTATATACCAAGTAGTGCTAGTTGTTGGATCGCATGAGGTATTGTATCGAGTGGATCATATTCACGAGCTGTGAATGTCAACCTATGTAGCATGGCACGCATTCTTGTTTGTAGAAGATTTGTGTATTGGGGATGGGGAGCATTAAGGGAAACAAATAGTTCTCTTGCTAGTGCGATTGCAATTTGTATCGTTAGGATGCCTTTAAAACCTTGTCCTAATTGATGTCGAGGGAGGAAAATGTTGTAGAATTGGTCTGCAGGGAGAGTGAGATCATATGCCTTGGTGGCATGGCGATAGAGTGTGATGTGATCGTCTTTGACTGCTTTGTGGAGATCATAGGACATAGCTAGTACATTAAAGCCGATGGTGGATGTGACCAGTGAGGCATATTGGGCAGTAAATGTAAGGGTCGAGTATGTCTTATGCCGAAATGATTTGCGAGCAGCATGCATTTTAGGGAAATGTTGTTTGTGATTGGATTGTGTTTGTCCTCGTGGATTGATGAAGGTGCCAAAGTGGCGCATGATTGTATCAATATCAAGGCTGGACATGTTGTCTGTCGGGATTGTTTCCTTTCTAACTGTTCTAGTACCGTGGTGCCAAGAGGTGTATGCGTAGTGAGGGACATGTTCCTCTGGTGAAAGGTTGAAGATGCGAATGTGACTTTTCTTGGCATTGATGCTGAGTTTTGTTACAATTGACATGACATTTGACATGTGAACATCACGGGAGATATTGTCATAAAGTTGTTCTTTGGTCCCATAGTATTTCCCAAGAAGAAGCTCATTCTTGTTACCAAACCTTCGTAGTTGAAATCAATGCCTCTTGCGAAAGCCTTGACGAGGTATCCAGACTCATGGCTATTGCCGCTTATACCCCTTGCATTAAGAATGGTAATAATATTCTTTGGTAAATTACTGAATAGACCCCATCCACATCCACATGATTTATGGTAAGAACCAGGTTACAATCTTTAATATTTTATAAAAATATATTATTCACACCGTTTCTGTGACTAGGACTTCGACAAAAAGATTGCTATTTTTATGTTCCATTTTTATGGTACGAGGATGGGGACTTTATGTTTTCCTCAACATGGTGGAAGATATAGTTCTTTCCTCAAACATATTATCATCACCAACGCGCGAAGCTGTTATGGAAACGACAAATCTTGATTCGTGCTGGTTTTCACCCCTGTTCAAAAGTTGGCAAAGAAAATTTAGTGAAGAAGGCGACAAATGTTATGGAGTGGAGTTTGACTTTTCTGATCATGTGGTGCTATTTTTCTCACATTCTTACCCAACCATGATATTTGAAGCTATGTTTTGTTTCTTGGTGCCATTTATTCCAAAAGAAAGAAATCATCTCAATACGAGTCCATACATCAAGCAGCCAGGCGGATTTCACCGTGTGTTGGAATACTTCTTGGAGACTGTCCTACCTATTGGTCTACTTCTTATGTTTTTATACCTGAACATGCTGACACTGCTTGCAGTCCACTCTACGGTAGCATATTATCATTCCATAGGAGAAGTTGTGGTGGGATATATCATTAGTTTATTCATACAGATCCCAGTGGGATTTATTATCTATGCAGATGGGAAATGGAAGAATATTCGTTCTTTGGTTGGATATCCCAAGGATAGGGATCATCATCTCGATTGATATCGCAAATTTGCCGATAAAAGAATCAACTGAATCTAGTTCAATTCTTTCACGTTTCGTTCATATCAATGACTAAAACTGCCTCATACAAGACTGAAATGGCAATTTATGAACGTTCTTTTTCGAAAACCGATCAACGGAGTATCATTTTTCCAAGTCGTGTTGGATCCTGTGACAGGGCGTGACTTGTCTCTCTTAATTATTTGAAAAGTTGGATCCTATCAGTTTGATACTCAAACCACTACACGATTAAATTTTGTCACTGTGACAGCTATTTGTGAACATTATGTGAATGCAATGAATAACGATGACGAAAATCTGCACCGCCGGCGTAGGCAAAATTGAGAGCACAACCGATCTCACAAATAATTTGGAGGCGATTCTCAAAATTATCAGGTTTAGTCCATACATAAATCATGAATAGATATACATTTATACTTCTTGTACATACTCTTTCGTTCCCTGAAGTTGCACTGGTAAGGAAGTATCTTATTTAGACTTACATGAATCTTTGTACTATTGAGCAAGCTGATGATCTTTTACTTTCTTCAGAGTAACTTAGATGGAGACGGAAATAGAAAACTTGCAAGTCGAGTAGAGATCACTAATAGACCCTGCATAGGTCTACTTCGGCCTGAGACAGTGAATATTGGTGGAAAGAAGGGTCAATCTAAAATGTTTTGTGAGACAAGTAATGGTGAATTGTATAGATTGGATCTTCCTGAAACTTGGATCAAAGAGCAAGTTGAAGAGCAGCATTTTCATAGTGGTATAACTCAACTTATGTTGCCTAGAGATGCGATGGTGGATGATACAAAATGTGAAATTAAAATGAGCTCTCTTCCACAAATGATGAATGTTCAAGTTGGTCAAGATGCTCCAATGCAGAGACATCTTCAGGTATCAACAGGCGAGAGGAGTTTGCTAGTTGTAAGAGTGAAGGATAATAGAGGAGTTTCAAGTACAGATACTGAATGGGAACTTGCGGACACCTTGTTTGGAAGTGGTGCTTCTTTGCAGAATCAATATCGTCAGTGCTCTCATGATAAACTCAACTTCTATCCTGCAATGGCTACAAGCAACATGGTCAATAATGGTGCAACTACTGTCCAAGTGAATGTACCTGCCGGAGCAGGAGATGATGTAATGGTCAATGCTATTACCGTCGAGCTCAATGAAAAGTTTGGTGTCAATTCTCCTTCTCAACTTGCAGATCATATACTATATTGCTTACCAGAAGGTACAATGAGTGGTGTTGCGTATGCTTACTTGAATCATTGGTTGTCGGTGTATAACAACGAGTGGTGCTCGAAATTATCTGCCCAAATGCACGAGCTTGGAGTAAGTCATTTCTTGTATTTCAACCCTTAAAATTCATCGAAAGTGTTCTCACATTTTTGTTAAAGCACAATCTTAATCTAGGCCATTCCAACGAGGATGGAGAGTATGAAGAGTAAGTATTTCATATCTCTACATCACCATATTTCACTCATTTGCGACAGAGTATCTCATTAATACATCTATTATTAGTATGAGTGGGATGATGGGATACTCATTTTTTGAAAGGAAAGCGCCCGAAATGTGTTTTAAGTAAGTTCCTTTGATTTGGATATCTTCAAAATGTCGTTTCCTCGCTCATCATATTTTCTCCATATAAAGTGCAAGTAAGAGCTGGCAACTGAATTGGTACTCGAACAGACATTTCACCATCAACGAGGACAACCCATTTTACGTGGGTGAGATGGTTTCTATTGTAGAAGATCCTGAAGTAAATGGACAACCACCAATGCTTATCAAGTTGGAGACGGGGTCTGATGAAGATTTTTATGTAAACTTCAATGCGAGAGCAAGATTTAACAGTGGTACGCAGGAAGGAGGAGACAACGTGTTGATCGTGAAAGCAGCGTCGTCTGGGTATAGTGAATCAGAGCTTGAGGCCAAACTAACTCCAGGTACTTCATTCACCATCAAGAAGTTCCGAGACGGAGAAGATTTAACAGTCCAAGTTTTTTCTACTAATGAAGATTCAAACTCAGCTAATGTTGCTGTATGCTGGGGTCCATGCCCTCCTGATTGCTCCTCAGATGTACAATGCGACGACAGTCATGAATGCACCACTGATATATGTAGTTCTGAAGGATTGTGCACAAATACACCTATCGAAAGTGGTGCATGTGGAAGATGCCCAAATGGAAGCATCTTCAATGCCAACATTCTTACAGACCGTTTCCCAGTCGAAACATCATGGAAATTGTTTAACAAGTGTACTGGAGATGTTGAGTTGGAAAGCGAGCCATACGATAGACGTGAGACTGAATATAGTACTGGAGAAATTTGCCTCTCAAAGGGTAAATATGACTTTGTCATTGAGGACTCATATGGCGATGGTAAGGATTTCAAATGTCACCATTATGTGCTGAAGATCAAAACCATTTCTCACATTTTTTCGTTGAGTAGGTATTTGCTGCGGCTATGGTCGAGGCTCTTACTCGCTTGAGTACGATGGAAGGTCTATTTGCGAAGAAGAGGATTGCAATTATGAATTTGGTAAATTGTTTACAGTGACTTTTGGTGAAGAGTGCTATGAACAAGATGATCCTATTGATAATACATCGAATCCAACAGTTGCTACAAGATCCCCGGTAGCAAGTCCATCTGCAAACCCGACCCAATGGCCAACTATCACACCTACCAAATATCCATCTTCTCTCCCGACAAAGTTGCCTTCAGTGCAACCATCAAAGTCACCCTCCTTAAGTCCTTCTTCGATTCCAATAAAACTTCCATCTTCATATCCCTCTTTGCTTCCAACGAAATCTTCTACCTTCTCTCCGCAAGCTATTCTCACACCTAAATGCGGGGAGATTACACGTGCAAGCACAAAGTTCTGTAAGTCTTTGAAGAAGGACCTTGATCAAGGCTTTTCGAGGTGCGGTGAGCAACACTGGAGTGACCCAAATGAAAATATTGCTAGCATCTGTCCAGTGATATGTGGAGTTGCTGATTGTCTGTGTGTAGATGACGAGTTTGTTATTCATAAAAACAAGAGCAGGTCGTGCGAATGGGCTTTGGAGAAGGGGAAATGCTCTAAAAGTAAGTTCTTGAGAGCCTGTCCAAAAACTTGTGGCATTTGTAAATAATCAGGCAAAATAATTGCTGTAAACATAAGTTCCAAACTGAAAATCATCGATATATATTCTACAACTCAAAAGTTATTGCTTATGTTTTAGATCTCCCCTAGTGCTTATTTAATCTTCTTCGCTCACTGTCCCGTCGCTTTCATGTTCAGATTCTGATAAGAATTCTTCTTCACTGCCTGAATCGTCGTTGTCATCGTCATCATCATCATCATCCGATGATGATTCACTCTTGTGTCCTGTGTCAAAGTCGTCGTCATCATCGCCGTCGTCGTCATCAATATCGTTTTTCGTTGTCTGAACAGTTGATTGCATCTCTTGTTTTGTTGCTTTTCTTGCTGCCAAAGCCGCACCCCTTCTTGGTCGTTTTCTAGATGAAGAGTCATTTTCTTCTTCAACTGTGTCTGGGTCAGCCTTCACTTCATGCATGTCTTCGTCATCGTTCTCGTCATCACTCTCATTGGCATCCTTAGCCATGGCTGAGACCAAGGTCTTGTGGATGTAATTATTCAACACTTGCATTTCTTCTCTGTCGATGTTTGTGAATTCCATATTCTCTTGCTCGCCATCCTTGCCATCGAGAACTGCTTGAATATCAACATATCTAGAACCCCCTCCACGCCCTACAGCAATGCTGTGCAAATCAGATCTATGAACAAACATCGGAGGCTTGAAAAACAAAAGTCCTTCTTCCATTGGAAAGATGACACCGTCGTTGACTCCATGATAACACTTTAGATACGGCATTTGCCCCTGCATAATACTCCGATTATCTCCACCGTCATCCGATTGAAAAGCATAACAAGTCAAATTTTTGACATTGTGAAATTTAGGATTGTACACTCTATACAATTTCTTTTCAACTCCCAATGCTGTTTTCAGCAAAGTCACAATCTTTTCTTCAAAAGAATCTAGACATGCATCAGTCATTTGCTGCTCACTCGGCCTTGCTGTATCTCCAAAATCTACTGGATCACTGTAGTGGTTGGGAAGTTGCAGACAAATCTGGCTCAAGGCTTTGTTGCGAAATTCAACTTTGTTTTCATTCAAAATAAATAACAAAATGCTGCCAGATACAATAATATTTGTTCCTTCCTTGTTTAGTTTCGGTTTCTTGATGCAGTCTTCTCGTTTTGGGAACATAATGACATGTTTAATACAAGATGGATCTAAATGCATTTTTTCATCTTTGGGACTTGTCAATGTAATTCCATTACTATAGAATGATAATGATAATTTTGTTCTTGGTGTGGTGGCTGAAACTGCGATTTCTTCTGTAGTTCCATTTGCAATGGGCTGGGGGATAGTTTGAATAAATCCTAGTCGGTCTGTTGTATCTTCTTCTGGTACAGCAGCTTCTTCTTCTTCGTCATTGCCATCCATCATTTGTGCTTGTAGTTCTTCAATATTTGGTAGTTGTTCCAAAGATTGGAGGAGAAACGTAGCTGCTTCCTGTGCATTGTTCTAGAGCAAGTAAATATGATATGAATGATGCTGGTTATGGATACATGTGTTGAAAAGATTCACTAGACATTCAGTTCAGGTTTCACTTACCTGAAATCTTTGCTCGAGTAGATAGTTTGCAAGCTCCTTTGGCGTTGAATTGAGTAGGTCCAGCATCGCAGTACGATTTCCAATGTAATTTGTTTCGGTAATTTGTACCTTTTGCTTAGGTATGCCTTTACTTAACTTAATTTAAACTAGGTAAAAGTTTGACCTTTGACCAAACATTTATGTACTATTCATTGCATATTCATCGCATCTAGCTAGCATCTAATGTACCAGAGTAATAATGAGAGTAGTGAGCACGTGAGCACGTAGTAGAGCTACGAGAAAGTACACCTAGCTAGGGAGATTGTACGTCATTGATGTTTATAATGAAGTCATTGACGTATTTTATATGGGTTATGCATGTCAACTGCTCCACGTCGACACGTCATTGTTTATATTTTATGAATTTCAAATAATGATAAAGTTAAACAGTTCAACCACCTCATCACACAATAGCCATACCAAATAAATCTGATATTCCTCACGGTAAGGCATGTACTCCTTCTACTTACTATACAATGATTATTTCTTATTTATACCTTCCTATTTTCATTTTGAGAACAGCCACAGGAAGGTGGATTGATATTTACGAAGTAATTCCGAATTCCGTACCTTATTCAGCCGTAGCTAAGTCTGCATCTGGAAATCAAACGACTGGGATTGCTGGTAGAATGTAGCTTCTTTCCTTCAGCCCCAATCAAAGTTTTACCGATTCTCTCGTCGAGTGGCACAATGACGGGGGACGGGAATAGAATAGCTAGGCACAATGCTGCGTAGTAGCAGCAAGACAAGATGTATTTGAACGAAGAGGAAAGCAATACACAACGGTCCAAATACATCAGTTCATTTTCTAGATAGGTCTAGGTAAAGGCTTATGACTAGGTATTAACATAGATAAAAAGGACCCTCCCACTTCCACCCTGGGATTAGTTTTCACATTGTATCACAATGAGGGTCCGCAAATTACTTAAGTATCAAGTCATTTTCGGCACACTCACATGCGTTGTCTTCACTTAGATCCAAGTCTTCACGGATAATTGCTAGCTCGGGCCATACAGAGGTAGGGCCGAACTTACTCCGAATTTATCATTTTTTCCACTTGCTACGTACTTACATACTATGCTCCAAACAGGAAGCTCTGAAAAAGTGACAAAGAAGGTTTGGAAGGTTCAGGTGTGGGGAAGTGAAAAGTGGGAAGGAGAGGAAGTCTACCCTTGCCAAAACATACGATCCAGTCACCTCTGGGAAATAGAGAAAACTTATGCATCCCATAGGATAATACAGTGTTGCGTCTTTTGAATACTCACATATATACCAACAACAACAATGGGGAGAAGGAGTGATATAAACCCTAGGAAATTCCTTGGAATCGATGAAGAAATGTTATCTAGAACTGAAACAATCAGGCATCAGCCATCCTTTTTGAATGTTGCCCAATGTGAGATAGATGCATTTTACCATTCATATCAAAGGGAAGAGAAACTGATTCTTTCCTCCTACACGATGATCAGAGATCTTGTGAACAAGAATAAGAGAAGAATTGAAAAAATGACTGGTGATGATCGTCATCTATTGCTTCTAAATGAGGAGCAACTGCGGAAGAAAATCAACAATCTCTTGAATTGTTTAATCGAGGCGAAAGAAAGTTATATTCGAATCCTGAAAAAATTTGATGCCTATCACAATACGGCTGTAGAAGAGGAAGAGATGCTATTGTTCAAACAGACATGTCCCTTTCTGAGTGGTTGGAAACTAAAGAAACTATTGAATCATCTCCATGAGCTAGGTAAGTGAACGAAATGTCACATTTGGGGATAAAGAATTACATGCATTGCCAAACTCTAATATTCTTTTTTATCATACCTCCTTCTTTCATCGTTTCTAAAATGCAGATTTACAAAACGCTTTAAAACAACGAAATGTTGCGAATAAGATCCAGAATTCTGTTAGAACCCTTTCCAAGTACATGGACGAAAACCAGAGTATTCCAAATGGTGATAATTCCAGGCATTCTAGGCACCAGCAGCAGTTAGAAGGGAAAAGAAGGAGTCTAATAGGATCTTTAAAAAAGTCGTTTTCGTTTAGTAATAAAAATAACAGCTCCAGCGGCGGTACATCATTACGGACCTAGGAGGTCATGAAGTTGCACAGTTTTTCGTCGGCAGCTATGTGACTGTGAAGAAAACCATAAAGACAACAAAAGTATATCTAAACAGTTTGTTTTTGGTAAATTCAGCGCCATAGGAAGTGCTCAGTGCTTATGGTACCTAAAAATATTTGCATCATCCAATACTCTATTCCTGAGGAAAACATAGAGACATCTAAAAGATTAAAAAGCAAACACCAATAGTGATTCAAAGTATCTCTTTTTGTATTTATTTTAACAATTATCATCGTGATATACCCAGTCATCTTGCTTCTGTCCTGGTTTATTCTGTGCATGGGCGGCATTGTCCATAGGTAAACTTTTTCTGCCAGCTCCACTCAAAATGCTCAGAATACTCATAGCAATACTTTGTGCAGTCATATTCGGTCTCCAGTCCTTTCCCAGTAAGCTCAGACAAATATCTCCATTAGTATAGACATGCTCATGCCTTGGGGTCGGTTGCAAAAAGTACGCAGATGGAGGCTCTGTTGGATAATTTGGTGGAAATTGTACCCTCAACCTATACGTTTCGCCCTCATACAATGATCCTTTTGTCCCTTTCATGGTAATGATCCAAATCCTAATATTCTTCCCAACCTTGACAGATAAATTTGGAGGAGGTGCTTTTAAAAATTCCTTGAGGCCTTGTCCAAACACAGCAAAAAAAAAAAAAAAAGTAAAAAATCACACCTCATAACCCATTCATTTTCTGATCATGACATGTTTTTTTTACTTTTTTTTTTTGCGATGCCAGCTCCCCACCGAGGCTGGCATCGGAAAAAAAAAAAATGTAGATAGGACGATCGGCCATCCTCGTTTCTGCGGACGGAGGGTAGTAAGAAGAGAGAAGACTGCACCATAGAACTGCATGTTTATGTTACAACTATCACTCTTTCCATATCATCTACTCTATGTTACTGATGGTCTAACAAACCCACTATCACTAACTTGGATCATCAATTGTTCACGTGGAAGCATATTTTCCAAGCCGCGTGGCACAGTAGATCTTCTCGTTCTCTGAGTATCATCATCAAAATGCTCACCTCCTCCACTTAGATCATTTGGTACCAATGGATATCCATCACGTCTCTCTGACACATCTACTTGACCTTCGCAACTTAAATGATATGCATCTCGTGGTGTTGGAGCAAGCATGCTAGAGCCATACATCGGATTCTGATCAATGAGAAAGTTATGCAAGCGACAGAGACAGGATACGAACGCCATGATCTTCTTGATGCTGTATTTCTTTGGAGCAGGTTTTCGTAAGAATCCCCATCGCTGACAGAGAATACCGAATGCACATTCAATATTAATACGCAACTGTGAATGGTAAAAGTTGTAGTTATCATGAAGATCAGACCAACCTCTATGAGATTTCACGTATGGTGTAGCCATGAATTTTGTGTTGACGTATGCATTGTCTCCAAATAGACAGAGACCATCTGCTAAGAAACCTGGCTGCTCAAGCTTTTGGCGGATTGGAGAAGATTCAAATGCAATGAGATCACTGGAAGATCCACCAAAAAGAATGGATAAATCTAAGAATCGCTTTCGGGAATCACAGATTGCTTGTAGATTTAGGCCGTATTTATTCTTCCTGGAACAAAACCATTTTCGTTCGCTTTGAGTGAGAACAATATTCCTTCTGCTGTCAACTCTTCTGGAACCAAAAGAAAGATCTCAATTGAAGTGAGTAAGGAAGATAAAGAGTTGATGAAGAGATTGGCACGTTCAACTTACGTCATGGAAGCATCTGTTCTCAAGAGTGAGATTCGTGCAAGTGAATCTACTCTTCTCGACTTAAAAGGTCGGAAGATTGAAGCGATGAAGGAACTTAGAAAGATGCAGAGAGATGAGCATATCCCTGCTGAAGAAATTGAAGAACAGAAGGTATGGACTGATCAAATTGAAGCACAGATTCTGGCACAAGCTGACGCACTCATTGAGCTAGAGGAACAGTTGGATACCTTACGTGCACAGGAACATGAAAGTGAAGAATGAATGTATTTGGTGGAGAAGACGGCTCGCGTGAGTGGTGGAGAGGTCATATGAAAGAAGCGTAGGACAGCCGAGTGAAAATGAAGAGTATTATAATAATCTAGCTAAAATTGACATAAACTTTTTTTTTCTTTTCGAAAGTTGTTTGGACAAGGTGCGTTGAAAAAAATAAACGTCCTTGTCGACGTCATCATCACTACTTTTTTTTTTTTTTTTTTCAATGTGTTTGGACAAGGCCTGAGTTCACGCTGAATTCTATAATTTGGATTGGTCATTTTTAATTCTTTGTTGACATGTGACTGTGCCTGACCTGTATTTTTCGCTTTGGTTGATGTTGAAGATTTCTTACTTGACTTTTTGGATTCTTTTGCTTTTGCACTTGCTTTCGTTTTCTTTTTACTGCTTACAGTCACATCTGCTTCATCATCGTCGTCCATCTCCTTTGGTAGTAACGAAATACCCGATATCATTTCCATTGTTCCCAATACACCTTTGACAATGACGGACACAAAAGGTACCTTTCGATCACTGACGCTCAAAAAAGACCGAATTATATTGCGCATCTTTTTCATTAGAAAGTTTCCATCATCCTCTTGAATGTTGATAGCTTTGGACTTTTTCTTTTTTGATGCTCCTCCTCGCAGAGAAAGGATGGATGGTTGTACAGATGATACGTGAATCTTTGTTGTAGAAGATGTAAGTTTTGTAGATTGCGATGGTTCTATGAATGCAAAACTTGCAGTAATTTGCAACAGCAAAAGGAAGAAAACACTTTTGATGAATTGTTTCATTTTGAATGAAATAGTAAAGGTAATGAGAATGAAGTAAGAAACGTAGTGATGTAAGTAGCTGGGAAGATGGATAGATGAAAGATAGAATATGTTCGAATGAACGCAACAAAAGCTATAGATCCTTTTCTTGATTTTGATGAAGTTTCCCTTTTCAAATATATGAGATCAAGATAAAAATACGAAGTCCTCCAATGCAGAGAGAAGCACTTTGTATTGACTTGAATTGGATAGATTTTTCTTTCAGATATTTTCATCACATCATCATCTCCAAGCAGGTGGTCTGGGGTGAGAGGGTCGAGGGTGAGTGGGTTGGTGAGAGGGTCAACTTGGACGCATAACCTGTAAATAATTCAACAAGTTGAATGAGTTATTCCCGTCTTTTTGAATTTGGCCGTTGGTTGTATGTGCTCTTGCTAAAAGCAGCAGCAGCTCATCCACCTCTCTCCTCTCATAAAAACCGTTTCATCGTCTTATGCCATGGTAAGTTTGTCTATTCCTTTTCACTACAATTCACTCAATTCATTCTAAAACAATTTCTGCAGGTTGATTTTTGTATCAGGATGAAGTGATATGTATTGATAGGGGTACCAGGTAGGGTATGGCTTAGTTTTTTCGATCACCAAGATCTTCACAGCCATAAAACAAGTGATCGATCGCACAGCTATGGCTTTGCATAAGGGCTTGCGCTGATCTAAACAAGATTTGTTTTCAAGGAGTATGCTTTGGTTAAACAGGCGTTTGAAATATGTTCTGAAAGCTTTTGTGTAAGGATTCTTGGTATATTTTCAGCCCAAACAGACACATGATTATGTGTCAAGTTACACATTCGGTTTGCAGACAGTGACATTGACGCAGTAACAAAACGTCTCCAATTCCAGTGTTGAAAAGAGAAAGCAGAAGAGACTATTCAGGTTACAGTATAATTCGAAATGGAAGTTTCCTAAACTATTGTAATACCTTTCAAAATTTTAATTTCTAATTTGATGTGCAGTAATATTACTCAATTTCAATTGCTAGTCCAACATTTATGTAAATTGTATTTTAGATATTTTAAAGAATAAGCATATAATAGGCGAAGAAACCTCTATCCAACATCAATTTGATCACCTCATCATACGTATCACACCTTACTTTTCCGCTTTTTTGCTTTTTTTTCTCTATCACTGTTTTCTGGGATTGATTCAAATGGAAGATTTTAATGCAATTTTAACATATGAAAGAGACTTAGGTTATGCGTCCAAGTCACCCTCTCACCAACCCACTCACCCTCGACCCTCTCACCCCAGACCACCTCTCTCCAAGTGGAAAGGGATGCAATTGAAATGTCCATATTCGGTAGGGTTTCTGTCATATTTTCATTTATGTGGCTAGTTAGTAAGTACACAAGATATGTTTTTCATTCGCTGGTTTTGAGCTTGAGGGAGCATGCACGCAAAATGCTAACAATGCCATTATTGCATAAAGTGATGGTTTAGAAAACTTCCACCTTCACTTCAATCATAGAACTCATATTCAACATCTCATAGAATAGAAATTATTTCCAAAAGAACTTAGGGAAAAGAGAGTTTGAAGAAAAATGTTTGGTGGGCTCGAAATCAAAGGAGCATCCGATACAAAGAAGGAAGAAGAAGAAACAGCACCTGCTCCGGTCACAAGTGGCTTTTCCTTCCTCTCTTCGACTCCTGCACCAGCACCTGCTGAAGAAACAGCAACGACTGAATCAAACGAAGAGGCAACTGCTAATGAAAGCAATGAAGCTCCTTCTATGATGGCCTCTGGGTTTAGTTTCATGTCTTCTTTGATCCCCTCACCCATAGCTGCTGGTGATGAAGAAACCAAAGACGCTGTTGTCGAGGCACATGAAAAAGATGAAAAACAGGAATCTGGCGACTTATCAGAAGCTATAAGTGCTGTAGATAATGACGTTAATGAAGATGGAAATGGAACAACAGTTGAAGCACCAACGACTTCGGCATTTTCATTCATGACTAGTACTGTAGCATCTACAAGTCAAACATCATTGACTTCTTCTACCATTCAAAAAGAAGAAGAAACGAAAGAAGAAGTAGCGGAGAAAGAAACTGTAGCCGAACCTGCACCAGTAGCATCAGGATTCAGTTTCATGTCGTCGCCTTCGAGAACTGTATCGGAAACTACAAATGAAAAAACTATGGAAGAACCAAAGTCAGAAGCACCTGCTCCAGATACATCTTCTTCTACAGCTTCCATGTTTTCCATGCTTAATTTAAAAACAGAAGCACCACCATCGCCAAAGAGAACAATATCTACACCGGCTCCAGCTGCGGATGATATTTTATCACTGGCAAATCCTAAACAGCCAACTGGGTCGGGTATTGTATTTGGTGGAGCAGCCAAACCAAAAACAGTGAAAAAGAGATCTAGAACCAAGAAAATTGGTGCAGCTGCAACATCTAATACCCCTACTGTTAGTACTGCACCTGTTTCATCTCTGCCGCCCCCTGTTCCAAAACCTGCTCCAAAGTTGGAAGTAGAAGTTGCAACGACGGAAAAAGATGAGATCCAACCAGCACCATCACATGAGGAGTCTCCAATGAATTTCCAGAAATTGTCGAAAAAAGCAGATGAAGCTAATGCACGTGCAGAAGAATTCATGAAATCTATTGAAAGTAGCTCTGGTGGATATTCAGGAAGATATTCTGGGACTTCTACTCAAGTTGAGGAAGATTATGGGGACACTTCTTCTGCTGCAGTGAAGTCGACTTCTCCCGTGAGAAAGAGTAGTGATTCAGAAGATTATAAAAAGGCGAAAGCAGCAGCTCAAGAAGCTATGAAGACTAACAGTAGCAGTAAAAGTCGATTTGGAGGAGGATTGATGAGTACTTTCTTTGGGAAAAGAAGTGCAACTCCTACTCCTGAGACATCAACTCATGGTGTTACAGAAAAAGTAGAGGAACCAAAAGTTCCAACATATGGTGAAGCTAGAGCTCCATCTTCTTCTTCTCTAGGTGGCAGTGTGAGTGAGAATAGTGAGTCGTTGGAGTTGCAGCGTCAACGTGAATTAAAAGAAGAAGCTCGGCGACTGAAAGAACGTGAACAGGAGCGTATTCGCTTGGAGCAGGAACGTGCGCAAGCCGAAAAGGAGAGAATCGCATTTGAACAGCAACAAAGGGAAGAAGAAGAGAGAAAACGAAGAGTAGAACAGCAAAGGATGGAAGAAGAGCGCAAGAGGATAGAAGCCGAAGAAGCAGCGAAAAGAACTCCAGAACAAGTTCTTCAAAATCTCATTTCAGAATTTTCAATTAAGACTCAAAATGCTACATTGGCAGTCTCATCTCTTCGTCAAGAAAGAGCGGCAATGATGGAGCGTAGAACATTGGCTGAGAAACAAGAGAGATTGGCTGCTCAACAAATATCACAGGCAGAGAAACAACTTATGGAGGCTGCTGAGCAAGAAGATTTTGAACTAGCAGATCAGCTGAATGCAGTAATAGAACAACATAAAAGTGAACAAGAAGATGCTGGCCAAATACTAGAAAAGATTGTTGGTCTCATTGAAGATTTGGATTATAGAAGATTAGATGTTGTGAAAGGTGTCTGGAGTTGTTTCGTGAATGTCCAGAATAGAATGGAGCAATTTTTGAAAGAACGTGAGAGTTCTGATATCACTGATAGTACTGAGTTACTAAAGAAATTTGAGTCTGACACCAAGAAACTGGCTGCTGAAAGTGAGAGACTTGCATCGTATCTAAAGAATGTAGAGCGCGACGAAGAGTTCGCCAAGGAAGAAAGAGAGGAGCTTGAAACGACCATTCATGAACAGACGAGTGGTATTGAGGAACTTCGTGATTCTGCAAAGGAGAAGCTTGACGGTATCAACCTAGAAATTGAGGAGTTAAGGAGACAATTAGAAGCAAAGGAGATGGAAGCTGCAGAAGTGAAGCTTGAACTCCATGGACATGAAGATTCAATCGAGCAAATTCGTAATAAATTCTCTAGTCAGCTAACAAGACTCGAAAAGAAGGAGAAGGCTGTTCAGGAAAGCAGGAAAGAATGGGAGGAAGAGGATAACATATACAAGAAATCAAGGGAAGATCATGAAGCTGAAGTAACAGCTCACTCGGATGCACTTGTTGCTCATGACAAGCTTGTTGCACATGTTAAGGAAGAAATCAAGGTTGCTGAATCATTAGCGAAAGTTATTGCGCAGGAAGTTGTTGTTGAAAAGACTGATGGAGATGCCTCGCCAGATGATGACCTTCTAAAGGCACAAGCAGAGGTTTTGTCACTTGAAGCTGTATTAGATGAAGCCCAGCAAGTACTTAGTTCAGCGAAGTCTTCCATTGATAACCTTCGAGAAGAAATTAATGCAATAGATATCAAGCTACCAATATTGGAGGCAGATAAGAAACTATTTGCATCCAAGCGTGATTTCAAGGCAGCTGCAAAGACATCAAAGGATATCAAAGAATTGACATCGAAAAAGGAGAGATATAGTGAAGAATTGACAGGTGAAGCTCTTGAGAAGCAAGAGCATGCACAAAAAGCTGTTGATGAAGCAGTAGAAGCATTAGAAGTGAAGAAGTCTTCGTTGCTTGAATTAGAAAAAGAGAGTGGAGTGAAGCGTATGGTTCATTTGGTCAATAAAATTATCAACCTTGAAAAATTGAGAGAAGAGGTTTGTGGAAATGGAGAAGATGATGTGGATGGAACTGTCAAGGCTGTTGGTGGATTTGTCCTTGATGCTGAAATTAGTGCTCTCATGTTGGAAGGAGATGAACTTGACAAGAAATACGGAGGTTGGTCCGACATAATGATCAAAACTCTTAATGAAGGTAGCAGTCACAGCAAGTCTGATATTGATGAGACTGAAGATACGCCTGTGGTAGTAGATACTACAGTGACTGAAGAGGAAGTTGCCATAGACAAGTCAAAAGTCATGACTGAATTCAAAGAATTATCAGAGCTTGTCCAACTATCTGAGTCTAAGCTGGATACTGCCATTGAGGAAGAGGATTATGAGGCTGCTGCAGAACTTAACGATGAAATCGAGGAATTGAAGAAGAAGATGGATCTACTCGGGCTGACAGAAGAAGAGAAGGATTCTGCAATCTCTGGAGTGATTACTGATACAAGTCAACCTCCAGAAGAAAGTAGTGGCGACGACCACGTTGAGGACGATAATGTGACAGACGAAAAAGAAGTAATATATTCAAAGTATATTTCATTAACCAAGCAACTAGCAGAACTTGAGGAGGAATTAGAAGCTGCAATCGAAGCAGAAGACTACGAGAATGCTGCAGACTTCAATGATGAGATCGATGCCGTGAAATCGTCGATAGATTCCTTAGGGTTGTCAGATGAGGAGAAGGAAATGTTGAAGAAACCAGATGTTACATCTGATAATATAGATTCAGAGCCTCGAGTTGAAACTGAACTGAATGATGTAGATGACGTCTCTTTGGATCCATCCGAGTCTAATGTCAAGAATTCAGAAGATGTGGAAATAAACGATGCAGATAATATATCAATTGAACTATCAGAAACTGAAGCAAAGGAGTCTGTCGACGCAGAGCTAAGTGAAATGGACGATGTATCCATAGAATCAGTGGACGATATTGGCGAAGATGACATATAAATATTTCAGTTCCTAATGCTAAGCGCGGTATCTTATAAAATGTAATGTGTACCTAGATTAAATTTTCCTAATTACTGCGCTTGCATAACTCACGCTGCTTTCTTCGGGATGCTTGACTTGCGATGACTGAGCATATTTCACAAAACTAATCTCAACATTTTCTAACCCATTAGATTTACTCTCTTGAAGTGCATGAAGGTAAACTGCAATATTATGTCTACCGCAGATAGTATTCTGATATGTCCGAATGTACGAAGCGAATGCACCAGGCTGTTGACTCGCAATATGATCCATACCAAGATGATCCATCCATTCAATATATTCATGGATTTCCTTGAATGATTGTGTGACGTTCAGTTGATCTGGCGGATGAGTAGGCGCATAACCAAATCTTCTTCCCCAATGACAAAAATCACTCGAAACAACTGTGAATACATCCGACCTTGCCAAAATCGGTGATAGCAATTTGCCAAAATTTTGTTCCTGTTCCGTTTCAATGGCACCCACCATGATTGGCAAAACTTGTAAAGATAAGTTACAATCATTTCCTAAAGATTCCTTGGCATCAAGAAAAACTTTTTGTATAAATGGATACTGCATTTCACCAGAATGTTCCTTTTCATCAGTCTCCTTGGTCATGATTGTGAACTCACCAGTTTGCAGCAATTCTTCTCTGATGGAGTTATTGACAGGAATATCTCCCAATGGTGTCTGAATAGATGTTGCACCAGAAACAGCACATCTGTCAAGATAAACATGATGAGATGGATGCAAAACTATGACAATCATTGGGCTGTTACGCTTGATGAATGCTTCCTTGAGTGACTGAAAGCCATAAGCAGCTGTAGGACCACTGTATCTAAAACCCGCATGTGGTGAAATAATTCCTCTCGGGATCTTTTCTTGTTGTACTGGTTCTATATTTGCATTTGCAGAAATTAGAAATCTTTCCAGAGTTTGATTCAATGCATGTGTTTCATCTTCGTACCAGCTGCCAGCGTGGTAAGCTCTACGAAAGTATAGTTTGTTCGATGGAACTTTCATCTGATCTGCTCGAGATTCTTTGAGGCCCATGGATAGAAAAAATCGAAGAGCTGGAAAATGTATTATAAAATTGATGACTACTTCCCTGTTGTGTCTCTTCGTTAGTATATTTATTGGATATTGGATATGGTTCAACACGTTCTTGCGTTCTCGGCCAGCTGTCAGCAGATGTTTCGTTTGCTGGCTCTGCATTTAGAAAAATGAGTTGAAGTTGGAATAGAAGCATCGTCATAGGCCATTTGAACAATGACGTCATAAAGGTGCGCGCAATTTTTAGCTTCCCCGCCCATCATTCTCCTTCATCTTTGATGAGAATGGTCTTCCAGAAGCCACCATCACCAATCAACAGTCAACCGGAACAAGACTAGTCCTCAATTGTATTCTATTTTACATTAATACGAATAATTAAAATGTTCTACAACCGCAATAAATTAGGCCTTGCTCTGCTATCATGTCTTTCAGTGCAACAAATCCAGATGGCACTGGCGTTTTCAGTGTTTCCGGCTCAAAAAAACATGTGTAGATATGTCCCAACTGTACAAGACGAAGATGTTGATATTGAATTACCAGATTTTGATAAACTCTTTCAAACTATTAGAGAGGTGTCGCCCCTAGCTTCACTAGCTATGAATTGTGAGACGGGTGGATTTGAAGTTGCTGATAAGAACTGTAAGTCTCTATTTGTGTAAAACTGCAATTCAGTCACAAAATATCTAATCCCATTTGCAATAACTATGTTGAAATTTATAGATCCTCCCTCACTCAAGTGGAAAAATGTGGAATCGAAAAAGGGAGCTACTGTACATCGTATTGAAAAAGTTGAAAATTACAATGGATCCAAGTTTCCAGTCGTGAGGTTTAGGTCGTCGCTAGAGGGACCATGTCTTGGATCAAAAATGGTGGAATATATTATGAAATTGGAGGAACGTGCGCAGTGGGATCCACAAATTGATGATTTGTCTGAAATATACACTGCAAAAGATGTTAAGGAGGTACAATCTATCGTGGGTGATGACTATGGTAAATGTGCAATGTTTGGTGTAGGTTATACAAAGACAAAAAGGTACCTTGTAGTAGATGGAAGAGAACAGCTAACTCTATGCGGATTACAAGAATTCCCAACTGGTGCATCTATAATCTGGGGTGTCGAAATGGAGACTAGAAACGATCACATGTTTCCAGAAGGATCGAGAAGTACAAGAGCCAAGACTTTGTTGTACACTACAACCCTTGTTCCAACTGGAGACAATACCTTTGACGCAGAATACTGCTTGCAGCTAGATACTGGTGGAAATTTACCTAGCTTTTTGACGACTCCCATCATGATTGATAGCGTTAAAACATTGTTTAGTCAAGCAAAGAAAGATTTTGAAGATGAAGAGGGAATTAAGAAATGGATGGAAGAAAATTTGAAAGTGGATGACAAGACAGAAGTGGCAGACACAGAGGAAGAATTGAGGAATGAGAAACTTGGTTTGCTAATGACTCCGTAATTTGCATTAATAAAACGATTTTTTGAAGTAGTATAAAATTACATGCCTATTCTTTATAGAATCACTTGTATTTGACATTGAAATTTAGGTCACATGATATGTGGGACATGGGAATACTCGGTAAAAAGGGAATACTTTCAACAACGTCTTTGATAATTCATAAGTTTCTTTATTATTTTACTACAAATAAATACTATTTGATCTTCACAAAAATTTCTACTTCTATACGTAGACATATAAAATACATCCCATTCATCTACTCAATACACGTACTCATCACAAGAACGAAGTCGTTCTTGCAAAGTCTCTTCCAGTGTGGAAACATAATTATACAAATCACAAGTCGTTATCAATCAGCCAGTGCATAATCTCTTTTTGTTCCATCCTAACAGCAGCTAAAGCAGTTTGTTGCCAGCACATCTCCTTATTCTTTAAAGGAAGACTGCCACTTCGCTTCCAAAACTCTCGAGCCCATTCTAGTATATAAGTTTTATCTGTCCTACCTGCTGCCACCATCATCGAAAACATCGACGTACAAATCTTGGACGTATCGCAATTTCTTTGAAATACAGAAAACTGTTCTGTCAGATAAAGTTGATGACATGATTGAGATGATACAATTGCCTCCCAGCTGGTTTCATATATACGATCACATTTGCTCTCATGAGAATACTTTCCAAAGTAAGTATATGCTTTAAGCAGCTCTTTGCAACTAGGCCCGACATATCGAAAGAATCCTATCCCAACGTACTCCATACATTTGAGAAGAACTTCTTCAGGAAGATCATGTAGTGTCGCTGGAGACGGTTTAGACCTCTTTTTCCCACGTAAATAATCTACTGAAGTCATTGACTACTTTAAACTTCTTTTCCTTTGTTATTGATATGTTTATGCTTCCAAGGCGTTGTAAAAGTAAGTTGGACTATGTTGTATGTGTGCGTTGATTGATGATGACATCAAATTGAATTTTCTTTAAAAAAAGAATTACGAACTCGCCAACGTCTGATGTCAACTCACTATTTTAGATCCTCAAATTATAACGGCTTTTAACGTCTATTAGCAGCCGTGAACATTGTCTATCTGCAATTTCACATTTACGAGTAATAGTCAAAGATACACCTTTCAAACAACAGTAGTAGAATTGACTCAGAATGGCAAATGCATCAGAGAAAAAGATTGCGGAAGGTGAGTAGGGGGCGAGAGAACGGAGAAAGAGTAAATTCAAATATTGGATATCCATCAGCATGCACACTCCTTTTATCGGATCTTTTCCTAATACGTTTTTTTTCTCTTTTGCAGCAAAAAGAAAAGCTTCGTCTACTTACTTCCCAGTACTAGTTTCACTCAATCTATTACATCTGTTCATTACCTATAGCAGGGGTAACTTTTCATTGTATCGCACCATATTCACCACTTTTCAATGGACATTGACATACATAGCTTACAATGGTATCATCAATGATGCACAGGCATCAGCTACTTCGTCCATATCGAAAAAGAATCAAAAGTTAGTTGGAGGTGCATGGTTGGATTTACTATTTGTCGTGTTGCTGTCACAATTTGGCGCATTGTTCTTTCATCATTTGTTTGATTCCATGTTGTTTATCTTACCTGGATTGTACTTTTTGAAGAAGAAAATAGCAAAGGGATTAGAAGGTGATGGAAGCAAACCATTGACAAGGGAAGAAGAAGCAGCGAAAAAGGCTTTGGACGAGCGAAGAAAGAAGAGAGCAGAAAGGCGTAGGCAAAAGAGAGGGTTTTAACTTTAAATTTTCATGCCAAAAATGACTTTCTCATTTCCAATCTTTTGCCTCTCTCTTTCTTTTTCTTGGATTCTTTTTCTTTGCAATTTTATATTTTTGTAATTCATACATAATATGGTTTCCCAGATAGAAGATTTATAGATAGTATCGGTTCCAGATAAAAAATTTATAGATAGTATCGGTCAAAAACACTTTGAATACTGTGTTTGCTAGTCTAGGTTATGAAAGAGAACTTGCAAAGAGAGCATATTTATTTGACCAAATGAATCTTTACTTTCAGGTTTATACAAGATCTTTCCTTTCTCGAATTTGGGCCCTTTCTTGCACTATCTTCTCTACTAACCATAGTTTGTATCTTCGGAGACTGAACGTCAACACTAGAAGGAAGACATTAGCGAAAGATAAAAGCAAGTGTAGACGAAGTCGGTTCATATTAGGAACAACTGTGAATGACTGCGGGTTTTCAGATGTCCATCCAATCACTAATGGAATACCTTGAACATTATTGTAATAATTTCTCCATGCATCCGAAAATCCATAGGTTAAACTTATGAAAATATAGGGAAGCAAAATTGCCACTAATCTGTGTAATTCTTCTGGGTACAATTTTGAGTAAGAACTTGTTCTTTCTCTTTCCCAATCCGGCATATAAAGTCTTCCCTTGGTCTGGAATAAAAGATTCCACAAATAAGCCTGGACTGTGGCGAAGTAAAAGAAATGCCAAAAGAATGAGATCACAGGTGGAGAATGAAACAAAATCTTATGACTTTTCCCTAACGGCATGAAAAATCTACAAGCTATGTAAAGGGTGTTCATTGAGTAACACACAATATTTCCAATTTTATCGATTGTGTTCGTTTTCTTCTCTAGCTTCTCTATACTTTCTTCGATGTTTTTATTGAAAATGATGTCTACTATTTATGTATTCCACACAGCTTTCGACTTGCATGTTATTATCCTTCTCGCTTTCCATCTTTTATGAAGATCTTGGTGAAGCAATTCTATATAAGTTATGTTTATTTCGATAACGTCTCTCACCCGTATGTTTTGTGATGCTTTTACAGTGTACGTACCATAGTCAAAAGAGAGTAGATCGTAAAATTTGCAAAAAATGCGCGAACAAAAAGTCAGTTCATCAAGTGTCAATATTAAAAAATATGTCAAAACTACAAATATTGGCTATTTAGCCCGTACATTTTTAAAATCCATGTTTGACAGCACCTTTCCACTTTCCTCTCCTACCACACCTAACACCTAAGTACCATTGATTACAAAGAGAAAGCAATTAATTATTATCTATGTAGATAGAGTTCATAACTGAATACAACACCTTACATCTCTTAGAAAGTACTTGAAAACAAAGTCGAAGAAACTTCAGTCACCTAGGGCAACGAGAAGAGAATAACATGTCATCGCAGCAAACAGGAGTTTATGTGCAGGATCATCACTATGGCTGGCTCCCAGCTCGAATTAAACAAGTAGAAGAAACAACATATGTATTACATGTTTATCTGCCGGACGATACACATGAAGTACGTCATATACCTAAAAAGCTCTACGAGCATGGCAGCCTTCCACTTCAAAATACAAATGATCAAGGCGAACCTATCATCGTTTCCGATATGTGCGATCTACCATGTCTCCATGAAGCAGCCATCTTGTATAATTTGAAAATTAGACATGAGCAATCATGTCCATATACTAGAGTAGGAGAAATTGTCATTGCTATGAATCCTTTTGAATGGATAAATGGACTGTACTCTACGGAACAGCAAAATCTATACACGCAAACTTATGTTTACAATCAGCACAGAGATTTTGATCGACAGATATTAGAGCCTCACATTTATGAAGTCTCTTCGTTGGCGTACCGAGGACTTGCTGTGAATAGCACCCATCAATCTATTCTAGTCAGTGGAGAAAGTGGTGCAGGAAAGACGGAGAGTGTCAAAATTATCATGAATCATTTGGCATCCGTAAATAGTTGTCAAGATGATTCAGATAGAATGCTCATGGATGAAAGTAAAGTTGTCAAAAAGATTATTGACTCTAATCCGTTATTAGAAGCATTTGGAAATGCAAAAACCATTAGGAATGATAATTCGTCTAGGTTTGGGAAGTATATACAATTGCAATTTGATGTAGAAGACGCCACAATTGCTTCGTACCATGGCAAACAGATTCCTTCATGTTTGTTGGTTGGGTCAACATGTGAAACATATTTACTTGAAAAATCAAGGGTTGTTGGCCATGATGCTCATGAGAGGACGTATCATATCTTTTATCAATTGTTGGCTGCTGGGGACCAAGTCAAGAATGATATATGGGAAGGATTAATGGGGTCTACGTTAGAGAGTTTCAAATACATAGGTGAAACAAATACACATTTAATTGAAAATATGACGGATGCGCAAAGGTGGAAGCTTACAGTAGAGTCGCTGGAACTGATCGGTGTGATAGGAGAGAAATTCCTATTCTTAATGAGAGCAATTTGCGCCGTGATGCAACTTGGTAATCTTACATTTGAAGAGGACCCACAAAATGATGAAGCGTCGATTATTTCCTCTGATGAAGAATTACAAAAATTGTCTTCCATAATTGGAGTCGGATTAGATGATATTCGTCAAGCATTGACCTTTCGTGAAGTGCATGCGGGAAAAGACACCTACAATGTTCCTCTAAAACCAAGCCATGCAAAAGGCGTTTGTGATGCCTTTGCCAAGGCAATTTATCAGCAATGCTTCGATTGGCTTGTCAGTGAAATAAATGGTGCTACCTGCGCCGAAAAGAACTATGCTGATGCTCCGAATGTAGAGACATATGGGACAATCGGGTTGTTAGATATTTTTGGATTTGAATCATTTGCGATCAATCGCTTTGAACAATTTTGTATCAATTATGCCAATGAAAAATTGCAGCAAAAGTACAACTTTGATATCTTTAGCTCGGTTAGGGACGAATATGAATATGAAGGTATAGATATGCCCGGTGTCAATTTCTCAGACAATTCAGAAGTATTGCATTTGATTGAAGGCAGAATGGGAATCATATCGATGCTTAATGAGGAATGTCTAAGGCCGCATGGAAACAGCAACTCATTTGTTGCGAAGATAAAGACTGTCAACAAAGACATAAATTGCCTGCAAAATGATCCCTTACATAAACCAGTTGAATTTGGTATTTTCCATTATGCTGGAAAAGTTCTTTACAATGCCGAATCATTTGTCAAGAAAAATATGGACCAAATTCCAACCGATTTGTCCAAATGTGCTTCTTTAAGTTCCAATCCACTTATAGCATTGATTTCGAAGTCGAATATTGATAGAAGAAAGGGGAAAAACGTTCCCATATCTATTTCTTCAAAGTTTAGGTCGCAGTTGCACAAACTAATGCAACAAATCCAAAACACAAAAACTAGGTATGTGAGGTGTATAAAGCCTAATCCGGAAAAAGAATCAAAGAAAATAGACCTTCTTTCGTCAATGAAACAGCTTCGATGTGCAGGAGTTGTGTCAGCTGTAACGATGGCAAGAGTTTCATTTCCTAATCGCTTGCCTTTTGATGCAGTCGTGGATCGTTTCTCATGCCTGAATGAAAACGTTAATATAAATATGAAACAGATGGACTTGATAGACTTCATCAGAGGCTTACTTCGAAGCGTTGTCTCGGAGTATACTAAACATGAAAGTGCTTTTGTCTGTGGAAAAAGCAGGGTTTATTTCAGAGAAGGAGTTCTCGAATTTTTAGAGGAAAAGAGAATATTCAAATTGGGGAAACTGGCGACAGTGATCCAGACAATTTATAGAGGCTATCGTCAATTGACAACCTATGATAGGTTGAAGAGTAGAGTCATCTTCTTGCAATCCATTGCTAGGATGATCAGTGCTCGTAAAAAATTAGAGATTGCCTGTACTTCTGTAACTACTATTGCCTCATTCATGAGGTGCATTTTCGCTAAACAAGAATTGCTTCGTCGTCGTAGGAATAGGGCATGTGTGTTGATTCAGACAAGGTATGTACAAGAAATACCATACATATTTTCACATTTGCTCCTTCTTGCCTAATCTTACAACATCGATCTTGATCTATCGATAGATTTCGAATGATTACTACCAGAAGGAAGTTCAAGAGGTCAGTCTTGATGATTATCACTTTACAGAAATACTGGAGAGGGTCGCTTCAGAGACCCCGATATAGAGCGATGGTTCTCGAGGCCAAGGCTGAAGCAAAGATGAATGCGAAAATCGCAGCACTGCAAAGAAAATTAGCTGATGCAGAAATGAAATACATCAAGGCAGAAAAGGGTAGAATTAAAGCAGAGCAGCGTGCTCTGAATGATAGCTATGATGAGAAGAGTGTGGATGACAGTTCAAGCAACAAAACACTGATTGATGAAAGTACCGAGTAAGTAATTTTTGTAAGATTCCTACACACTTGTTAGTTTGTAGTACGAACTCATCTTTTATCTTATAAAGAATGATTGAACTACTCAAGCAGGAAAATTTCAAGCTACGTAGTCAAGTTTACCTACTCAAATCAGACCTCAATGAGGCCAAAGCATCTGTGGGTCATTTATCTGAGCAATGTCGATGGCTACAAGACTCTCATGAGGCAGTGAAGAAATATGCAAATGAGATGAGTCAAGCTAATATTGCACTTAATCAAAAGAATATGGATCTAAAAAAGAAATATTCAGAAATGAAGAAGACAGCGAAAACTTCTGCGTCCCTTTATAAGTCAAAATTGCAGAAAATGCAGGAGAAAGATAGAAACTATGCCAAACAAATACATGTCATGTCGGAAAAGATTAGGGAAATGGAATTAGATAATAGTGCAGAATATTCTTCAGCACAAAAGTCTAGTAGAGGTGGATCTTCCAAATCCAAAAAGTCCAAAAACAAATCACAGGGAAAGAAAGGAAAAATTCGAGCAAAAATACATGGACGCGACAGCCTTAATTCTTCGTTGCATCAAATTAAGGCTACGTCACACTTTGAAGATGAACGATGGGGTGTCGATAGTTTCTTTGAGGACAAGCACTACTCTCCGGTCAAGGATGAATCAAGGGAATATTCTGGAAGAGATGATTTGAAGCTACCTTTTGTGCCTACTAGTAGTCTAGGAAGAAGTATAATTAGTCCAACAAACAGCGATAGCGGTTCAAGAGATAAAAGATCCCCTGTATCTTCATTGCAAAATGTTCTACAGGGAACCTCTCCAACTAATGGAGTTGAAACAGAGTCGAACAGTAGAAGATCAAGCCTTGCTCAAGCTGCTTCTTTTGGTTAAAACAAAACCAAAATAAATTTGGGATAATAGCTGTAAAATTAATTCGAAACTAGGGCAATCTTATGTATGAATATGGTACAATCTATAATTCTCCAATTTTAAATCTTTCAAGTGGCCATATCCGTGCTATCGGCTTACCTGCCAAGTTTTCTTTTGGAAGTACACCAAAGACTCTTGAATCCACTGACACAGCCTTGCAGTCTCCGAGAACATACAAGTCTTTTGAACCAAGGCTTTCAATCTCTTTCCCTTTACCCTTCTCTAAAAAATTGTCAATAAGTCTCAAGGGCTCATCAGCACATAATGATCTGTTCGGTCCCACTGCTGGTTTCCCATTTATGATCACTTCCCCGTCGTCTCCTGAGAGCTGAATACCTGTATCGCCGGGTAAGCCAACAACTCTTTTGACGAATAAGGATGTACTTGATATACTAGATCCACTACTTGTTACTATTTCTTGTAATGACTGTGGTGGCTTGAACAGAATAATATCTCCGCGTTTTGTGCGGTCAAACACTCCAGGCAACTTCTCTACTAATAGCAAGTCGCCCTTTTGTAGTGTAGGATCCATTGATGCCGATGGAATCGCATAAAAAGAAACAACATTCCGTGCAAGTAAAGCCGCGGGTATTGGAGTAATTGCAACCAAAAGTGCAAATGTATATGCTTTCCAATCTCTTTGAAATGCCGCAACTACACGTGGAATGGCCGAACCAACATTGAAGCGAGTAAGAGAGATGGATGACAATCTGCCTGCATTAACCTCCACTGGCCAATCTGTTTTCATGCCATTCTTTTGCCAAAGCTGAGACTGTAGTTTCCACCCGCAAGGTCGCAATGCCAAACGTGCTTCTCTTCGCCCTGCCAAGTCTAGTTCATTGGTAGAAAAGATAGGATTACCATCTTTATCTGACATGGTCATGATTCGATAATCAACACCAGGATAAATAAAGGATTGCTTGAGACTTTCAGTTTCTTTCTCATTTGATGCAACTGAAGTTGGAACAATCACTTCACCAACACGAAATTCTCGCTCATAATTTTGAATATCCTCCTCATTGTGTTTCCCACTGCTGTAACTTTTCGAAGATTCCAAAACAGCTTTTCTAACGCTTCCTAGGGCGCCCCTTGCGAGCAAACTGATTTCACCTTGCCTTTTTTCAAATATCGTCATTTCTCCTTCTGCTCTAATGTTTCCCAGTGCATTCACGACGTCTTCCGCTAACCACGAAGAGGACCCCCAATCTGTGGCTCTTCCTACCGATTCCACAGCTTCCATCTCCGTACAAAAAGTCATTGCAGAACTCCAAGTATCTTTTGACCGAGGAAGGCCTCCTGAAGTAATAACTGCCAAAGGCTTAGACTCAACATCACCTGATTCATTTACAACATCATGAACTAACCGCAACTTATATGCAATATCTATTTCATCACCAAATCTTTTTGGCAGATATCTGAGATAAGCAGAAGCTGGACCAGTATTGATCCTATTGACAGATGAGTAGTCTCGTACAAATCTTCCTCGAGGATATAATAAAATCTGAAAATATTCATCTTCGTTTCCAATCTCAAATTTATCACTAATGATGCAATACGGAATTTCTTCCATTTTCCCATTTTCATTCTGACGCTCGCCTACAAATGACCTATCATCAGTTTTGATTAGGCTTGTGACTGGTCGAGGATCATTCCATAGTTCTATAAATGTTGAAACAAAGTCATTAGGCTTTGGCCTTGCATTTTCTAGGGGTACAGAAAACGTATATGTTTTCTCTTGTCTCGTGTTGACCTTTGCTGATACTGACTTGGTGTTGACAGAAGAAAATGCTGATGTGTTTTTTAGGATCAAAACATTGAAAACTAAATATTTCCAGAGGAATAAGCACTTCATATTCTGACTACATGCAATAAAATGAGTGATACGGTATCGAAATTACTGATATACTGCCATGTAGTTTGGGAAATTAGGAAAGTATGAGAGAGGAAGGTAAGAAAAGAAATGTACCACGTAGATCTCATCTCTCCTGCTGTGTGTGGTTGCTCTCATCTCAGTCCATTCTCATAAGTGACCGTTACTAAAAACGTTACATGGGGGGTAAGCCGTCATTGTTTCAAAGAAAATAGAGGATCTTTTCCGGATCTTTATGTTACTTATTTAACATATCTCGCTTCCCTAATCAATGCAATGTCTAGTAGTCGGTATATTCATCTTCGTCTTCTTCTTCTTCTTCTTCAAATACATATCTATATGGACCTCGTGGCTGTTGATTCATATTCTCATCAGTCAACTCCAAAATTTTTACTCTCGCCAAATCAAAGGCAAGATCCAGTGGAGTAGCATCCAGAGCATTGAATTGATCTTCAAATATATCATATTCCCAACCATCGTCTCCGTCAACGCATATATTTCTAGTCTGGTAAAGGATTGCATCCAAAGCGTATTCAATTTTACCTCCCTTGTCTTGAAAGTGCTGCCATTTACGTGAATCATAAGAATATCTTTTTTCACAACAAAGTCGAACAACTTCATTTTCTACCCTAGTTTTCGTTGGAACTAAGTTTCTTTGAAGCAAAGTCATGATTGCACCCCATACTATTTGCCAGCCATCCACAAAAGATTTATACAGCCCATCAGGATTATGAGCACAAAGTGTAGTTGGTGGAATATGTTCAATCCGATGAATACCAAAAAGTCCACAACATTCTGATAAAGGAGTAGGTTTGAATTTTTGAAAGCTTACACCATCCAAGTCACCAATCATGTCGTAACCAAGCTCTGCAGATATCTTCAAAGCCAATAACATTCGGGGTGACATCCATCCATCAATCAATTGTCTTTTTTCTGAATCTTTCATTAGTAGAAGCAAGCACTGATGCTGTTTTTCCATTTGAGATGGCTTATCAAAATATATTAAACCAAAGGTTGCTCTGAAATCTTGAATATTTCGAATACAAGTTTCCAAGCATTGTAGAGGAGTATGACCATCTGCATTCTTGACATTTTTGTCAGCACCATGATGAACAAGCCATTTCATGGCTGCTAGATTCATTTTCGAAGCAGCAACATGAAGTGGAGTATTTTTGTTTTCGTCCATTTTTTGTGCATCGGAATGATTGTATTGAATCAAAGTAGATAGTAAATCCATGGTGTCGTTAGTATGATCCTCGTTTGCAGCAAGGATGAAAAGAACTCGTGATCCATGTAAAGTCGCGCCACGCTTTTTAATGAGATGATCAATCTTACTTTTCAAGGTAGCTTTATCCATTGTGTTTCTCTTGTGAATCAGATCAGCAAGTTCTTGATCTGCACCCTGTGCATGATAAATTGGAGGTGGTTTGAAAATATCTAGATCCTTGACTGCTTCTTTGATCCTCCATTTGCAATTATTATCTGAAGCGTCTACGATATCATTCCAGTAATGATTGGAAGTAAGATACCAAACACTACATTGATTTCGACTCCGTCCAGATTGCTGAAATCCCAGTCTTGACCAATGTCTCCCAATCTTCTCTTTGGATTCCTCTGTCGCATAATAAATCCTGGTATTATCTTCTTCATTGTCTAAATCAATATTCATTCGAGACAAGTAGTGATCATTCAAAGGACAAGCTTTTAGTACAGCAATAACCCACATATCTTTCAACACAGTAAAAACTTCAGAAAGTAATCTCAATCCCAAATCATTTCCTTTCTGCTCGACATCAATTTCTACCCTTTCAATATGAAAGAATCCACCTCGATAGACACTTGTTGGCTCTAATCCAGTAACAATACGATTACATCTCCCTTTGGCATCACAAAACATGAGTGTCAATTCATTTAGTTCTTGCGAGGAATCACCAATTTCAAAAAAGCTATAACGAGTTGGACGTGAAATGATACTTCCCGACATTTTGCCAATCTCTTTTTGATTCAAAGTAAGTTTCGCATACACATCTTTGAGATCATCTGGGTATTCATAATTTTTACAGAGTTTGATTTGGATGTTGTATTGTCCTTGAGGAGTGCTCCATGATTTGCTCGTTTCTTGAAGGATCGTGTTTGCTTCTTCTGAATCTTGGTCTGAATCTGATTCTTCTTGCTTACTACTTCTTTTAGAGATGGCTTCTTGAGGAAACTCAGATGCGTTCCTTTTATTGGATAAAGACATGATTCTCTTTGGAAATGGAAATGAAGAACAACAGAAGATCACAGGTACATAAGTTTGAAATTGTGATGTTATGAGAACACTACATGCATGTTCTGATGATTATTTTTTTAAAAGACATGATGATGGTTGATGGTTGTCATTGTGTAAAATATATTTCCGGGTTCTCTGTGTCATTTAGCTCAAGATTCTCCGAAAAGAACAGACTGACAGACAAAGGGGGTCACAGATTTGATTTGCTTCCGGCATTTTGAGAAAAAGAAAAACCCAGATTTTCATTCCCTTGATTCATCCCTACTACATACATAAACCCAGGCAAATCTTATGTGTTTTTTTCGACGTCATCATTTAGTGTCAATACACCCCCTTTTTTTATTCTATATCCGAATTCACAATTTGTTACCAAAAAATATCAACGGTCAGGAAATAGTTTAAAAATGCTCAACATTGCTTGGCTAATCAACAAATACATATCCAGCACCATAGATATACTTCATACTCTTACATTAGAAACAAACATGGCATCATCTTCTAAAATTAATGATTTGTTTTCCTCTATAGATAAATCTAAAACGTGGGATGCTGTTATATCTCTGCGTTCCTCAGTTTGGTACCGAGATGATTGTGGTGTTGTGACACCTCATGCAGTACCAACTGCTGGCTGTACGTCCAAGAACAGAGAAATAAATCTAATTGAATGTATACAACAAAGTAAACGTTTCTTGGCTGATTCACAAATTCTACAGGATGTTCATCATTACCCAAAAAATGCTGCTTTCCGTATCGAAAATTTCAAAGGTCATTCAAAAGAAATGAAAGATTCCATCATCCAATTCCTAAAAGCCAAAGCTAGAGAACAAGGGACTGAAATACTTCCTAGAAAACAAAGCAACAACAAAACACAGTATCATCACATACGATTCTGTTGTAAACATAACATATGCCAACAAACTTCCACTTCAAAAGCTAATTTCAATGACAAGCTACAACAACCAATGACAATTGAAGGTCGTGAACATCAGCCTATAAGCAAAAGGCATTGCAGTAGGTCTTCACATAATACCTTAAGCCAATGCAGTATGTCTCAACCTCGTAATGAGAAGAGACGCATAAATGGACAAAAGAACAAGACTTCAACTTCACGTTCTGAAACAACTGAAACTACTTGTAAATTTGCGTTCACAGTGTTTTGTGATAAAAAGTCCAATCATTCAGATCCCAATGATGCTTTATGGTATGTCTCATTTGCCAACAAGCCTATTCAACACACACATCATTTACCTTTAGATCCAGAGCACTTGACTGCTGCAAAAAATGATTTGACTCCTGAGATACAAACGTTTATAAAGTATAACGTTCAACTCAACGTTCCATGCCATACTATAGTAGGGCTAGTACAAAAGACATACAACCTTTACGTCTCGCACAGTACTATTCGTTCTTTTAAAGAGAAAGAGCTGGATGATATTTTTGCCAAAGTTAAAAAAATACCTCATGGACAAGATGCAGAACGGCTGCTAGCTATGATGGAATCAATGGATGACATTTCATATGTCTACGTTTTTCATGAACCAGACTCAGGTTTAGTTGTGTATAACCGTATTAGAAAATCAAAGGAAGTTGTTTCGTCCAGTAATAATGCTGTCCATCTAGCTCTTGAGAATAAATACCGTAGTGAAATATCTGAAATGAGAAGCCAATTGAGTTTGGATGAAAACACAAAAGTATTGGTCTCAATTTGCTGGGCTACAGATGACCAAATCCGTTCCATGAAGATGTTCCCTGAGTTCTCTTCATGTGACATGACATTTAGTTTGAATAGACTCAGAAGAAATCTTTTCTCATTTACGGTTGTCACTGGGCACATGAAAACAGTAACAACTATGCATTGTTTTATGCCCTTGAAACAAACCATAGCATATATTTGGCCTATTGCCGAAGCAATGCCATATCTTTTTGGTACCTCCACTACAAAGCGTATGCTTTGTGTAGCGAGTGATGCAGAGATGGCTTTGATTGATGCCATTAGAATGGGCACCGACAATAAGCGCGATTACTCAACAGGAATTAAACACAGGCTGGACATGTATCATCTTGTGATCCAGGAGTGGCTAAAGAATGTTATTATTGACAGTAGCACTACTCTTGAAACAAAACAATGCCTAAAGGATATCCGTGGATTCATACTTTCATGGTTTACTTCCATAGAAAGCGAGGCAGAATATAGAAAGTCCCGCAAGGATTTTGAGACTATGTATAATTTGGCAAAAGAAGTTGGGCAACTTAAAGATCATCACATCATAGCTATTGATGGTATCCTCAAGAATTTTGATAAATTCCGAGATAACTGTGGGCATTGGATATTTAAATACTTACCCACGTTTGGCTTTAGGGGAAGCTCTATTTCAGAGGCAGAGAACAGTACATTAAAACACAATACACCCCATGCTGTTGATCATAGACATACACTTGAAGAATCAGGTTATCAATTGATCCAACAAAGTCAATTTAAGAATAAACGTGCGCATACAGTGATGGCAGCAGATATCAATGCAACCAAGATATGGTCGCGATCACAAACTGCCCCCTTTTTAACCAAGTACATGGAAAGTTTAGCAATCAAATTTTTTGATAAAAGGGAATTTGTTACTGCTGTTTACATTGGAAATAGGAAATGGTTAGTGATACGCTCTTCTATCTTTGAAGAAATTGAGATTGGATGTGTAGATGACAGAGAAGGTATCGCTGGTGTTTTCGACACAGATAATGATGGCACTAGCAAATATACTAGATTTGAGCATGTTCGAGTGGTGCATATAAGTGCTGACAATCGAATCCATTGTGATTGTGGATTTGTCCATGAATACATGGCTCCTTGTATTCATATCATGGCTGTTATTGATGATGAGACATATTTGAGACCAGAGCTTTATCATATTCGGTGGTGGAAAGTATTCAATTATTACTTTGATCGTGACTATGCACCAGCGATGTTACAGGAGAATCTGGATAAATGGACTATTGACACAGAGTCCCAAACGTATCAAACTATCTGTGCAGTACAAAGTGCAATATTACATGAAGGATACCTCTGTCGTGGATCAGACAATTATAAGAAATATATGAAAAACCATCAAAATGACACAGCACATCATGATGATATGGCTTTTGGGAATGATAATGAAGATAGTGCATATCATTATGATGGCCCCGTACAAGGAATGGGACAGCTTTCACAGACTGGTGGTAGTCAATCCACATATGGTCAAGAACAGTCACAATCTCTGTTAACAATTGAAGCATTTACAAATACAACCACTCGTGCTGATTTTTTGGCAAATTGTGCTTTATTGTTTGATACCTGCTCTTCGCAGACAATAGAAGAAGTCAATCTCATTGTTACTCAAAAACGTTGTAAGGAAGGTGGTGCAATTGGTAGTATATCAAATCCAAAAGATGTGGGAACAGTGGCAGTTTTGAATGCTGGTCAAGGAACTTCTGTCAAAGGTCGTTTAAAGAGCAGACATGAATACAATCGTCGGAATTTAAAACGAAGTGATTTAAACAATACCACAGGTAACTTTTAAACAGTTTTATAGATTAAGATGACAAAGGAATTTCACGTCAATGCAAGGAATATCACCCAAACATTTGGAAAGACTGTTTTTACCATCATACTCATGAATAATACCACTGTCATTCAAAATTACTTTTCCATTAAACGTTTCAATTCCAATGGCATGTATTGATTCACGATGTATGTTTGTGAGCATGCAAAGATAACATTTGTTGTCCTTCAATTCCTTTTGAAGAAAAGAAAAGATATCCACTTTATCCGGTGTTTTCTCCTTCACAATCTGAATTGACATTTCCTTTAAAAGTTCACTCAGTGGAATATCTTTGCCTTTGACTTTAGCCTTGAAAAAACGCAAGTCTTCAAATTTACCGGAGCTGTATTTATCTTCAAGAATCTTGCATCTTGGCAGAAGATGACTGAAGTGGCGCTGGAGCATTGATTTTAGTGATAACCACACACAAGATCTATCTTTGGAAATTAAAGAAACAGCACCTCCAACTTCTGGCCTGATCCATTGTCGCTTTTGAGAGGTTTTGGTTTCTTTCTTCTTGTCTTCAATCATCGATGTGAGATTTTCAGATAATGCTAACTCAGTTTTTTCATTTACTTTTGGAACGTGTTTATATCCAAACCAACGATTGTTAGCATAGAGATTGGGTTCTGCATTGCTTTCCTCCGCTGGAAAGAACTGTATATCGGTTACTGCATGAGGGTCTAGATACATAACATGCGAAGACAAATCTTGTTCTTGACCAACACCCAAGAGAAATTTCAATTGCCCTTCCATATTTGTCAGATTTTGCAAGGCACATTTTGTCACATGACTAATAGTTTGACCAATCAGAAGTATGTTGCTACCATATTCGATATCTGGCTTATACAACCACTCATATTCCTCCGTAGTGTATAATGCATTCACTGGTGGTTTCTTTCTTTCAATATGGAAACCAAACAATTTTCGCAGATTCTGATTTTGCTCCACCACTTTGTCAATTTCTCTACGGAATTTAAATTTGTCTGGGTATACAATGCTTTCTGTTTTCCTCTTCTTCATTCTTGTGTGATGCCCATGTTCATCTGTGGTTGTTTTATAAACTGGGAAATAAAGGGCCTTCATTTTTGTTCCATCACGTTTATTTTGGGACATTAACATACGAGCAACCTGAGACATCAGGTATCGTAGAGGAATACTATCCTGAAACAAACCCTTTTCACGATTTTCTCTAACTGTATTGCGAGGACCCTTGCCAAAGACAGACTTTGAATAATCATGATTGGTTGTATGGCTATGAAGATGGACAATTGCACAGGATTGAGATTGTTCAATCTTTGTTTCAGGAATTTCTTCTGATGGTTCATTCTCTGTTTCTGGGAATTCTCTCAGGTGATTGTGCTCAATTAAAATGTAAACAATGATTTTCAAATCCTCATCCGGTGTTGATTCGATTGGCGCATTAGTCAGCACATATGCACCAAATTCTCTGAGATAATTACGGAAGATTTTTTTCGATTCATCATCTGCATTGTAATCAAGAAAAATAGACTTCAATAACTTGGTACCAACTGCACCCATCTTCGTTGTGTTCAATGTCTCAGTTAGATCTGGATTAGGTAACTCACGAGGTGTTGGTTGAGAGAGTAGTTTGGCTTTTCGGTTAGGATTTGCTCTACTTGGTGAGGCAATAGTTGTAATTACTTCCTTAACACTCATAGTTTCTTCAACAATTTGCACCTCATCGTCATCATCATCATCTTCTTCTAAAGCTAGAAATTTCCGAGTCACAAAATTAAGATTTGTGATGTAATTTAAAAGAGTGCCCCTGCCATTCTTCTCAATCTTGTTGAAATATTTTGTGTCACCTCTATAATGTCGTAACGTTGTATCAATCATATGAAGACAGTACAAACCACCGTCACATTTAGATCCATCAATTTGGATGACCTCGTGATCAAAACATAACTTCCATTCTAGGCGCATGTTTGGGTCATCAATCTTAAACTGGTCAAAAACAAATGACGCGGTCTGGTTCATTGTGTAGCACATGAATAGAGTTATGAGAGAATCCTGGACGTTTGCATTCTTGGAATAAAGTTTCAACTTTTGGCACCAACTATTCAAAACCTTCTTCGTCTTCTTTCTACTTTTCATATAGCACAGAAACTCTTCATTGAAGGAATATTGGAATGAGGAAAATTCTTCGGGTAATTCCTCTTTCCCAAAAAGAATGGATCTGTAGTCCGAACTAGAACACATTATTTTTTTTTCATCAAGAAGGATGCGAACCATAAACCAATGCTTATGAGGAATGCAGCAAGGGAATATTAACTGATTGATTTCATATCCATCCAGGTCATTTTCTAATGTCCATCCTCTTAAATTCCTACTACTTGCTTTACCAAAATATCCACCGACATGTTTTGCAAGTTCATCGTGACTTAGTTGAACGTTTCCGATCTTAAATGATTTCTTGCTTGGATCAGAACAATTGATAGCGAGTAGTTGGTGTGCAAATATTGGGTCCTTAATGATAAAAATTCCTTCCCATGCATATGCCTGCTTGAGTTCGTAAAATTGATCCGTTAGGATAGATAAGGCTATGAGGATCACTTCATCGTTGATCAATTCTTTTTCAGATCTTAAACAGATAAGACTTGTATCTCTTAGAGAGTGTTTGCACTTATAGTAATCAATGTACTCATATGTACAATGTTTTTCTTGATCAAGTAGTTGTATTGCCTTTTTCCCATGGGACCCACGAAAAAAATTGAATATACGTCCAATGTTGTGAGCTGACTGTGTACTTCCTCCTTTCCGGTCCATGATGGGTTACACTAAAGCACTACTGTCAGAGCACCGAAAGAAAAGTCGAGATTCGAAACACGAAGTAACCTTTGAAAATAAACAGATCGTTTGGATGCTCTTCCACAGTAGTGCAAAAGTACCAAACAAAGAGTTGAAAGTCGAAACACGAAGTAACCTTTGACTTTCAAATGAAGAAACAGAACAGCTCAATAAACACAACCAGGGCAAATACAGCAATTTAAAGATACTATGTAGCTGGCTCACAATGGGACTTGGGTTGAGAAGCAGATACTGACATGCAATGAAAGCTAGTTGTGATTAGTTGTTGTGTTGGTTGCGCTTGTGTTTTGTGCAAGATGTGTTGCGTAGCACTTCATCCCGTATTGAAAGTACTGGCGTCAATGAAACCAGAAAATGTCCTAAATGGCCTATTCAAGTGGTCTGTCTGTCTCTCTTAAATGGCCTATTGAAATGGTCTGTCTGTCTGTACGTACAAAAATTCATTTTCTCCCCCTCCAAAGCCGTACTGAAAAAGTTACGTACGGTTGACACTAGATATGACGTCGAAAAAAACACATAAGATTTGCCTGAATCCTCCTACGTGTGAGATAAGAAGCTTCCCACTTGTGCCACGCAATCGTTCCAAGACGTTTGGATATATTTTAGTGCTCATTTTTCCAAAGGTCTATGAGAAACTGAGAAGTTTCCTTCTCGATCTGCTTGTAGTTCATGTAGTAAACAGATGTTTCTTCGTGATAGGGCCTTTTGATTACATAACACCATAGGTAACTCTAGTAAACAATGGACATCCCAAGTAATAGAACTAGAACAACAGCTTCGGATAGCAATCATAGTGAGCTTCCGAGTGCTACTAGTAGTAGTAACAATAGCAGAAACGAACGAGATGAGGAGCAAGGAGCTGTAGAGACAATGGTTACTGATGCAGAAGCTGTTACCGAGACACAAGATGACTCTAGAAAAGCAACCTCTGGTAGTGCACTGGATATAATGACTATGGGTTTGAGAGGTGCTAGAAGTAATGTGTCTCCTATGAAAGCTAGAAATACTCCGGAACCCAAAGCACAGAAAGTAGACAATGCAACAGATTTGAGAGGACAGGGACTCACGAGAGCAACCTCTGATGCCAAGCTTGGACTTGGTGTGGATAGGAGATACAGAAGAAATAGTATTGCTGGAGGCTTTGCAGATACTAGAAGAGGACAGCTACAACGTGGTATGTCAGATGCAAGGATTGGAATGCAAATTGGTGCCACTAACAGTAAAGATGAAAGCAACATGAGAACCCAGCTAGCTAGAGGTATATCAGAGGCCACCCTGAAAGTATATAATAGTGGAGAGAATGTGAGAACAGGATTAGGGAGGGAAAGATCCGGTTCTCATCTGTCTTCTGCATCGAGACATTCGTCTAAAGATGATATGAAGAAATACTTGCTCAATTCCCTTTCCAATCACACTATTTCCGAACATACTCGACCAATGTCTAATATCGATGCAACAATCGCGAATGCGCAAAATGAGATTAACAAAAAGTTACCCCCAGTATTTGACCTTGAAGACTCTTTCGTGAGTCCACTTGGTAAGAATCATCTTCTTCGTGAAAGAGTGTTGGAGAATGCTAGACGCATTGATCAGATCAATAAGGAGAAACTATCCAGCGTCCTCTCTGATGTAGGAAGTCAGGCCCAAGGTGTTGTAGCCCTTGAGGTTTGGGTCTATGATCCAACTCGGATGCAGTTGGTTAGAACAGAACATGGATGGTGGAGAGAAGAGAACTATGAGCCTGTTGTCTACACTGGGACAAGGGAAGATGCTTTTGAGGCATTGGCTAGACTAGAAGATGAGAAAAGAGATGATTACATTGAAGCAACCCCTATGCAGCCTGGACAAGGATTTGTTGGTAATTTATGGTCTACCAAGAAAGCAAAGTCAAAAGCAACCATTAGTGCATTTGGATCTTTCCATGGTGGACAAGTTAGTATTTCAGAATCTTTTAGGAGTGCTGGAGTCTCACTCAGAAGTATGTTTCAAGGTGCTAGAAAGAGCCGTCGTGATCATCAGCAAAATGAAGGATTGAATTTTGTGGACTTGGACTACCTTGCTAGGGATCCAGATACCATCACCGATCTTAGAATCCAGACACTCTTGAGGGCTGGGATAGAGCAAGCGTGCAGTGCTACATTCAACATTCGAGGTCACAAAGGTCTTGTAATTTATTTCGCCTCGGCGGGATATCCAATTTCGAAGTTACTAGATGAACGCAACAAAGATTTTCTGATTGCAGCTACTGATTCTATCGGTGCTACTTTAGCTCTTGCAGAACCCCGAAGAACTATGTACTATCAAAACTTACATGAAAACCATGAAAGTAATTTTCAGCATAGGGATGATGCAATGTCAGTCCTTAGTGACGAAGATAGTATTCTAACAAAGCACACTCTTCGCAAGGGTGAAAAAGACAATCAATCTGCCGACGGTCAGCCTGGATTTTTTGGTGGTCTTTACCGTAAATCTTTTGGAAAGAAACAAGCTAATCCACCAAAGGCTATGCCTTTCTCGGAGTCTCTTTGGACACTATTAGGCTGTTCCATAACTCTCGTGACCATGGCATGTATTTCTCAGAGCATTTCATTCTGGAATGAAAGAGAGGATAACTATTCTTTTCCAGTTGGACCTTTTGGTGCCTTAGCTACTTTGCAGTATGGATTGACGGCAGCTCCTGCCAGTCAACCTCGTAACTGTATCTATGGAACTGCCATCGCTGGTTCAGTTGGGCTGGCCTTTTCGTATTTAACATTTTTACCTCACTTTGCGAGAATTGGCCTTGGTGCAAGCTTCGCGATTTCTGGAATGACAAAGGCTGGTGTCACCCACCCACCAGGAGGAGCGCTGGCCGTCTTGTATGCAAGTGGTGGGTATCACTATGGTCATTTGTTGTTGTCTTTGATTGGAAATGTTCTTGCAATCTCCTTCTCCATGCTTGTGAATAATGCTAATGAAAAGCGACAATACCCTCAGTACTGGAGTTGGAAGCCATGGTGAAGTTGAAGACTTTAGGGATTTAGAAGAGCAAATTTTTAGGGGTTTAGAAGAGCAAGCGCTTAGGTGGAGTGATGGAAGGTAGAATGTTTGAGTTTTTAAAGTTGCTTTCCATTCATTTTTGTGCAATTTTCTTTCGACAATTTCAACTGCTAGCTAGGTTCAAGTTTTAGTTATGAAGGATTCAATTCAAGTTTTTAGATATTTTAACAATTTTATAAAGAAAGATTGTCTACCTTCAAAGTATTTACACTATTGTTTGAGCTGCAAAGTAATGAGTATAATGGATGGAATGAACTTTGAAATTAAAACTAAATAAAATGAAAAAGTTAGAAAAGTCGTAGAGATGTCATCTAAAGGCCTTTTTAGTTGGATGTCACTGGACAATTCTGTGTTTTCCAACCACACACACAAGCGTAAAATCTTTGCGTTCATAGAACATCTCATTAGATGCAGATTACCCTAGCTAGATCCATTATTTTCGGTGTATCTAATCTGCATATCTTTTCAAACCCATCACCATGGATGACCAGGAACAAGAAGAGAATGGGCAGCAGAATGTGGAAGATGCAAACTCTTGCTCTGACAATGTTGAAGAAAACAACATGCAATCTCTGACCCAGAACAAAAGTAGCACAATCTTAATTGATGAAGATATGCTAGACCCGTTGATGAACCTCAGCAATCATGCTTCCATACATATTTCAAGGCATAGATCGAGTAGAAACTTCTGTGCACTCTCTACACCGTTAAGACAAAAAACGTTTGTAGATGAGCAATCAAAGGAGATTCATAACATGAATAAAGAACAATTGAAGGCTGTCTTATCGAGCACTTTGAAACAGGCACAAGGCGTAGAAGCCATCGAAGTTTGGGTACTGAATAAACATAGGACCCATTTGACACGCCCAGAAGGGGGGTGGTATAGAAATGAATGCTATAAAGTACCAAATGATTTGAATGAGAAGACTGTGATGAATGCATTTGAAATGTTGGAAGATACAGAGAGAGATGATTACATGGAACCAAAACCTACACAACCTGGTCAGGGATTGGTAGGTAGATTATTCTCGACGAGTGATTTAGACGGAAAGGAGGATAATGGTATTAGTGATTTCGGATCATATCATGGAGGTAAAAAACAAAAACGTAGGTTATCACGGTCTTTGTCACTTTCCATAAGTGGGAAACTTAGAGGATTGTTTCCTTCTAATGACAACAGTGAAGAGAATGTTCTGAATTATGTATCTCTTGATTATCTTGCGAAGGATCCTGATCAGATTAGCAGTCAGCGAATTCATGGTCTTCTTGCTGCTGGGATAGATAAAGCATGCAGTGCATTGTTCCAAATTAGAGGCTACAAAGGTTTAGTTATCTTCTACTCATCTTCGCGTACTGAAAGAAGGGATCTGTTGAGTAACCACAACTCCAATTTTTTAGCTGCATCTGCTGATATGATTAGTGCTACTTTTGCTCTTGTTGAACCTAGAACTACTCAATATTTTCAAAAGAGTCGCGAGGAACAAATGTCGAATTCCCAAGATATTGGAAATTCCCAAACGCCAAAAGATATTGAGAATAACATCGAAGATAATAATATGAAGGCAATTGAAAGTCGGGATAACGAACATAAAACTTGCAACAATTTATGGGATATGCTTTATGATAAATCTTTCGGAACCAAAAACGCGACACCACCCAAAGCTATGCCTTTGTCGGAATCATTTTGGTCACTGATTGGATCATTCATTACACTAATGATTGTTTCAGCTATTGCTGAGACTATAAGATTTTGGAAAGGAGATGAATCATACTTTGTGCTTCCAATGGCTCCGTTCGGGGCTTTAATTTGCTTGCAGTACGGATTGACGGCAGCTCCCGCATCACAGCCAAGAAATTGTATATATGGAACTGCAATCGCTGGAACAATTGGTTTATTGTTAGCATATGCGGAGCGTGTTCCAACATACATAAGAATATGCATTTCAGCAAGCTCTGCAATCGCTGCTATGACAAAGTTAGCAGTAGTTCATCCACCAGCAGGAGCGGTAGCTGTGATTTTTGCGTCTGGAGATTTTCACTTTGGACACTTACTTCTTTCGCTGTTGGCTAATACTATTGCAATCGTGACAGCAATGCTGATCAATAATATGAATGAAAAGCGTCAGTATCCACAATACTGGAACTGGTTCTAATGTACAATTATAAACATGACATACTCTTTAATTATAAAAGCAAAACTATATTTTCACATTAGTTATGTTCATTTGTTGGTTCTTCGTGTATTTCCAATCACCAGTCGTCTGCTTCATCTAACACAGCTTCTTCTCTAACTATTGATATTACGGTTCCAACTGCTATGGTCTGGTTCATATCCCTAACAGCAAAACGCCCTAGAGCGGGGTAATCATCAAAAGGTTCTACAGATACAGGCTTTGTTGGAAACATTTCAACAGTACAGGCGTCTCCCGTTCTTACACACTTAGGATTCTTTTCTAGTACTTCTCCAGTTTGTCTATCTTTTTTCTCTAGCAGTTTGAAGCTGCAGGTAACATGTGCAGTATGAATATCCACAACAGGGCAGTATCCGTCGGCAATTTCACCTGGGTGATTTAAAATAATACAATGTGTAACAAAAGACTTGACTGACGTTGCAGGATTATATCGTGCGTCACTTGCAACAAATCCACGATGAAGCTCTTTCACCGATACGTTACGTATTGCAAATCCCACATTAGAGCCTGCTTCAGCTTCCTCAACTATCTTGTGATGTCTCTCAACACTCACAACTTCTGAGGTAATATCAGACGGAGCGAATACCACATCCATTTTTGATTGAATAGTACCAGCTTCAATGCGACCAACTGGAACGGTTCCAATACCACCTACTCGATAGATATCGGATATAGGTATCCTTAAAGGTTTGTGAATATGTCTGATTGGTGCACGCACTGAATCAAACATTTCCAATAGACATGGACCCTCGTACCATGGCATCTTGTCTGATTTCTGAATTAAATTTTCACCTGCCCATCCACTGCATGGAACAAACATAACGTCATCTTTCGTATAGCCAACAGATTCTATGTAAGCCGTGGTTTCTTTTACACATTCATCAAATCTCGCCTCATTGTATGGTGTTGGTGCAGTGCAGTCCATTTTATTAATTACAACAATAATCTGCTTTACACCTAGAGTATGTGCTAATAAAATATGTTCCCTCAATTGACCATACTCTGAAACGCTTGCTTCGAAGGCATCGGGCGATGCATCTACACATAATACAGCGATATCACCTTGCGATGTTCCAGTAATCAAATTCTTCATAAAATCTCGGTGACCAGGTGCATCGATAATGGTGTATGCATAGTTCGACGTTTCAAACTTTTGCAAAGAAATATCAATTGTTATGCCGCGTTCCCTTTCTGACTTTAGATTGTCCAAGACCCAGGCATATTTGAAGGAAGATTTTCCCATCTCTTTGGCTTGAAATTCTAAATCTTTCATGGTTTTTGCATCTATGTATTTCAATTGTGAAAGGAAATGGCCTGCAATTGTAGATTTGCCGGCATCAACTTGGCCAATAAAGACTGCACTTATCGTCTTCTTTTCATCAGTCATTTTGGTCTGTCTCCTTTTGCTGCTTCTTATTTTACTTTGTTCATGAAAGAGAAAGACTCTTCACTTTGTTTCATACTGTGTTTGTTGTATCAATCACTTTGTCCAATAGAAATGTGAGCAAATGACAGCCATTCATTTTGAAGTGTTGGATACCGCGATAGTATGTACGAGCACAGTAGAAGGTAAAAAGACGTTAAAACAGGAAGAGTTGCATTGTGCATCGCATTGGAAGATCAAGCTTGCTTGAATTAATTTAAAAATACAAAATTCATAGAAAAGAAATAGAGAGGTGAAAGTTTGTATCATTCTTTATTATGAATCTTCTTTACGTCTCCTGGTCTATATGCGTTTCTTTCAATAATTGAAAAAAGCGATTGATATGAACTGCAGATAAAATTACCCCGTGAGTGTGGAAATTGCCTTGTCGGCAAAAAATTTGCAGTCTTCATCTGGATCTTCTTGCACTATTTGCTGCAGCGCAGGAATTACCTTTGCATTCAAAAGACCACTGTCAATTGATGTGTTCAATTCTTCAAGTCCTTTTGCAGCGACCATTCTCACATTAGAAACGCGATCATTCAAGCCTATCAATAATTGCTCAACCAATTCGTTCGAAAGCTCGGTGCTTAAATTTCCCTTTTGTTCATTGCCTAATCGAGAAAAGGATTTCAATACTGTAGTTCTTGTCAAGTAGGAAATGGATCCATTGCAAATGTTCAAATAACGTGGCACAATTTCTCTTTGAATCCATTCTGATCCAGTGACAGAAAGAAGCTTTGGCATACCATTAACACATGCCGATCTCACATCTGCAACCCTATCCATTAACAATGCCATCCATACGTCCAGTAACTGGTCTTGGAAGAAACGTACTCCTCTAGCCTCCGCCAAATGTGGTAACAAGAAAGCAACAGATTCTCTCACTCTCCAATTTGCAGTCTTACTCATTGATACAACTGACTGTACTACTACATCCATTTGATCCAACAAACGCGTGACACGACTAAGCTTGGACAAAATATGAAGTTGAACCTCTGCAAATTCATCATTAAGGAAACATTCAAGACATGGCCTAAAATCTTCCAAAATGACAGAGTCCGACAAAGTTGAACAAATAGAATCATCGCAGCAATCCATTATGGTCTGCGCAAGCTTAGACCTTACTTCCATGACTGCATCATCTGCAAGATTAGGAAGAAGTGGAGAAATGTGTTGTTGAAACAGATCTGCACCTCCTAATTGTGCCATTCGAGCAATATTTTCTACAGCAGAAGTACGTACTTGTGCTTCGAGGTCTTGGAGTAGGGAAGCATATGATTCAAAGACGACTTGAAAGTCTGCTTTACGAGAGGGTTCATGAAATCCTTGGGATTGTGCAACTGTAGCAAATTCCTTTGCAAGATTATTTCTTACTCTCCTGAAAAGATTGGGAGAAGAGTGAAAAATCAGAAGATGAAGAATAGCATGGAATTTTCAATTCATTAGAAATTTCTACTCACCATGAAAGATCGGTAACACCCGCTTGAATCACAGGCAAAACAATTCTACTACAAATATTTCCATCCAAACCAAGAGCACAACCCATAGATCCAGAAGCAGAAACTGCAAGCAATCGCACACTATCCTGTTCGTCTCTACAAAGGGTTTGATAAATTGGAACCATTTCTTCGTAAACCTTTGATTTGACATCTCCAGAAACTGCTTTTGATATAGTTGATACATCTTTCCCTGGAATTGTGAATTCCTTTGCAACTGTAATGATTAACAAAAATGTGAGAATAGTGATAACAAAAAGAAATAATCATAATCTTGAAAAGAATGGTTCGGTAGCCAGTTTCCTCTTGTGAACTGTATCCAAAATTGCCCTAGCTCGTGGGAGATTCATTCTTCAACTCCATTGTCGCAGTTATGATATGGTCATAATTCAACATTGCGAAATTTGCGATATTCTTTACTTCTCGAAACTTTAATTACTTCCAAGGCATGCAAATACATTTGACACGTACCTGGACCACCAATAGCTCCTTTAATTCCATATGGCAATCTTGCAACCGCCTCCAAAAATTTTGCCAAATGTTTCGCAGCTCCACGTCTCACCATTGGTGTTTCATCTTCACTCAAGACCCTGTACATGTTTCTCAATTCAAGTTTGATATCCTCGACATTAGCCCCACCTTCATTGCTATCCGCAGCATTAGCACTCATGTGCACAGTACCACTCATTTTATTGTAGAACTGGTACACAACCGGTAAAACCGCCGCAGCCGATACCTTGGCGGTAAACCACTCAGCTCCTGCCATTCTCTTGATCATTTTCAGCAATAAACCAGGAGCAGTCTTTTTACAATACAACATGGCCTCCTTCTCTTCTTTCGCTTTCGACTCCGCCTTGTCTACAAACATAAATGGCAAAACACCATTCAAACTCTCGACAGCCTTTTCCCTCACGACAGTTTCTTCCACTCCACAAAGCTGTTCCAAAATCGGTAAGAGAGAAATAGCCCTGTAGCCGGGAATTAACCCAGATGTAACAAATTGCCCCAATTGCTCCGCTAAAATTAAGAGAATTTCATCGTCCTCCTCTGTCCCTGTTGGAATAGAAGCTAGGTGTGAATGCTCAGCCTGATCGCGGATATGTTGGGTAAGGTATGGTATGAGTTTCTCCAGGGTCTCTTCGCGGCCCATAGCATTTGCCACTACGAATAGACGACGCATAGCATCTACTCTTGTTTCAGCTGATGGGGTCTGGAGTTGGGAGAGGAATAGGTTGTAAGGTGACATTTGGGAGAGTTCAGAGGGGCTCGAGGTGAGTGTTCGTGCAAGTGCGAGGGAAGGTGATGGCGTCGCATTTGGTCGAAGAGTGGTGTTGATGTTTGGTGTGAGTGTCGGGTGAGAAGATAGCGTTGCTGACATGTTTCTATTCTCGGCTTTATAGTAATGAAGTGTAAGGCAGTCTAGGTCTTTTATGTGATTCTGGAATGACTTTCTCTTGATGGGGTCTCTTTTTTCTAATGTAACTCCGAGTCTCGTGCCAGTCCACTGAAAAAATAAATTTCTAGCAAAGATATGTACTTGACTTGATAATATCAAGAGATGAGAAGAAGATAATTGAATGGAATGAGATAAATATAAAGGATACGGGCCGGAATACAGCTTAGTTGGAGAGGGGTGGCGGTGTGCAAGAAGTCTTGTATGCTTTCGCACGAGACGACGAAAAATGTGGACTTTCCTTTTCCTCTTTCCCCTTGTTTCTTCTTTTCCATATCTTTTCTTTCAAACATGGAAAGAAACTTCATGGATATTTGTCATACTACTGTGGTAGGTTAGGTTTCTCTAGTTTGAAAAATGACAGGGAAAGTGTACAACATATATTTTTAATCCAAATTACTGTCATTGTTATCATTAATTTGCTTACTGTATTTATGCTTATATATATGTTTCTATTTCAATCCCAATTGATGCGGATTTCACTACTTGTTTGCATCTTTTTCATTTTCATTTACAAACGACTGTATCCCCATACACAGTCGCTATTGTTTAGTTATTATTTTTTTTTTGGAGAAACATGACAACTCCAGCTATAGAGCAGCCTACAAAGAGAAAGACTCCCTGTAGTTCCAATACTTGTTTTAAATCAAAACCGCTCTTTACACCACCGAGTTTTCTCACAAGTTGTTCAATGTCCTCATCCTTTTCTTTTCTCAACCTTTCCTCCATTTGCTCAAATTCTGCATTCTTTTTCTTCAAGAATTGGTCCATTTCTTCTTGTTTTTCGTGAAGGAGTTGGTCACGTTCATTTTCCATTTCTTTTCGTTCCTTTAACAATTCATTTTGAAGTGATTGAAGATTCTCAATCTGTTCATGTTCCTTTGCGAGTTCTTGCTTCATTTCAACCATGGTGTGACCCATTGTAGTTTCATATTGACTATCCAATGCTGTATCCAATATTCTCTCTTCTTCCTTCTTTTCTTCCTCAGTCTCGGAATACTTTGCAACATCTTGTTCAGAAGCAATAATATTAACTTGAGACATGGTGTAGGTGACCTTGTTGTTGTCTATCTTTTGTAAACGTCTAACAGAGTCATCGTTGTACACTGGTAGGGAATTACTCAATTTGGTCATGAGGTCTGATGGTGTCTCTTCGTCATTATCCAATGCTGATCCTTTTCTCAATCTTCTGCCTTCTGGAGCTGGAAGAATCTGCACTTTTGCAGTCACAAAAGACTCGGACTCATTACAATGAACTTCTGAAATTTGTAGACGATCAGAATCTACGCTTTCCATTAGATCTGTGATCTCAGTCTTGATTTGTTCTGATTTGTGATCCTCTTGGCAAGATACTGAAGAGTCTTGTTTGGTAATATGGAATTCTGTCAATGATCTTCGCAGGTTGGCATCGACAAATTGTTTTGTAAATGCTATAATTCCTTTTGTCTGATGATCAATCGGATTGCCGTTCAGATCAGCGATGTAGGCTAGACTTTCTCCTCCAATTCTACCTACTTCAACTCTAAATCTCCTTCCGTTAAGGATTCTAGGGCTGATTCTCGTGTAGTCTACTTGAAATCGAAGTACACGGTTTTCACAAATAATCAGCAAGTCTTCTTTCTTCAATGAAATTTGAGGCTGATTTCCATTCGCAAAAACAGTCATCTCAATGTCAAAACTTAGAGGGATAGCGCAGTCAATTGGTTCCGTAAAAATAATCTTCATTTCTTGCCCAAAGAAGACTCTTCCATTCAGTGGTAAAGCATATCCAAATTGTTCTGGAGGACTTAAATCAATATTGCCAGCTATTGAATCAGTTCTGAAGAAAGAAAATTCATCTGGTCCACCTACATCAGTACATTGAGACTCTACAGCAATCTGATACCTTCCGTCAGGCAAAGTACCTCCTCCTATGTACCAATCCATCGATACGTAGCCATACTCGTCTTCTCTACTCTTGGTGAAGTCAATATCTACAATGTTCCCATTGTTATTGATACGTTTCGCATTTCTCCAATTAACGTCACCGACTTCACGATATAGTAATTGAATCTTTTCCAGTCTTCCATTTTTCATATCTTTGAATGTTACACCTTTCCCTGCTTCAGGATTAAAAACAGTTACAGAAAGTATGTCCTTGTCACTTAAAAACTGAGAATTAACCAAAAAGCTACGATCGCGCTTTAATTCACCTGCAAACTGAACAGCAGGACAAGGCTCGAGCCATTTGAGTTTCTTTGTTCCATCTACTTCCACAAAATTAAATAACTCCTCCACGATTGGGAGTGTTTCGTAATCCATTGCAAATTCGCAAGCACTTCGTAACGCAAGCTTGACTGGTTTGAAGTCATAACTGTCTGCTCCCTTGACAACTCTAATTTTTCTCGGAATAGGTTCTTCTTTGTTCAACTTCACACTAGTGCCCTCATAGTCCAGAGTATTACCATTATCAAAAATCATCTGAAGGGCTGAAGTTTCAGTATCTACATCTTGACCTACAAGGAAGTAAGAGTAAACATGATCCCCGAAGTTTGCTGGTGGAAAAATGTGAGGAAGGAGTGGACAAACATATATTTATCCAGACATACAGCAGTGAGATGTGCTTACCTAATTCCACGTCGAAAATCATCTCTTCATTTGGAAAAATAAATTGAGATGGCTTATTCAATACGGTTATCTTTGGATCTTCTCCCTTTGCAGTCCCTGGCTCCCACCTACATTTGGTTCTTCCTCCAACTGTATCAAATACAAAGCTTCCGTACACTGGATCATGATAAATATCACACAATCTCATCACCATCATCAGGGTCCCCTAATCCAAAAGTGATTCCAGATTCCGAACACTTTTCGTTGGTGATTGTACTGGAGTGTTGAATGTCGATCTGTAAGTTCAAGCCTGCTTCTAAGCCAATCTTTACGCCGGGAAACTCTAAGTCGCCCTCTAATCCACCTGCAATATTTTAAAAATATGAGCGTGAGAAAAAGTGTTAAAAACGTTAGTGAAAGATACATAGGTAACTTTGGGTAACTCACCTATTCCTGCTGATAAAGCCAAGTCGAAATTACATCCACTTATTGCAGGGGTGATGACCATTGCTCCTGCAACAATTGGGAGTGCTGGTCCGAAAGCTAGGCCTGCACCAACTAGACCAGCTGTTCCACCTAGAGAAGCAGGACTCAACCAGTTGCAATTTTGTTTTGTGAATGCAGATGAGGCTTCTTTGGTCAAAGACATTTCATACACTCCTGCATCGCCTGCAAATTGTATGCTCATAGTTTTACTGATGTCATCACCGCCCTCCTTATTTCCAAGTAATTCTTCTGCAGCGTCCAATCTTTTTGCATCTGGAATTAGTTCATCTGGAACAAGACCTGCAGAATGTTCACCTTCTGCGATGGCTAGGTCATTGATTGTTCCCTCATCATCTGTAACTAAACCAACATTAGAATGCATGAACCAATCTGAGATCGGACTCTTTTTTCGAATAGCTTCTTTCTTAGCGTTTTCTTCGTCACTAATAGCTTTCTTCCACCCGTTCAATGCAGTTTGTAAAGTCTTCAACTTTTGTTCCTCAGTATTAAAGTCTGTATCCACACAAATTCTTCCGCTTCGACCTTTATCAAGTTCGCCAAGACAGCTTCCTGGTCTAGATGGGCAGCAAATGATTTCTCCATCATTCATAGTCGCAAGAGTGTTCTGTTGATTCTGTACCTGTTCCTCGAGATCTGGAATCGTAACGAGATCCAAGTGATATCTTGAATAAAAGGACAGGGCTGGCTTGTTTCCATCGGAATCAACGTCAAAAATTAATGTATTGGCAAAGAGATCGGTTTCAGGATCTAATTTTGGTTGACACTTGTCCTTATCCCATGCCACAATGAAGACTTCTTCATACATTACACTGAAATTTGGCATTACGAAGACATCACTCTCAGCTCCTGCACGCGCTGGTTCATCACTAGTTGTGTAGGACCATGTTGTACTGTACGAGTTAGAAGCCTCATTCTCATTATTCAGAAAATCTGTATTGATCTCTGCTTCCAAAGGAATTTCTCCTTCAAATTCCACGTCAGAAACACCCTGACAAAAAAGGACGATTGCTCCTATTCCACCTCCGATACAAAGATCTCCGTCAAAAGATGCACCGGCACTTATTGTGAGACTCAAATCTGCATCACCATTGACCGCCAGGGCGGATGTCACCACCTTAGTTGTAGTTACAACATTTTCATATGAAGCATATGACATGCCCCCTGGAGGATCGCGAAGCACCATGATTGGTTCATAGGTCGGAAGCACAAATGAGTTTCCTGGACCCTTCTTGTAAAGACCTTCGATAAAGAATACTGCCTTATGGCTCACTTCTTTTGCATGTTTCTTGTGTATGATCCAAAAGGATTAGGACGGCCAGTTGCAAAAGATGTGTCGACTCCAGCATGTCTACCATCATCGTCATGTGTAACTGGATAAACACATGGCCCTGATGCTGATACGCCATCAGGAACGGGAGGAGCTATATTTGAACACATTTTCAAAGCTGATCTTGTCCTATAGTCCAAAGAAGTATAAAAGTCTTCAAACCCTGACATTTGATCCATTCCAACACCATTTTCTACCACAACCTTGTAATCTTCATCAACCATGTCGCAGTAAATCTTATCTTTCAGAATTTCATGCACAAGATCAATTCGAACTTTGAATACTGTCATATAATCAATCACATGGAAAGAGTCTGCGTCATTGGCATTGTCAATGTAACATTCTTGATCATATGCATCTTTACTTTCGATCATTACCTCCATAATGAGTTCACCATCGTACTGAAAACGAACAGTCTCTTCATCGTCCAAAGCATTTGGATCAAGTGGATTTACAGAATTGTCTCTTGATGTTCCAGTATCGGCATGAAACTCACTTTCTTCCTCTTCTTCAATGACGCCAGTCACCACAGCTGTATCAAGAAGATAAATAGTGCGAATAATGGGAGGGTTTTGAAATGCTTCCCAAATCGGAATATTTCTTCTCCCTTCTTCGTCCAATACCTCAGTTATCTGAACATCAAGGATATCTGCTGGAAGATTCCCAACTCTATTTCTGAATTCAGACTGCGATACTTCCGTACCTGGCCATTCACAGCCTAACACAGAAATTGTAGCAATACTTTCACCTAGAGGTTCATTACACATTCCACCAGCAACTTTAACAAGCAAAATAATTGTTAGAGATAGGTAAAGGAATACCAATTTGCAAAGGTCGACAATTTCTCACCTTCAAGGAACATTTGAGCTTTTTCGACATCAACAAAATCATTACCCGTGTACAACTCTCCTGCAGCGATTAAAACACCGTTATCATACTCATAGTTGTTATGCTTTATGATCATGATGGACTATTTCAACTTTATTCACTTGAGCTCCAATGACAGCAGGTGCCTCATAGTGACCTTGACCATCTGTGCGTACTTCCGACAGGACTTCTGAATTGCCATTGGTTGTTAAGTGAAATACCCGAACTTCAGCATCAGAAATTGGACAGCCATAGGAACCAGGAAAGACTGTATTGTCAAGAAATACCTGACCAGCTAGCATAATTGTTGTAGCGTCATAGACATGTACTCGTTTATTGAATTCTAGATGCTTCAAAAAGACAATCAATCCAGTCTCTGTACAGTCAAATTCACTGTCGTTGCATAAAAACTTGTGAGTGATTGTCTCTTTACCAACAGTTGTTTTGGAGAAATTCAGCTTTACAGGGAATTCATCCAAATGAGTAGAGCTTTTTGAGTACGGATGGACAATATACGGATGGACAATATTGAAAGGAATAAAAAATCCGCCTCCAGCTTTGGTAACTAAAGAGCCAGAACATCCCTCACATGAGAGCTTTTCGTAAGTTGCTGAAAGTAGCTGATATTCAACGATAACGTCTTCAATAGGAAGTAATCCTGCATTTGGCTCGGTTGTGATGACACCATTGATAGATGCCTCCCATTGAATTGTGTGCGGAGCACAATTTTGCTCAGAATGGCTGAGGTCTAGACTTCCTTCAGTTGTGTCGTAGGGAGAAGGCATATATGGTCCTTTATCAGACTGAGCTCGAACACAGTAAACGTATGTATGACCTACTGTGAGCTTGGACAGATTGAGGTTATCTACTGCTTCCTCCTTTCCGTCAATCAATTCATAATCACACTCGGCTCCAGCACCTAACTTCAATGTCGCAAATGAAAATCGACAGTTTGTGAAAATTCTTCGTACTCAGAATATCTCACAAAAGAAAACATATTCTCACAAAGAGAATTATCTATGAATTCAAAGTAAACCTTTCCATGTGTTTGCTCGATAATGCGGAAGTCTGTTGGAGCTCCTGTCTTATCAGTAATGTCATTTGATTCAGCGCAAGTACATTCAGTTACGAATCGAACCTCAATGAATGTTTCATAGAATCTCAGTGTCAAAATGTAAAGAGTTCCTGGTTGTAGCCCTTCCAATACAAGATCAACTTTACTGTTCGGGTCCTGTTTACCACTCTCGTACTCAATTTTGCTGATATCTTCAATAGCAATATTATCAATTTCACCTTGAGCATTTCTCATTTCAAGTTTTGAATCCACCAACAACCTTCTCTGCGCCAGTGTCTTCGTCCACTTCAAAATTGTTTGGATCTTCTCTCATTTTGTCATAAGTACCTTCACGGTGAATGGGGAATATCCCTATAGTAGATTTGACAGTAACCATATCAGCATGGACTTGCTGTACACACACATCATCAATATCATCTGTCAAATGCTTTTTGATCACCTTTTCTCCGTTTCTTAAAACATATCCCTTTCGGCATTGACAGCCTCCCTCAAGGAAGATTGAATTCGTATCCGAACAAAACAAAGTGATACTTTTGGTAGGTTGGAACTGTTAGTACTTGGTCTAACAAAAAACAAAAATTAGATATAAGAATATAGTGCTTACCTCAAAGGTGAGTGGGTCAATATTAGTCTGACTTTCCTCTTTATCTCTGACTTGAATAGAGACAATTCCCGATTCAGATGCGTATACGGACACTTGATCATAATCATCACTAATGATTGGCGACTCGTTCCCATTTGTAAACTTCTTATCATACTCCAGCCCACGTAATCGCTTTTGATAGAGGTACAGTTCTTTCTGGTTATCACTATTCAACACTAGAATTCCTACAAAATGTCCATGTGTAGATAATCCTACATGAAGAATAGACGCATTTTCAAAGTCACGAAGTTGTGTAGACTCAAACCATGTATCAGTAACCTCATCAAGGAGATAAAATAGAAGGACACTGTTCTTCTCAATGACAGCGACGGTTCCACTATCCGATTAGCAGCTGCAGTAATGACGACACTTCCAATTTGTTCAGGAGCAATAGCGGCTTCAAATGGTAAAATGACCGATGGGTGATCGTCGGAACAAACTTGTGCTCGAATATGTACAGGATTGTTATTGCCATCATACGTATGGTAGATAGCTAGACCACCACCTGAACTATGGGCGAAATCTATGTGCTCCACTTGTGTCTGAAGATCAATGATTGCTGGCGTCGTGAAGTCTTCATTGTGATATTTGCTTGGATCACTAGAACCTGAGACTCTATCCTGATTATTCACAAAAGTTGTAATCAAATGGGAAATCAAAGCACTCTTTGTATTCTTCTGGTAAAGATTCATCTTGAATCTTCTTCAGAGACACAGAGCCTCGACGTTTTTGTTGACTATAAACCTTTGTTTCAGATGGTGCAGTGAATTGCAGATGAGCTGCTTGACAATCCCCACTACTTTGTGCTTGTTGTAAGCAATAGACACTACTTCCGGTTTCTGCGCCATTTGCATCAACCATGGAATCTACTATGCCTCTCTTATTTGACCAAATCCTAAACTTTGTTGGAGCTCTCCTAGTGGTGGCACTAAGTGTTAAAGTACTGTCATTGCACCAGTGAACAACACAATGCCCACTCTTCTTACAATCTTCTGGTAATTCACCTTGTCCCTTGACGACAGGGAGAGGTTGTCTTGGATCAAAATCAACAAGTTCAATCAATGCCTCATAGCAACCCTTTGTGAGAGTCACTAATTCGCTTTCACCATGTGAAATATTTCTTGGAAACATTGTCTCTCGGTTAGTACTCGCGTCAATATCACCAACTGCTACAAAACCAAAATCATTCTGTTCGCGAATGTCAGGACTGAGAATCTTGTACTTTCTATTTTTTTCCACAGAATTGGTGTAATTAAGCGCGAACTCTGGCTTCGCACCTTCATCAAAGCAGTAGTATTTCGAACTAAGAACATCATTGGTTCCTGGTGCACATCGTTGAGATTTCAAGTGCTGTGTCATTCCATTGAAACTTGAAAGTGTTTGTGAATGGACATTTCTGTAAGCGTGACTGTAAAGTTTTGCAAGATCTAAAAAGTCCTCTTTTCCAAAACGATCTACCATCCACTCTTTCAAGTACTTATTGTCAACATGTGTTTGCTCAAGGAACGCATGAATCTCTTCTTGGAAATCATCTGGTGACACCAATGAAGATGGGAACCACCACTCGTTACTATTTTGATAAAAGATTTCGTCATCGTTTTCGCAGATAAATGTTTGAACATTCATCTTATCAATATCATCATCGCAAGTGATTGTTTGTTAAAAGGTACTTCAGGAAGGTTGAACTTGAATTCTGAAATGAATTGTTCCATATCAAGGCCTCCAGTGACATACACTTCTTCAAGTCCAAGAGCTTTGATACCAGCTTCATTAGGAGTCGTTAATTCAACCTTCACAGAGTCTCCACTAATGGGTAAACCATGTGCGGAATTAATGGTAATTCTCCCATATCCCAAGTTTCCATTGTAGTTGAATACTTCGTTTCCATCCTTGAGAATTGTTACCTTGAACCTTTTTGCGAGTGGACTTACACCAACACTCATTGGAGAGGGATCAATAATTATTTCTGAAATCCTGTATTTTGTTTCAAAGCTTAATTTCCACCAAGGTAGATTCATGCCTGTTTCTTTCAAACCTGTGACCGCACCAGAAATTTGGTATGGAAAGTTGCAAAGGTAGTTACCATCTTTCCACGCCGCGAGACTTTCCCAGATCTCCAAACACTTCGAACCATCAACACCAGAAGGTATCCCTGATCTATACCAAACGAGGTTATATGGTGATTCTCCCTACACGAGTATCATATAGTTAATGCAAATTTTGTGAGAAATATGAAGGTATTGAAATGAAGGAAAATATATCTAAGGAAAATATATCATAGGAACTTACAGGAACGCACAAATAGTTGTTATCCCAGCCAACACCAGGTTCATATAAATGCACACATCTGTTGTCTCTGGCTACATCGGAACTAACACCATTTGTGTGCCAACTCATTCCAAAGGATTTTGGTTTGGTACTTCTCCAGCACAAGTAATTATTCTGAAAATATCTATGTCCATCAGGTTCATTCATGTTGAAACATTCGTATCCAGCTCCAGTTTTCTCTCGTGTTTCCCATACAAAGTCACCTGGAAAGGAAGGATAGTCAGGGTCAAAATCGAGCTGATCGAACTGGTTGTAAGCTAATTGATTGCACGTTCAGGGCCAAGTCCATCTACTTCACTGTCAGTTGACTGTGTAGCTACTCCTCTAGTAGCTATACTTCTAGTGTATTGGTCAGAAGAACTTGATGAATAGATGTAATTCAAGGCACCCACAAAACTGTTCAAATACTTTTCTTCAATAAATCGAACAGAACCCGCGGAGCAAAATAAATCAACGCTTTCTCCAACATTCACATCAAATCCGCCATCATTTGAAACACCTCCGAAAGTGGATTTCAAATAGTTGTTGAAAATAGTTTCATCTGAATTCATTGAATTGTATCCATAGCTTATAATATCAGCGTAGTAACAATCATCCTTTGGATATTTGAAGACATCTGTACTAATCATTGTCCTGTATAAGTACAAGGTATGATATCTGCGATCCAAATTCTGGAAATAAATCACCGACATGAAAGTCAAAAGTTTGAACATTGTTTGGAATAGGTTTCCCGTAAACTTGAAATTCTCCAATCATATGGGGAAAACCACTTTCAGATCCAATGTTGTTAATAGACATTCCACACTTCAACCCATTAGGGGAAACAAGGTCGATGTTAAATTCAATTTCTTTCAAGTGGATGACACCGTCGGCTGGAGCTTCGGTAACAGTCTTTGAGAAAAGGACAGATTCTTCGATGTCATTATTCTTGACATAGATGGTAAAATGCTTCAATCGTTCAATAAATGCGTCGATGCGATTATAAATTTTCACTTCTGTCACCAAGAAACCTGGGTCAATGTCGACATGGAAATCAGTTTCTTCTTCATTGTTGTCTGGAAGCCCAGTTTTTGTGTAAGTATTCATGTTTCCATCGACAGCCTTTTCTGCCAACCCCAAAGTGCTTCCACTAGTCAGATCAAAATTATGGTGTGCAGGTCTTTGAAATGCGATATTTTCTCGAACAACATGACTCCAATTGTTGTATTGTCGTCCTGCAACCATAATACATCTCACATTCTTGTCTGCAAATGGATTCTCATCAAGATTGTCTTCCAAACAAAGTGCATGACCTTCTGCTTCATCAATGACTTCAAATTGGAATCGGAGCTTAGTCTTCTCGGTGACTGCATATGGAGTCTCAAGTTTGAAAGCCTTCCACGCATTACCATAAATAGTTGCGTTGAGATCTCCTGCGTAGTATTAAATAGTAAACAAAACCGGAGGGTGGGTAAATGGTGATGAATTGAATAGCGGTGGTGGACGTGATGTGAATGAACAAAGTGAAGTCGGACCACTTTTATCTTGCACATTATATTTTGTTGTTCTCGAGGTACTGCAGTTTAGTAGATTTAAAAGTAAGTGCCAAGAAAGAGACTGCTCCTTGTTATATTTTACGTCTGCGTATTTCTTCCAGCTCGGCTTTGAGCTGTGCTGCTCTGCTCCCCAATTCCTTGGAAGTAGGTTGTGCCTTGTTTGTTTGGATGGGTTTCCTTGCTTCCGACTTTGATAATGTTTTTCGTAGATGAAGAGGTATATTCACAGATGTGCTTTTAGTTTCTTTCCCGAAGTTTGAAAAGTTTGACTTTCCTTGTGCTTTGAAAGTTACAAAACCTGTAGCTTTACCAGACTTTGTCTCTATAGCATCCAATTTTGAGAAGATGCTGTTATAATCTTTATCGTTCAGCGAGTTCCCTGATGCAGTTTTGAAACCTGTATCAAACGAAGAAGAAGTGATTCCAAGTCCCGACTCTGTACTTGAATGATACCTATCTTGATCATAAAATTCATCATCATCCCAGTCATTGTCATCTCTGAACCCCATTCCATCAACACCACTATTTTTTCCAACGAATTGCTTGCGAGATAGCGTTTGTCGTTGACGATTGGTATCACGAACAGCTTTCTGAATCGAAGATGAATTCAAAGCATTTTCCATAACTGACGGATCTTTGCAAAAATCACATGTTTTCTTACAAACAAGCTTTGGATCAATTTTTTCTGCAAAGTGTTGTAGAAGATATTTTCTCCGGCAGCATTTACTTGTGCAGTACTCTGTCATTTTAGTCAAGGCATCCATGTCTCGATCATTGAAACTAATGGGTATACCATCCCTTTGTTGTCTATTTTCTTCCTTTCTTTCAATATTCTTTTGTATCAAGAAAGCAAATAGACTGGCATCAGATTTTGAAAAGTAGAGAATTGACACTGCTGGAAGTCCATCGCGTCCGCCTCTTCCTGACTCCTGATAGAATGATTCTACACTTTTTGACATGTTCCAATGGATTACGTATCGCACACAATGACGATCAATTCCCATTCCAAAAGCTACAGTCGCAATAGCAACTTGAATTTTACCATCAGTCCAATCTTTTTGGACACGTTTGCGATCACCGTCTTTCATACCTCCATGATACGGAGCAGCATGAATCCCAGCCTATGTCCAAAACCAAGTAAATAAAAGTTTAATAGCTAATCCAAATATAACAAAGACATACGTAGTCCTATCAAATCTTACCTTTTGCAATTGAGATGAAATCATTAATGTGTCTTCTCTTTTGTGGACATATACAATTCCAGAACAAGGTGCTCCATTCTTTTGTGCCTTTGCATGATGTTTTTTAATGGTGGATATCATATCATTCATAGCTTCAACATCTCCCATATGATCCTTGTATTTCACAATATACTCTATATTTTCTCGATTGAATGAACTCTTGTGCACCAAATCATGTTTACCAAATTTCAAAATCTTTTGAATATCTTGAATCACTTTATCTGTTGCAGTAGCAGTGAGCGCCATAACTGGTAAATGCGGAAACTCATCTCGAAACCAAGACAATTTCAAAAATGCTTTACGAAAGTCATGTCCCCAAGTAGACAAACAATGTGCTTCATCAATTGCTAAAAATGATAATTGCTTCGCTTGATTCAATGCCTTTAGTACCTTTTGAAAACGAGCAGTTTGCATAGATTCTGGAGTTACATAAAGTAATTTCAACTTTTTGACTTTTTTTTCCTTCTTTTTCAATCCAGCCATTTGTTTGAGTGTATCCAATACCGCCTTATTTTCAGCAGCAGTTTTGGCACTTGAAATAAAATCAGCGTGTATACCTTTTGAATGGAGTGCATTGACTTGATCCGTCATGAGTGCAATCAATGGTGAAATAACAATGGTGAGACCTTGCAAGACTAGTGCTGGTAATTGATAGCATAATGATTTTCCACCTCCCGTGGCCATGATTATAAGTTGTGATTTTCCTTCTAGTACAGATCGTACAGCAATGGGTTGAAGTTTCCGCAATGAGTCAAGTTGAAATGTTTGTTGGAGTATAGTCATTGCTTTTTGATATAGTTGATCTGGTGACAATGATGAAGTAATGGAGGTCTGCTTTGTAGCTTCTATAGGAGCAGATTTTGACTTTGATTTCTCTGATGTAAAAGAAGATGAAGAAGATGTTATTGAATTAGTGTTGGCATTGGTGGCAGCAGACGTTCTTGTCAGTGTATCTGATTTTTCAAAGACTTGTTTCTTTCTATTTGAGTTCATAAAGTCATGACTCGTTTCAAATTTCTTCTCACTACGATTGCTGCTGACATTACTTTTGACAGAAGTTTCATTTCTACTTCTCGTCGCTGCACCTGAGACCACTTTGGATCGCTTCTGCTGTTTGGACACAGATGAAGCTGAACAAGTTTCATCATTGTCATTATCATCTTGACTCTTTTTATTTTGTTTCCTTGTTGATTCTTTTTGTTTCACGACTGCTCCAAATAGTGTACTCTGCACCTTTATTTGAGTATGATCTATTCGTTTCCTCTTTCGAGCAGATTCCATGGATGCAACAGGAGACGTCAAGTCAATTACAGCATCAGTCGAAGTTCTTTTTCTTCTTGCTGTTTGACATATTTCACACTTTTGAACTGAGGGTTCATTGAGAAACGTGCAAGTGCCACAGCTCCATTCCATTCTTTATTATTGGTGATTAATTTGATGCAGCTACTACTTTGATTTCTATTTTGAATTTAGTAGCCATATGAGTATTTCAAAATTATTGGAGCAAAAGAAAGCCTCACCCTTCACTCTGTTTTCTCATCATCGATGAACTGTCGTCCGACCTCTTGCAGATCGTCGGTAGGATAAATTTTTCAAAAAAATATGAAATTTCGAAAGAGGCAAAATCAATGTATTATTTGGTAACTTTGAATCATACTACTATTCCAATAAAACAATTATTATATATATTGTGAATATGATAAAATCAATGCAATAGATGGTTGTGAAAGTTGCAAAAGGAAATTTAGAAAAGAACAACATCGAGAATTCCAACGTGGTCCCCCACCGTAGTACTACCTCGACCAGATCATGCTTAACTTCGATGAGCAGACGGGTATCGGTGTTCTCATGATTGTATGGTCGTTCCTGCATAGTACGCTCCTACTGCAATATATCAAGGGCACTTGTATGTCATTTGCTCTATGTTTCAATAACGGTGTTTTCTGCCACCACTATCTTTTCGTCGTTGGTCGTTCCATCGTTACTGTACCTCGCATCTTTCTTTGAACCACTACTTTCCCTTGCACTCTTGTACTCCCCTACTTCCCAACTACATTCTGCCATTCACTTTTTAATACTATTCAAAGCACCAACATGTCAGAAACAAGGAAAAAGTTTGACAGACTGAAACTCAGATACGGCTATCTATGGAATCAACTCCAATCCGATCCACAAGTACAAATCTATCATCAAGAGATTTTAAAATACAATGCTCCTCCAACAGAAAAGGAAAATGAACAGCAACTCCCTCAAACTTTTGATTTCTTGTCAGCTATTGAATCTAAAAAGCCTATTCAAATCAATTGCTGTGAGGGAGAATGTAAATGCTCCGAACCAGTTTTAGAATTTCGTTCGAGAGAAGAGTTTCAATCTGATGCATCGGATGAGTCATGTGATGATAGTGTGGAGACTGCTTCACTTGATTTACATCATTTGAAAATGTATGAATCAAATCATTCACGAGATGAGTCCATTGAGGGTCAGGATTTGGATTTGAATTTTGAGAAAGTCACTTTGGAAGATGATGATTTGAAGGAAATTGATGGCTACCTGAATCAGGATGAAGATCATGATGACAGTAGAGATTCTATTGATGGTAGTCATGAAAGTAATGTTTCTAGTAATGGATCCAATAGTGATAGTAGTGGTGACTCAATCATTCGCTTTGATATTCAACCTGATGTAGATCAAAGCAAAGAAGAGAATGACAGTGATAATGATACTGAACATGTCAGTCGACAAAGGGAACCCAGAATTGAGGAAGCTAAAGAGATGTCAAGAGACGAAGTTAGTGATGATGGCACTGATAGTAATGGCTTAGGAATCACCATAGGAAGTATCGACAGCAGTACTGACGAAGACGATGAACTTGACAATGATGAGGATGATAATGACGACTCTTTCCAACTAAATGAATCCAGTGATGAAGCAGAATGGAACGGTGATGACAGTAAAGAAGAAAGTATTGCATCACCTAAAAGAGCAGAAGCATCGGTAGTGATTGTCGATGATGATTCCGAAATTAGTTACTACAATGATCAATCATCTCAAGAAAGTGACATTATTTCAGTTTCTGATGACGACTCTGAAGATTTAAGCCCACCGCCATCTATTTACAAACGTATCGAGAAAAAGGTAGACAATACACCCAAGACCCCAAAACCTTCCAGTAGAGTTACCTTTGATCCAAAATCTGTCCAAAAGACTACATCTAATCCAAAGAATTTCAAACGATACAGGGAAGAAATTACAAAGTCTACATTTGAAGAATTTGACTCTGTTATTTTTAAAGGCGCTCTGAGTGCAGTTAAGGTAGAATGGAGTTCTAGAATGACATCAACTGCTGGATTGACTAGACTTCGAGCAAGAGGCAGTAGTCCATCCATGATTCGCATTGCAGTGATTGAATTGAGTACCAAATTGATTGATTCCGAGGATAGATTGAGATCTACTCTTTGTCATGAAATGTGTCATGCTGCACAATGGTTGGTGGATGGAGTTGCGAAGCCGCCTCATGGGTCTGTATTCAAGAAATGGGCCCAACTATCTATGCGCAAAGTGAATGGAATGTTGGTAACAACTACTCATGATTACGTTACTAATTCGTTCAAATTTGCTTGGGCGTGTACAGTAGATGGATGTGATTTTATTATTCAAAGGCATAGTAGAAGTGTTGATCCTTTGCGACACTGCTGTGGTAAATGTAGAGGAAAATTGATTGAAATTGAAGTTGGAAGTTCCATAGAGGACGTTGTAAAAAATGGCTTTACTCCGAAAAAGAAGAGGGCTGCTTCTAGCTTTAGCCTCTTTGTCCAAGCAGAATCTTTCCGTGTTCGTAGTAAGTTGGAAGCTGAAAGCAACGGAAAAACAGTGACCCAATCTGAAGTAATGAAGGAGTGCGGTAGACTTTGGAGGGAGAAAAAAGCAAGTACTATTTCAAATGGAAGTTAAATTCCTCAAGAGCTAGCTAAAAAAGTCTATTTTTACTCGTGTCCTGGGTTTCGTGCCTATTTCAAAATAAATTTCAAGTCGTGAACGATAATCTCTTCCCAGGTGAAATAAGCACAGTGCAATATCACAATCCCCTCTGTCTATTTAATTCATAAAAATCTAATTACAGCTATCAAACATTTACATAAAAATGGAAATTTTGAATTACAATCACTTGAAATTCGTAGCACCAGCAGGATACACAAATGCTTCTGATGCATTCATAAGAGATTTTGTGTGTGAATTGAAAGAGGGCTTCATGATCAAGAAAGAGGCAAGTTCAAAGTTTAAATTGCAAAAAGCTAAGCAAAATATTCTCCTCCTTCACGCCGATGGAATCTCATTGACGTGGGTAAAACCGAAAAGAAGCCACAGACCTCCAGATAGACTACCCAGACTGGATCTACGCGACTGCACCGAAGTTAGATTCCCATTGAGGGAGAGTGGACAATCATCCCTAGCTTGTGAACTAGTCTTTCCTCAAAGGTGTCTCAAAATTATAAGTGCATCACCTGAAGAGTGCGAGTACCTCGCAAAAGGGTTCTCCTCTTTATGTTATAATCTTCAATTAGCCAAGTTATTGATCAATGAAAAAGAAGAAACTCATGATGACGAGTCTACCCATCATTCACTCTCGTTTCTTAGGAGCGATGATAACTCCGTGTGTTCCTTTAGTTCTTTCCAGAGCGATGATGCTGTTCCTTCCTTCGTCTCATTTGACTCAGATATGTCCGAAGAAACCATGAAGATAAACGAGGACTGTGATGATGACGACAAAGATACCAACCAAAGTTCAAGCTCCTGTCCAAAATTCTGTGGTGTTGCAGATTCTTTGCGAGGTCTTTTTGTAGAAGGTTCAGTCTTACAGCCTCACTTTCAATAACCTAAGGTGAATACGGTGATGTAGGCAAGATAGAAGTAATATAAAAGATAAGGTTGACTCTATAAACAATGTATTATTTTATCTCTGAATGTAGTGAATACAGTATTTATATTCTCTTTCTTTTTGATGTGGAAAATGCCTCATTCATTAGAAATCTAGATTGACTCCTCATCTGAACTCTCACTGTTGAAGGAATCCTTCTCCATGTCAGGGATGCTGCGAGAATCCTCGTAAATGATTTCCAACACCTTTTCATCGAGGCTAACTTCAACTGCTCCTTGTTCTTCATCATGGGTAGGGGCTGGAGGAATCGCATCAATATCATCGCATGTTGGTGCTGCAGGCAATGTATTTGGTCCTGGGAAAACTTCGGCGCTACTATCAAACACGCTACTTCTTCCAACAGCATCAGAAAGTGTGCGGGATCGACAGAAAGCAAGAAGTCCTCCCGTAAGTGCAACAATTGCAGAAGACAAGACGATGATACCAGGTGTATTCATTCCACCTCTTGCTCTAGCCGTGCCTTCTCCGTCTGAACCTCCAAGACCAACGCCAGTCTCTTCTTCATCCATGTTAATGATTGACTCATCATTAGGCTGAAGATATGTAATCTTCAAAATATCACTAGAAGCTGACTTAAGATTGTCTTCGTTTTGGAATGCACCTTCAATAGCTGTCTTCGCCTCGATGATTTCCAAGTCAGAATTCCCCAATCTTCTTGATAGAGAAGACCCCTTGAGGTAGAAGGTCATTCTCCCTTCTACAACAACGCAGTTGTCTCCACAATCAGGATTGTTGATGCGGTCCTCTGGTAGAGAAGAAAGACCGACGATATTACCGGTACTTGAATCAGCGTTTGAATCAGACCCAGAGCACCCTTCGAAAATGCCTGAAGTACTAACAACCTCATCACTTAAATAGTTTTCAAGCTTGGATGTTATTTCTTCAGGATCTGCAGCATCTTTGTATTCCATTTTGTAAAAGTATGGAATAACAATCTGAGTAGAGGAAGAAGTCCCGAATAATCCTTCTGAAGAAACTTTGCAATTTTCATCTTGCAAGTTCTTTCCAAGAGAGGAATCAATCGGGCTAACAGTAGGCATAGAAGTACCTTCATCTGCTGTGCTCTCTACAGGTGCAGCAGTAGTGACACTCCGGACAGGAGAAGCAGTTGGACTTGCTATTGGACTTGCAGTTGGAGGGCTAGTAACTGGGGCAAAAGTAGGAGAATCAGTAACTCTAACTCGTGTAGTTGTTTTCACAGGAGCAGAGGAAGGGAAGGAAGAAGGACTTGAGGTCGGAGCTAGTGTAGATACGGTACGATCAACATCGGTTGTATCAGACTTGCTGCTTTTAGACTTTGAACTCTTCATACTCACAATAGTGTCTTCATCAGTATTCTTGGAACTCTTGGTGGACTTCATGCTTTTGCTACTACTACTTTTAGACTTTGAGCTTTTGGACTTGGACCCTTTACCACTTTTGGAGCTTTCAGTACCATTTGTATCTAAAGCAGCAACAGATGGATCAATTGGTGCATGGGTGTTGACGACCTTTAATGCAGACTTGGGTGCATGAGTTGGTTTACGAGTAAATACAATCTGTTGGGCAGATAGTGAAGGATCTGCCTGCGATTTCACAGACAAACTTTTGGTAGACTTGTCACTCTTGGCACTATATATCTTGACTCCTGATGCACTTTTGGAGTCCTTTATGCTCTTGTAGCTTTTACTACTGCTCTTGCTTTCTTTTGAACTTTTATCACTCTTGGATGATTTCAACCTTCGAACAGGCTTTGTGTGCGCATCAAGTGAGCAGACCTCGTAGGCGAGGCACGCAAACACAGATAGGATTAGTGCTTGTCGAAATTTCATTTTGATAAATTGTCGAGATTGAGAATGTTATGAATGTAATTATGGAACAGTTCGTTATGGTTATAGGAATGAAGAAGAAGCCCGTTTTTATGTGTTTTTCTTTTATGTTTCCAATCAAGCAATCTCTACTCACGAGCTGAAAATGTCAAGATTACATTTAAATATCTCTAAACCCACAAAGACATTCAATAATGAGCCAAATGAATATAAATTAGCTAAGACTGACGCTACTTACCTTTTGTTTCTACTCGCGCAAGACCAAAATATTGGTTCTTCTGTAACGATTTGGCTATAAAAAGAATATTGTATTTTCTTTCGGCGATCAAGCATCTCTTTTCAGCGATGCTGTTGTCCTTGCTTGGATGGTGATGATGTGGAAGGTGAAATTAATTGACGTAATATATGTTCAAAAGGAAGATGTGTTTTTCATCGCCGAAAAAATAGGTTCAAAATTATTGGCGCAAGATAGTTGATGATCGTGACACCTACAATCGACCAATAACAAGTCTTTCATGAATAAATCCTTCTTGTACTCACACTAGTGCAAGTGTGTCGACTACACGCAAGACTTGATTATTAGTTTGGTTCGATGAAACGGAAAGAATGTAAATTTTTCCGGCGGTCGTTCATCTATCCTGCGAAGATCCATGAATAATTCCATATGAATGAGTGATAAAGATCTTCTTCAATATTTCAGATTGAGGAGAAGAATAGAACTCCATGTCGATGCCAGATCTCGTACAAACTTTTCTAATCTTATAATCTATATCAATATCGGGGTTCTACCTCTGAACGCAAATTTATTAGTATTGCTTTGCTTAAGAAAATTGTGCCTGTCGAAATAGGAGAAAAGATATGAATATGTCATCTATTATCGTTAGAAATTTTGCTGTAGGAAGCAATCCATATCTCTTTTGCTGCTCTTTTAAATTTATGATTGACAAGATTTTAGATTACCTTGTTCAGATGTCCTCTCCAAGACTATCATCAAAATAAAAACATGAAAAATGATCGTTCATGCTTTTTGTGAATTATATTCTTTTTTAGAAAAGACCGATTTTAAAATATGGAACTATATAGATTACTTTGAAATTGCTCTACAGAAATAGGAAGCCTATTAAGTGCAAGTATTATTGACCCCATGTCAAGATACAATACCTGAAACCTCTGCATAATCCTCTCTAATTTTTGCCTCAACACTCGAACTCCTCCTCTTCGTCAAAATCAACGGTGAATTCACATCCAAAAGTGTGATCTTCGCCACTATCGATAGTGTGATCGCCATCACCTTCCATAGTATGATTACCTTCAATAGTGTTATTGCCTTCAACAGTATTGTCTCCTTCAAGGGTATTATCTCCAATAGTGTTACCGTCCTCAAGGGTTTCTTCATCCTCTGCTTCTTCAAGAAGACCATTACCTTCAACCTTTTCTTCGCTGATATTTGCGCGTCTTTGTTTCCTTACACCAGCAGCCATTGCAATCAAGAATAGTGTACCAAAAGATGAAGCTACTGCTATGAGAGGAACATCTGTTCCTCCCGTTCCTCCTCCTCCGGTTCCGCTTCTTGGCACAATCTCTTCGTCGTTTTCACTTTCACTCTCAGTGTTTGGATCTTCAGTTCCAAGATACGTCAGCCCAGTGATATCATCTGAAACTGACATCAAATCATCACCTTCAAAAGCAGTTTCGATGACATTAAGAACAGTAGTGAGATAGTCAGGTTCTTCTTCTTGAGTTAATCTTCTGAATCTTTCATCTGTCATGTAGAATGTAAATTGTGCCTTGACTATGGTGCAGCCTGGCACATCTGGAGTACAGGAAAAGCTCTCATCATCCGGAGCAATAGAAAGACCAATCACATCAGGATTACTGCTACCGCTACCATCCTCATTGCAATCTTCAAATAATCCAGATGAAGTAATGATTTGGTTCAGTACATTACGTTCTAGGTCGGCAATAATTGTATCAGTGTCAGCACTTATTACATGCTCCATTTGATAATAGTAGGTAACATCTTGGGTTGTAGAAGATGATTCGCCAAAGATACCTTCTTCACTAAGCTCACAAGGCACAATTGCTTCAGTCAGTGCTTCTGTAGGAGCACTTGTACTTGCTACTGGTGGCATAGAAGGTGATAAGGAGGGAGAATCAGTTGCACTTTTGGATCGTTTGCTCTTGGAAGAACTCTTGATAGATACCTCAGATGAAGAGCTCTTTGACTCCTTAGATTCACTTTTGGGACTCTTGGTTATCTTTGGATATTCCCAAGATTTGGAACTCTTGGAACTCTTGCTCTTTTTAGATTTAGAGCTTTTAGCTTTTGCCTTTTTGGAAGGCTTAGTCTCGTCGGTTTGCACCAACTCTGATTTTGATTTCACTCTTCTTTTGAGCCCGAGTTCTCGTCGGGAAGCACTTTGCACAGTGCTATGCGAGCCAGGTACATCAAAGTGTGCGCAGCAAGCAGACACATAAAGCACTACAAAACATGGAATTACAATGGAAAGTTTCATCATGGTTATAAACTATAAAGTGTGACCATCCACGAACTAAGTTTAAATAGGTTCACTGTATTTTCATATCTTTGATTCTTGCGTTCCGTTCAAAAGATTTCGTCGAGCTTCTCTTCATCTAATCATTCGTGCTTAACGTGACTTTGTGACACTGTCACTTTTCAAATGCAACACCCATCGGGTCCTGTCTATGACTTTTTTGTCTTTAATTGATGAGCAACATGTTTGATGTTTTGCTGGTTGTATATGCATTTATGTTGAAACTAAAAATAATTGCAACTATCTAAAGAGCTTAATATTATATATAGCTTTCAGTGTATATTCAACGTACACATTCATCACCATTATTTGTTTCAAAAAGAAAACTATCCAACTCTTTTTCTCTAGTCTTCTTTCTTTCCAGGATTAAATCATACATGATAAATAGAGTAACATGGGAATCCATTTTGGAATTTTCGTCCTTTGGTTAGTGAATGAAGAGGAAGGAGTTTGTCTCAAAACATCAGTGAAGTTCTGATGAAAAGAAAGGGGAAGAAGGGAAGTAACTAATAATAGCTAGTTTTATTGAAAGTAATTTAATAAACTGTAGCCTTCGCCTTCTCAGAACAAATTGGACAACTAGTCGTGTTGTATCGAGATAAATGTAGCTTCAGCTCTTTCTCTTCGAAGAAACTAGAGCAGTAGTGACAAATTGCAACTCCAAGTTCTTTCATGATGCAATTGTAGTACTTTCCATGAAGCATGTAGACATCACATCTATCCATAGATTTAAGGACATTCTCTGACACTTCAACAGGCTCGTATCCTCCCTGAGAGTAGGAAAGCGTTTTGTCCAAAGCTTCATTGAAAAGCTGTCCATCGTCAGGCTCGGTGCTACAAAGGATTTCCAGCGAAGGGTTCAATGAGGGACTTGGTTTGAATTCTACAATTGGTAAAATATTAAAACTAAGACCGCATCGGATGAATGGACCCTCACAGTTCAAACAGTGTTGCCCACCTTCTTTGAGTGGATCCTGAGTAGAACCACAACGGTAGCAAATGTCAAAAAACTCTTCTTCATCTTCCATTGGCATCAACTTTAGTTTGAAATAATACAGAGATTATTTGTAAGCATGGTGTGTGTTATTCAGTGAAGACGAGGGTGTTTTACTTACTTCGATCGTCATCATATCATCAGCCAATGTTTCTTTTCTCTTCGATTCTAGAACATCTTCATAGTCCAAAGCAATCATGTCGTAAGCAAATCTTGCTGTTTGATAACAGTGAACATTATGAGCAACCTTGGAGAAGAGAAGAAGAAGTTCAACAACTATGGTTCTGGGAAGAACATCCTTGATACTTTGGTGCTGAAGAATAAGACTCAAACTATAAGAGCAAGCTCGAAACATTGTTGCCGGTGTCATTGTTACTGCTTCCGAAAAGTCTGTGATTCTATAGTATTGGATAAAGAAACGAGAGAGTAATCGTAAATCTTTTCCAGATAACTTGGCATTGAATATGCTCAGCTGGTAGAGGAAAGGAAGAGAAATTGAAGTAAGAAGCAGTCTAAAGTAAATTGGAAATTCTCCAAGATGAACTTACCTCGTCTGATTCTTTGGAAGCTAGCCATAGAAATTTAGAGACTTGATCCCACGATTCTTGGGCAATGGCATCTCGTAGCAAAACTCGAAGAAGCATATCTGTTTTATCATGTCGATTTGCACCTCGATAAACTTGAAGAGCAGTCTCTATGTCCCCCTTCCCAGCTAAAAACTCACCATAGGGAAGTAAAATCTTAGGGTCAAATTCTCCTATGCGGTTTGCAAAAATTTTCTCGACCTCACCCCAAGCTTTGGACTTGACGTGAAAAGAAAGAAGAAGGTTACAGTCTTTAAGTTCTTCGAGTTTTGCCCTAAGAAGGCCTTCGACATCATTGATATCGGTCAAATTGAGGAGAAATTCACAACACTTTATCAAAGAAGATGAGCTCAAAGGAGGGTCAGGTAATTTCTCAATGATACGAAGGATCTGATCCTTTCCTTTCTCTTCATCTAGTGCACGAGCAAGGTCAATTGCCCTATCAAACACATTCAACGAAACAAAGGCTTCAACGGCGTCGCTCTCAAATCCTTCCATAGCATCTATTTCAGCAAGTACAAGTTTCATCAACAATTTTTCATCTTCAAAGTTTTCACTTTGTTCAACAAAAACCTTCACTCGTTCCACCATTTGTGTCTTCTCATTGTCTTGAATTTCAGAGTATACCTCTCTCGCAATGTCAAATCTTTTCTTTGCAAGAGCTCGGGTTGCTAAGAGGTCCCAAATCTCCGCATTACATTCGTACCTTGCAAGTTGGAAAGAGACTTGGAATTCACCTACCGAGTTACACTCTTCAATCAGTTTGCTAAAGTCAGTTTTTTCCATATATACTTGTCCCGACTCGTAGAAAATGAATTCTCCACCTCGAAATGCCACTGGCTTCCTACCTTGAAACTGACCCGAGCAGGAGTGCACCTTTTTATAGCAAAGTGAGACATCATTATTGTGAAAGTTACAAAGTAATTCAGGTACCTCGTCATGAAGAAGAAACGAAGATACTGCATTTTGTGTAGAAGTGAGACATCTATTATCCTCTGTATTGAACAAATGCAATGAATTTTCTTGGTCGAGAACAGCCAATACAGTTCCACATTTGCTAGAAGAGAAATGTTTGAACTCAAAGTCGACATTCATTACTTCTCTAATCTCAAAAGACCTTTGGTTGATGCACAGTATACTTCTCTCACATCCCACCAATACCTCATTGTTGTAACCATACGACTTTGAATCAAAACACTTTATACAAGAATCTAATTTCCATGTTTTGATAATTTCACCACTTTTTGCATTGTACAGAATCAGTGTTGTGTTGCGCGCAAGTAGAATTTTGTCTTTTTCAACACTTTGAATTATTGCGCCATCACCAACATCAACAAGTATGGTGTTCACGAGCTTAATGTTGAATGTTGACTCGTCTTCTTGGATTTCGAGAACTAACAATGAGTTTTCAACAAGAACGTAGACACACTTTGAAGAAACTGCTAATCCATGGATAAGAGATGAGCATTCATACTGCAAACCTTCAAAAGCACCACGTCTAAAGTTTTGAATCGAAAGTTTTGATCCATTCTCGCATGAAGCTACAATATCATCCGACACAACCAGATATGGTGTTACTTTTAGTTCCAAGCAGAAAAGAGATGCTTCGTTGTCCACATAGACGATCTTCCCAATCCCATTTTCACCAATTTGGCTTTGAACACACCATACCCAATCTGATTCTTCATGAGGAATTTTTGAGACTACTACACCTGACTGATTCATGATCGAGACGCCATCTTCAGTAGAACTAACAATATAAAGAATAGGGGAGATACTGCCCCTGTTGTTTATCGAAGATAATGAGGTCGCAAAACCCTTTGTGCTGATTTCTTTCACCAGCTCGACATCTTTATAAAAAGCAATCTTGGCATCCCAACTGCCAACTACAAGAGTTCCATCCTCGTCTCCACGACTGTCCTTCTGAATGTTCCAAGTCAAGGCCCAAATAGGAGCATTCCTTTGCATAGTTCTGTTGATTGAACCCCAAGCATCCATCACAAACACATGTCCAGATACTGTCCCAACAGCAAGTACCTTTCCATCACTTCTCCATGCGACAGATAGTATTTTTGAATCGATTTTGGTTTTCTTCACAGCTTTATTATTTGGTTGCCAAAATCCAACCTCCCCATTTGAACACGATGCTAAAGTACTTTGCAAAGGATTGAATGCAAGAACCTGCACGGAGCTCCTCACTTTAAACTTTACAATTCCTTTTCCTTCTTTACTCCAGATAATCGTACTTTTATCGCAACCTCCCGAAGCCAAAAGCTCCCCATCATGAGAGTAGGCCACTGTATAAATGTCATCAATGTGACCTTTTAAAGTTAGAACAACCTTTCCACTTTCAGAATCGAAAACCAAAACTCGTTTACCAACACCAACTGCTATTCGAGAAGCATCATGATTAATGGATAATGCATGAATAGATTCATTCGATTTTGTCAACCCTGACTTCCAAAGAACTTCATGGGAACATACCCCCATTTCTTTTTTTCGAAAGAGAAATTGGTAGTAAGGATCAATATAGGATGAAAAAGAAAATGATTTGGACCTTTTTTCTTGAAAAAAAGCAAAGAGATCAGATTCAATCCATTTCAGATTGTTGAAGAGGTTTTGAAAAAGAGTCTCACTTTTTCAAATTGTTGTAAGCTATTTGAAAAAGAGTCTCACCCCTATTACCTACTTCAACTTGATAGATATTAGAAGAAGCGTTTATAACCTCTATTATATATATTTATATTATATTACATAGCATATAGCTTTTTGTTCATGATTTACGAACAATCTCATCAACTTTTAAGCAAAGAAGCTTAGAGCCTTCTTCATGTTACTTGGTTTCACATCCGAGCTATTAAAATCATCGTGTTCACTCTCACTCGAGAGTGGACCTGCTTCATCACCTCCATCATTTCTTTGTAAAACAAATCGGGGGATTGCTGGTGGAACCCCTTCGTTCCATACCTTTAGCCCTACATCATCATCAAAGCTTGCACCACACCTTTCTTCGTGATCCGTATCAGAATCAAGTGTTGAATCCGATGATCTTTTCACTACTAAACGAGTAGTAGAAGAGTCCGGCATACTCACAATGAGCAATAGAACCAAATAAAAATGGACGAGGTACAAGAACATAAGATGTGTGTAGTGCATAGTCGGCTCTATGATAACCCCGATCTCATCAGTGATTGGACGTAGCTTGGCCGATTCCTTGAGCATTTTAGCAATTTGAGGAACGAAAATATTTCTTCTTGTCTGATTTAAGGAGTTCAGATTATTTTCATCCACGACAACATCATCCTCATCGTATGGACCAATGTGCTTCTTCACAAAAGGAATTCTAGATAAGATTGTGCGGGAGGCACGTTGCTGTGTCCTTACAATTTGATTCCAGGTACTGTCTCTTCTCTTATCAAGCTCAAACCCTATGTTCTGCATGTTCTCGCCTAGATTCTGAGCAAAGCTACCGACTTGTCGCACAGCAACATTGACGTTAGAAATACCTCCGTTGACGTTATCCTGTACCCACGACCCAACATCATCTGCCCAAGATGTAACACTTGATGTGATTTCCCCGAAGAATTTGTTGACTGTCTTGTTGTTTTTCTTTCCCTTTTTACTAGTTGCTGCTGCTGGAGAACTTTCTTTTTTACCTACAACTCCCTTCAACATTGCAAGTGGAGAGAGCAAGAATGGGAAACCATCTGCAAAATGGTCTCTAGCATCCATGCTCATTGGTTCATCTCCACGTAAGTACTCAAAAAAGATACCCTTTGCCATTTCAGGGTGAGGGAATGTGTCCACGAGGCGTCCATCAATACGAAGGTCCATGTCTCCATTCTTCCTCCAGGTGAAAACCATCTCCGTCCCACGAGCACAACATGATGGATCGGCATTAAACTCAGGAGGTGCACTTTGACCACAAGAGCAGTTACTTGTGTTTTCCTCACTAGAGATAGTCTTCAACATTCTCTCATCAGCTTCGCGATCTCTGGCACTTGAATCGTAAAGCATTTGCTTGTGCTCTGGAGTTAGCAATTGCCAATCTCCAGTTAGACTCTGGCGCACTGTCTCAGTTGCAAGCTGCATATTGAGCTGTATGAAGAGAGTCTTGTCAAACTTTCCATGTATGAGATGGTCATAAAAGGCGTCGTTTTCACGCAGCTCTTCTACAGTCATGTCTGCAAATTCGTTGAATTTTGGGTCTGCTAAGACTTGTCTTTTTGGAACATAAAATGCGACTCCATAAATCTGTATAATACATATTCATAGTTAGAAAAGAAATACTCAGAACACACAAAACACACAATATCGGGGATGCATGCTACAAGTACATACCTTGATTTTGAAGGCTGTTCTTGTATACAAACCAACACCAGCAAGAGTATGTCTACCAACTTCTTGTCGATCGTGACCAAGGTATTCGCTGATATCTGTTGGATAAGAAAGTTGGGTGACCTCATCTGTGTAATAACCGTCTTCTGCTGCTTCTATATAGGGGTGAACAGGAATCTTAAATGATCTATGTACATCACCTATTGGTGAAGCGACAGGTGAAGGAGCAGACTTATGAAGCAAGTTCCCATTACTTGGAGCATGCGGCTTGTTACTCATTACTGTTCGTTCGAAGTATCCACCAACACCCAAAGGTGATAATATTTCTTTGTTTCCGCCATGTAATGGTGTGTGTTCCTTCTTGGCTGTCGCTGTAGTTGTATGCATGGCACCTATTGACTGTTTCAGCCCATTTATCACTGTATTTTCATTAGCTTGGTGTAGTTGTGATGGAGATTTTCTATGTTCATTGTTTGACTGTATTTGTGAGTCTTTATCTTCTTCTTCTAGTGGTGACTCTGCTGATTGCTCCACAATATCCATATGCCGCGGAAACCTAGGCAATTGCGGTGAAACAGCAGCTGAGTTTTGATATTGAATCACGGAGAAGCTTATTAAGGAGCTCCCGTCTCGTGGATCACAAGAAGCAGTCACTGCCATTCCATCAGTTGTTCGTCGAACACACATAGAAGGTGATGAGTTTTCTACGTCACTCGTTATATCTAAAAATCTAGTCATTGAGCCACCTAAAAATATGTTGGAACCAAATTCTTGTCGTTTTTCTTGTCGAATGGTGGCTTGATTTTTATCCCATGCCAGGACGCCACCTTCATTGATATTCCAAGACCAAGCTTCATCTGCTTCACAAGGACCCATTTGTAATGTTTGCTCATGGTCAGTCGTTGAATCTATTGACTGCATAGAGTATAAACACTCTGTTTTATCATTTTCTATGATTGTCGTGCTGTTCCCACTATTGTTACCTATGGAATCATCACTTGCAATTGACGTATTAACATCAGCTAATTCTAATGCATATTCCCATTGTTGCTCTTTATCATGAACGGCTCTTGAACTCCATTGAAAATAAGCCAATAACCCTCCTTTTGCATCATCTTTGTAACGAGAAAGGTAAGTAATTCATAAGTATTAGTAAAGCAACGACAGGCTTAGACCTGCTAGCTAGACTTACCTGTGACCTCCATATCTACAGCTGACGATTGTCGTCTTCTCTTTTTAGGAAATAAGGCCGGTCTTCTACGGATATTCCATAAAGTTGAGTCTCCACATTCAGAGAATCCACTCGGTCCTAGGCATGTCCCATCTGTATCATCCTATGGAAAGTACAGAGAAATGTATAGGTTAATCATGAGTACAATATCGTATCTCCTTTCACTCTATTAATATATAAAAAAGATATACATACCTGTAACCAAAAAGGCTCATTCAATACAGTTTTATCAACGTCATAGCCAGCTCCCTCAAGTAGAGAAAGCAGCTCACCTAATCCTCCGGCAGCTTGGAGCTCCAGGGGTTCAAGTAATATTGATAAAGGATGAACGCCTACAATACCCACTGATCGTTGGAATGGGTTGTTGGGTAAATTATTTGATACTCCTACTAAATGTAGCAAAACCACAAATAGCCTAGACGATCGCGATCTCATGTTTTTTAGAAAATTCAAAGTGTATTTGTATTATAGAATTGTTGTATTTTTGTATGTAGAATATGTATAAGTGTAGATACGAAGCTTTTTGTTTTAAAGTTTTGTTGCGTTGAGTATTAAGGATGCTGATTCATTCTCTTATTTAATCGTAGGGAAGATGCAAGGACGTCACAAGGTTGATGTAATGTTGATTGCATCAATTGTTTGTTGATGTGTTTTGTTTGTTTTCAGAGATGGAAGATTGAGATCAACCTTGTGTTCCACTTTCAACTTGAAATGCGTCCACAATACGTGGCATCTGGTACCATGTCGGTTTGGGGTTTGGATTCCGTTTGCTGAGGAGATGACGATATCTGATAACTTTGCACCAATCACATTGCATCATTTGAAAATAATTGCTCAGCAATCGGGTTTCGTATCTTTTCATTTTCAACTTACCGGGTGTCTACTCTTCCCTACCCCTTTGTTTATCTTTTGTTTTTGGGCTCCAAGGTGAGTTGCCCAACGAAAATGTAGAAAAATTGAAACCTGCGTCTTTTGCTTCTCAAGGGCTGTTCATTGTCATTATTGCTGCTCTACAGTTGTGTCGGTGACAGTTGAAAAGGATTCTTCCAAATAAATAAAAACTAGGTGAGTTCATTACTACTCTTTCCAAACCTTGTACAAAATTATGGAACAATCTCCCTTTTTCGTGGTTTTGTCATGCAATAAACTTTCGAACACATTCACTATTTCTGAAATTCTATTTTAAAAAGTATTATTTCTTTCTACACGCACTTGAATTTTCATTTGGATCACATATATGTATTTTTTTTCATTTGAACCCGTGGTAAAAGCTCAACAGCTCTCGATTGAATCAGTTTCATATCACCATATCATCGTTGAGACCTAGGCCATAAGATGAGCATTGTTGTGGTCACAAGAAGACTTTCTACCACAAGAGCATAGTCCTGCACCAGGTGGAAGATCAGAATCATTGTATCCCTCCCACCATGCTTCCAAATCTTCGTATGATACCATCTGGTTATTATCCATATCTACAGCACTCATTGCTGCTACGAAATCGTTGTGATCAAGTCCTTCATCCATGGAAATCAGCATCTCTCTGAATTCCTCTACATTGAGGTATCCATCACGATCCTTGTCAAAAGAATGAAACATGAACTTGATTTCATCCTTGTTGGAAATGCTATTACGTAGAGACGCAAGTCTTACACTTGCTCTGTATCCAAATACAATGGAGAAAGCTCCAAGAAGCATAAAGTATACTCCTGAAATAATGTTGTACTTGGTCAACAAGAAGAACTGGAAGATTCCTGCCACAAAGTAAAGGAATCCTCTTCCCCATACATACTTCAAGAAGGAGAAGAAAAGACAGATGATATCGTAAACAAATGGAATCTGCATGTGGAAAGGTCTTCCCTCGATCATGATGGTAATGAAACCAATAACCCACAAGTTGAAAGTCACAAGGCGAGCATATGCATCTTCATCGTGCTCTGCGAAGTCAAGAAGACTAGAAAGAATCATCCAGAAACCTCCAACGAACCCAAAAGAACGGAAAGAAAGTGGACCCTCCTCTACGAGGTATTGCATATCGTACACATCTCCCTTCATTCCCTTCTTTCTAGCATTACGGATTCTCTGTTTGAGTGACATCTTTACTACAGCGTTTCCAGATGATCCATCAGTTCCAACATATCTGGTTTGAGCATAGTCTGCAGACTTGGACCTAGAAATTCCATCTAAGCTTCTGGAAGATGTGATACCCTTTGTCTTCTTTGTAGACTGTTTCACAGGAGTACCACTGGAATTTTGAATCTTTTCTGACTTTACCAAGAATCCCATAATGTAATTTCAATAACTTTTTCAATCTAGAGATTTGTTTATTGTAGTAGATGTAAGAGATTTTATCTTTCTAAGTATTGAGGATAGGTATCAGACACAAAGCAGGTTCGTTCATTTTTCTGGAATGTGGTTCAACGCATGAAAATTTTCGCCAATGATAGCTAAATTCATTGTAAAAATGAAGTAATCATCCTATTTTGGATAAAAACGGAATAAGTTCTGGCTAAATAAGTATATGACATATTTTCGATGATATTTACGCAAATGATTGTTATGATTCAAAATGAAAGCTTTTCATAACAGATATAATATCAGAGAAAAACATGCAACAGTTTATTCAATCTTAGTTTAAAAATATTCACAACGCATAATCTATCTAAACAATAAAAATAGCCGCGTTCTCAAACACAGACATGAGACTTTGATTTCTGTATCTGATTGAGTCAACCCAACGAACAACATCAGGAAAGCTTGCAAGTCCATCGCTGTCCAGATCAACTCCAACAAATTCAACATCAAAATCAATTTCTTCAAACTCTTCTAGCTTCATACTAATTATTAAATCACGAAACTCTTCTCTGTTGATGAATCCATCTTCATCGGTATCAAAGAAATTGAATTTCGACTGCAATTCGTCTTCTTGTGGAATTTTGTCCAATTTTCTGTTCAGTATCACTTTGTAAATCATTCCTAGAAGAAACATGATTCCTCCTAATGCCATAATTCCGATTCCAATATATATGCTGATACTTGTTCCAAGACTATATTCTAGACTACCAACAAAAGCTAAGAACAACCCACGTCCCCAAAGGAACCGTAAAATCTTGAAGTAGTTTGAAACCATTGAATGTAACGATGCGATGTTTAACAGAACTGCTCGGCCTTCAAGTGCCATTATGAATACTCCAAAAATCCATGTATATGTTACTACCATAAAGAACTCCGGTGGGACAGCCTCCGCTCCTTCAATTGCCCATTGAAAATCGACTATGGATCCAAATACCAAAACCATTCCCGCAAAGAAGGATAGTGTTTGCACTGCATGAGGACCACGCTCTGCATTTTGCCTTGCTCTAGTTACTTCGCTTCTTCTATCATAAACCTCGTCCTCGATTGTAACGTGTTCTATAGTATCATATGTATCATATGTAGAAACATCATGTGTCATTCTAGCATCATCATCTCCCATTTTGACATAGTTGTCAGTTGCCGATTCCCGATCTTCAGCTCCTAGTTGCTTCTTCATTACATATTGAGTTGTCATGGATAGTTTACTATTGTCAAATTGGGGTGGGTTATGTTTTTTCCATTTGTTGGTCATCTCAACCTCAATTTCATCTCCTTCTTTTTTTGACATGCGTGCCTTTGCATTCTGTTGAATGAGGGGTGACGCTTTCTTTGTTGCTATATTTACCATCGTTTTTTTTTGAAAAACAATTTACTACTTGTGTGAATCTTTTCCTTGACAAATTTATAGATAGATAGATAGATAGCATACCTTTGGAATAGAAAGCTGGAGTTTCGTTTGATGCAGGACATATTACAAAAGATTCTACTTACACCATCCATGCGTTGAAAAATGAATTTTCCAATGCGTTATTTTGTCAAAATGTCAAGGAAGACGCCTCATACATGGGACTAAATGGGGACACTCCAATCTTGTAATAAGAAAGGGTATCCTTATTTTCGTGTACGGGGCATGACAGATCCGATCGCCCAGAGCCAGTCATTTTCTTTCGATCACAAATTTGGATTTTTCATGTCTTTTTCTTTTTTGTTGCATTTGAATGGCCCAACTTAGATTCATTATTTACATATTCAATAACTACTCGTAATCAATTAACATGGGATCCAAGAGCAAGGCAGTAAGTACCTTGATCATCTGGTCGCTCAAGTAAGAAACGAGTGATTGATTCTGACTATTGTATTTTTTTAACAGGATAAGAAAGCAAAGAAGGCTGCAAAGAAGGCAGAAGCAGAGAGACTCGCAAAAGAAGCTGAAGAAGCAGCAAAGGCAGCAGCTGAGGCAGCAAAGAAAGCAGCAGAGGAGGCTGCAGATGATGATTCTTCCAGTTCCAGTAGCTCATCATCTTCCAGCAGTAGCTCTTCCTCTTCATCGAGTGACTCTGATGCTGAAATGAAAGACGCAGATAAGAAAGAAGAAAAGAAGGAAGAGAAGGCAGAAAGTACCGACTCTTCTTCTGATTCCAGCGATTCCGAGTCAGAGGATGAAAAGCCAGCTGAAAAGAAGGCAGCTCCAGCAAAGAAGGAGGATTCTTCTTCATCTTCCAGTAGTGATTCAAGTGATTCTGAATCTGAAGACGAAAAGCCAGCTGAGAAAAAGCCAGCTGAAAAGGCAGCAGCTGAAGTTAAGAAGGATGATGGTAGCGACAGTGACTCCAGCAGCAGCAGCAGTAGTAGCAGTGACTCTGATTCATCATCTGACTCTGATTCCGACAGTGATTCTGAGGACACTAAGGATAGCGCTGTTCCAGAATCCAAGAAGCGTAAGGCTGAAGACGCTGAGTCTGAACCATCTGCAAAGAAAACAGCTGTTGCAGATGAGAGCGAGAATACCACTATGTACATTCGTGGACTTCCTTGGAGAGCAACTGAAGAGGAAGTAAGAGCTTTCTTTGATTCATGTGGAGAAATGGTTTCTTGCGAATTGCCACTTCAGGATGATGGGCGTAGTTCTGGAACTGCTATCATCAAATTTTCAGATACCGCAGGAGCTGAAGCTTGTCTCGCACTTAATGGGGAAGATTTCAACGGTCGTTGGCTCAATATCAAGTATTCTAATAGTAAGCCAATTCATTCTCCTAGAGGACCATCCGAAAAGCCAGAGGGATGTAACACTGTATTCTGTGGAAACCTTAGCTGGAATGTCGACGAAGATTCTCTTAGAGCTGTATTCCAAGATTGTGGAGAGATCACACAGATTCGTTTCGCTGAGGATAAAGAAACTGGGGAATTCAAGGGATTTGGACATATCGAGTTTGCTGAGACTGAGGCTACCGATGCTGCTGTAGCTTTGGCTGGAACTGATATTATGGGAAGAGCTGTAAGAGTTGATTATGCAGGTGACAAGAGAAAACAAGCTGGAGGAGGAAGAGGTTTTGGAGGTAGAGGTGGCGGAGGAGGTTTTGGAGGTAGAGGTGGCGGAGGAGGAAGGTGAGTAAATTCCAATAGTATGAAGTAACTTATCATGGAAATATTTTTCTTACACTTTCATTTCAATTGCGAAAACAGAGGTTACATGCGCGGAGGCGGTGGAGGTGGAGGTAGAGGTGGTGGAAGAGGCGGCGGAGGAAGAGGTGGAGGATTCTCTAAGCCTTCTTTCGCAAAGAAGTCTACTGAGTTTGCTGGAACAAAGATTACCTTCGATTAACGACTCTAATGTAATTCTAAAATGATCATCTACGTTTTGCATTATCTTCCTCCGTATTAATTTACTATTTGACTTGTCGAAAATAATGTCAAATCAGTGAATTGACCCCTTGGTTAACCCGAAAAGGGAAGGTCATTGTCTGGTCATTTCAAGCGTACCAAACATATTATTTATTTCTCACTTGATTGGTAGTCTACCACACACAAAAAGAATAGAATGCAAAGCTTTTGTTTCCAATTTCAACAAACTAACAAATAACAGCTACATATTACTTCTTTTGGCTATGAATAGAACAAGAGGGACTTCACGCAAGTCTAGAAATAGATATGTCTTTTCCCTTACAAACTCGAAACGTAACCAACCTATTAGGCCGAAATTAAGTGAAAGCCTACAAAATGAAGATTTTGCACAGTTAGCTACTGGTCCAACCCAGTCAGAAATACAGAGAGATAAACAAAAAAGAAAAAGAAAGAGGACTAGAACTTTAGGAGTCGCCTTAATTGCTTCTAGTTCTCTATTTTTATATATGGACGGATTAAGATTGAGTCAACCTCAACAGCTAGATCTACTAGGAAATATAGATGTAAATGAATCGAGATGGATTCAAAGTAATCAAAATATGGACCAGAGTTTAAGAGGATCAACTGGGGGATACTATGAAAAAGTGGGCACAGGGATCTATGCTAGTAGTCAGAGTCAAGAAATACCAAATTATAATTATGCTCCAGTGAGTTCACTGTTGTCGGAGAGACAAAGGCCAGCTTATGATTCACTTTTGAATGAAGTAGCTTCTAAAGTTACTGATCTACTAAAAGATGGAACGAAGCAGTTGGAAGATATAGTCGTTGGAAATGTAAATGCTTTTCAATTACCATCAGGTTTACAACCCTCACCAGGAAAACTAGTACCTAATAATCAGGACATTGAATTGGAACGAAAAAGTCCATATGAACCAACAAAGTATGTATTGAGCAGGGTCAAAACTGATTATCATGAGATAGCAGATTTAAGTTGCCTTCTTTATGGAGCACCTAAGTATGATATTCATACAAGAGACTTGATATATTGGGAAGATATCAAACAGGACGATAACTTTGTTAGTCCATTTTATTATGAAAACAAAAAGGGAATGCATGAATACTCTAGGGATAGCAAGACAAAATATGTTTCATTTGAGCCTGATCCAGGCGGCTTCAACAATAATCGGATGGCTTTTGAAATGTATCTTGTTTTGAGTGCTGCAATGGGTAGAACACTTGTTCTTCCACCGAAACATAAAATTCCTCTACTGGTAAGGATACAAATCGTTTGAGTCTAGATATTTTATACCTGAATATTGCAAAAAGCTAACATTTCCTTTCTAAAGACCGATGGGAGTGGCAAACAACAAGCCTTAAACATGGAAGACTTCTTTCATCTTCATACATTGAATAAAGAAATGAAGGGGGTAAATATCATTACAATGGAGGAGTTTTTACTGAGGGAGGCTGCAAGTGGGCATTTTAATAGATATGCATCAGACGAGAAATTACTACCTCCACATAATAGTACTGAATGGGATATGGGAGAAGGTCCACCGATCGAAGAATTGTGGGAATATTTGAATACAGTCGGTTACAAAGCTGATAAATGGAATAATAATTGCGTCGCAGCATTCCCCAAAGACGCTAGTGGTAATAGCATCGTGCAAGAGATGATGGAAGAGATTTTAAACATGGAAGATGGGAGAGACTTTCCAAATCCATTGGATTACCAAGGTAGACCTGTACCATTTAGTGCGCCACCACAGGAAAGACTTCGAGAAATGCTTGCAGGTCGAAGGAGTCTATGTCTATATGACGAAGAAATGCAAGATGCAACTTTGGTCCATTTTCCATCTGGCAGACAGGGACGCCCGTTTATGCAGTATTATTCATTCATATTTTTCGAAGAGCCAAAGCATGCAATATGGGCACATAGATTAGTTCGAGACCATTTAAGGTACCACGATCTTATCATGTGCGCAGCTGCAAGAGTAATGGTTGCATTAAGAATGAAGATGGCTAATGCTGGTGACGAGTCTCGCATATACCATAGTTTGCATCTTCGCAGAAAAAGGGGATCATTTGAGGATCAATATAGTGATGGTGTAGTGTCAGATGAAGAACTCTTCGAAGCCTTATCCGTTATAAAAGCAAATTCCACACTTTTTATTTCAACTGATGAGCAAAGAGACAATGCTGTATTTACAAAGCTGAAACAAAAGTATCATATATTCTTTCTTGATGACTTTCAAGATTTATATCAAGGTTTAAATCCGAATTACCTCGGAATGATTGAGCAGATTGTTGCTTCGAAAGCAGCCACTTTCTTTGGAACATACTTTTCGACGTTTTCTTCATACATTGTGCGACTGAGAGGATACCACAGCACACGAAACGAGTTAGATGGACACGATGACGGCATTCTTAGAAATACCTTTTACACTACACCTGCTCATAGAAATGAGATGGGCATTTACAAATCACCACAAAGGCCATTCTTTGCTCGAGAATTTCCTATCTCATGGAGAGGTATAAATAGGGGGGCTCGTTTTAAATCTCAATGAAAAGAGAAATACAGCGAAGTTAGAATCATAACTTATAATATATAAAGTGAAATATCGACAAAACAGACTAAGTGTTATATTAAGTTAATAGTCTATCCTTGTACGCAATTTCTTACAATGTATGCATGTTTACATATATCTACAATGAGCAAAATTCTATTTTTTTCTCAACATGGGAGGTGGGTCAGAGGGTAAAAACTCTGTGATTGGCGGGGTAATCAAATCTCGATGAGAGAGTTTCTTCGAAGTAGAGTCATTCTCTTTCTTGATTGAAATTGGTGGAGATGGAGTATTGTTACTCATTTTACTACTCGAAGAATGGGATCGGTCCATTACGAATTTGGTACCAAATAGACTGTTGGAGCTTGAATGACGAGAGAAGGAAAGGCTTCGATTACTAATACTTTCATCCAAGTCCAGTGTGTTGGAATGTTGGTAATCGAATAAAGTTGAAACAGAAGGAACTTTTGCCTCTTCTGACCTATGTTTCTTGGACTGTACGAAGCCTGTCATGGCTTTTGGTGAGCAAAGGAAGAAGTCGTCATCCTCGTCATCACTAAGAGGGTCAGATAGAGCATCATCAAAAACATATCCATAGTCATCAACTTGAGAGCGATTAATACCAAGTAGTGACTTTGATGGACGAGTTTCATTAGACTTTGAAAAATCTATTGAATCAATAGGTGGTCTACTAGATTCTTTTATGGTTGCCTTGAAAGTATCTTTATCAAGTCGAAACCGAGGAGGGATTATGATCAATTGATTAGATCCATTTGTGCGAGGAGTCAAGTTTGTCTTTGGCAAGTTGATGTGTTCATCGGCAGATTCAATAGACATAAATCTCTGGCGAGCGATTGGGGTCATTTTCTGTTCTGGACAGGAAGTAACCGACCTATTAGGTGTACCACTAGGTCCTGACTCTAATGTTGGTCTATAAGGATAGGAAGCTTCTTGACGATTTGGCATTATCATGGGCGATGGAAGGGAGGATGGAGAGGGCTTGGACGACCTGGATAGCGGTGTAAAACAAGAACCAGGAGATTGCAAAGCAAGGTTCTTGAAATTGTTAACTTGGGTTGATAAGGGAGATGCTGGAGTAACTACTCCCCTAGTCCCATGATTCAGAGGTGTTGTATTTCCTATGCTTGTGTAATCATTTACATGAAGTGATGAGGGGTGTAATGAATTTCCTGGGGAAAAATCCAAGGTGGTGCTTGCATTCAGATTCCAATTTATTTCTTCTGATGTTCTTTTCTTCCCATGTTGTATAGAAGTTTTCGATGCCGGTGGTTTGAAAGAGAGAGCTTTTGGCTTGAGAGTGCATTCTCTACCATTTTCGTTTGACTTTGCTCTATTCATAGTGCAGCAATATATTCATACAATTGACTTACTACTGAACACTTTGTTTATCTTTCTCACTTCCACAAAATACGCATCAAAGCAAGCGCAAGCCTATCTTCCCTAATAAGCCCAGTTCATGACAGCTGTTTTCTTTCCACAATCTGCTTCTTCTTCGCATAAGTGTTCTCAACGACAAATTAAAGTGTCAAAACTTCAATTTAGAGACAAAATAAAGATCACATTGTCCTTTTTGGAAAGAAATAGAAAAAGAATTATTTTCGTTTCTAGCTAGTACGTAGTCCGTGCGATCTTGCTGGTGTGCCTGGCATCTGGTAACTGATCGAAAGGGAAGGAAAACAATCGAAAATATCTCTGAATACCCCACCGTCTGTCATTATGTTCAATGTAAAGTTGAAGTAGTCATCTTTTGGAAATGCCAACGTACCACCAATAAGCTATCAGTGTTCAGAATGCCTTATATAAAGTGTGATGTACAGAACAAATATACAGTACTTTTATTTTACTTTACATCATTATCTACCAAGTCTACAATTCCGCAATATTCACCCATTATCTTCCTTGGTTATATAGAAATCCTGCAATTGTGATCTATTTTTTAGGAAGGATTCAAATGTTCGCTTGCTTTTTGATCTTAGCCATTCAGGAAGTCCATTCCAGACAGACACATCAGAAGAATACCTTTCATCAATCAGCATTATTGCAGAATAATCATTAGCGTGTCTGATTGCTCTACCTATAGACTGATTTACAGCGCGCATACAAAGATTCTGGTAATATTCACGTCCATTGATACCTGCATTTTCTCTGCTAGATCTATCGAGCAAACTCATCTTTTCTTTGAGTTCAGGATCTGTGATATCTGGGTATGGCAACCCAACTATCAATACTCCACGAGCCATTTCATCTGCAAAGTTAATACCTTCACTCATTTTCCCACCAACAACAGAGAAAAGAATTGCTCCTTTTTTACTAGATGTAGCATCCTTTGAATACAATTGCAATGTCTTCTCAACATCCTTTGCAGACTTTGGCTCTCTATAGATCTTCTTTTGAAGTTCAATCTCTTTGATAGCCCCTGTTCTCGACCATCGAGTCAATAGAAAACTTTCATATGAGTAGCTAGGTAGGAAGACTACCATACCATTCGGTACTATTTTCGCTACATCAATAATGCTAGAGGCCAACTCATCGCAGATAGCATCTTCAAATCTAGAAGAATGTCTGAAATTCATTTTGATTCCATTAGGACCGGTACTCATGCATGACATTAGCACATTATCAGCAGATACTACATGTCCACAAGAGAAAGTTGTGAGTGATGCTGTCACTAGTGCTTGTCCCTCTTCCCCCTCTTTGCAATCTTGCATCGAGTCTGAGCCCTGTGCCTGTGCGACAAGATTTTTTTCAGAACCAAACAATTCTGTAGCAACGTGAACAAACGGCCGAAGTGTACCACCGGCTAGCACTATCGAATGAGCTTCATCCATTACATTTTGAAACTCTGTGGAAGGATCAAGCAGGAGATACTTCAGACAGCATGATGAAACTTCGTCTGTCTTTACGTCGATCACTACTCTACCTTCTTTTTCTGATGAAGTCAAGCATTTGAGAAAAGATTCAATTATGGACATGGACGAAATGTGCTTTGAGATAAAATTAGGATCATCAAAATTTTCATGTTCTGAATTCTTTTCTTTTTGTCTACAATCATTGAATCCATGTAGTTTTTGAGATAATCTAGATTTCTCCAAATAGGTGATGATGTTGAACAAGTTCAAATTATCTAACTTCAAAGTAAACAATAACTCAGTTGCTGTGACCATCACTCTACTAGCTACATCTTCTCCTTTCTTACTTTTGCGATGTAAGTTCTTCAAGTATCGAGTCACTTGTGTAAGAAATCTCTTAATCTGTCCAAGATAGAATAAATTCCTTCCTGCCAATCTATCAGAATATTTCGCAACATATGACATGAGTTGAGAAGATGCTCCTTCAATAATTGCAAGTGAAACCCTTGATGAAGATATAGATCTCAGTGCTTCAGGTATATTATGTGCCTCGTCAACAATAACAAGAGAATTCTTTAGTGATAGACCAACAGCTTCCCTTGCCGGCTTTGACAATAGAGTGTTGTAAGGTACAAGAACAACTTCTGCAGCTTTCAAAGCTTCTCTAGAAGCATAATACGAGCATACTCGACTCTTCCTTCCTAATGCAGCTAGATCTTCAATATCTGATGGCTTTGCCAACATATGCATTGCCAATACAGGTACCAGGTCCTTGTCTAGTAACGGACAAGCACATTTGGACTTTTCCCTGCTCTTCCCTTCCGATGAACTTTGCACTTTCACCTTTTGTAAGTCGAGACACTTTTCAGTAATCATTTTTTCACTCCTCTTATCAGATGACCCCGTCACATCTGGATTACCGCAAAGCAATTTTCGACCTCCCAATGTCACAACTCGAATATTGTCACCCCATATAGTCCTTCGAATTTCGTTTGCAAATTGTGATAATTGAGAGTGTGTCCTGGCGGCATAGACAATCTTGCGAACTCCTGACGATGGAGTAACATTTCCTATTGTTGGACATACAGCTGTAGCTTTTTCGTGTTTCTTGATATCCCCTGATCCATCCAGGTTGCCTCCATCCAGTAAATCTTTTTCATATAGTTTCTTTTTGCCATCCATGCATTCCTTTTTCTTAGACAAACTTCCATGTTCGAGTTTGTCATTGTCTCCATCCGAATCTGAGTCATATGTATATCCCAAGCTATTTCTATTTTCATCAGAATCATACTCGTCAACACAAAAATCGTCATTTTGAATCTGGTGAGATGGTCTTGATCGCTTTTTCCCAGAAACATTTAATTGATAATTCTTCTTTTGATGCATCCTACTTCGCACTACCCTCGTGACAACGGTCTCCCTTGCACTTCGAGTATATTTCAATTTATCCTTTCTACTACAATTTTCATTTGGTAAATTAGCATTCAAGTCCAGATCAACTGATTGGCGAATTCTTTCCAATTCTTTGTCTAAAGCCGCTCTAGTACTTCTTGCCCTATTATAACAGTCCAGTTTTTCCATTTTTATTTGTTTTTCTCGATCAATTTCTTCCTGTGGTTGCCATGCATCTAACCAATGCACGTCTTCCTTTTTTTCTGATTCCTGTTCTTCTTCTTCACTCGTAAATCCTGCTTGTAGCATTAGTTGCAAATCTAGTTCTTGTCTATATTTCAACCACGCAATCGATGCACATGCCAGCGACAATGATTTACCAGTTCCTGTAGGAGACTCCAGCATCTGTATATTGGCTTTACGCTTTTCATTAGGCCGTGTATCGTCTATTTCATCCACCAATTTGAGAGTCTGAAGCAAAGTGTCCATTAGTGCTGCTTGTTGAGGATAGGGCTTGCCATATGGAAATGGAATGGTAGAGGAACTAGGATATGCTGGAAGCTCATCATTACCTATTTTTTGCTGCGTGGTCTCCTCTTCTTCTATTCTATTTTCCATCGTACGAGTATTCACGATAATGATGATATTTGCACTTGGATGTGTTACATAAAGAAAACTATGAACTGATTTATATATGAATTGTTATGTGAAGTGTAATTGCAAGACCTCTATCCATTTTCACAAAACCTCTCTTCCACAAGTAGGAGGGACCGGGCATCTAAAAGCCAATGACGAAGAAAGTGTCAAAAACCAAATTTGAGCAAATTAGCTTTACAAAATAAAATTAAAAAAAACTTCTTTTCTGCTCATTTTCTCAAAACATATCCACCATTGTACGTATTCGTAATACAGTCCATATATTTTCCTTTCTCTGTCAGAATAAACTCTTCAACCATAAGTTTTGCAGTATTTAGCGGTGAACTTTCCAACTGAAATTGTTTTGATATTTTTCATCCATGCTAACTCGCGCTCTTCTCGCTGCTTTCGTAAGAGCAACTTTCTCTGCTCAACCTTTGCCTTATGCGCTACTAGTCGTTCGTACAATAAATTGGATTGCGCTATTGTCATCTTTGGTTGTGGTCTCTGAAACTCTCTTTGGAACTTGTCACGTTTAGCATTGTTCACTTCGCGAGACTTTGGTCTCCGAGTGACCCCCTTACTTTCTCGTGTACGATTGGAAATTTTTTCCATTTGATGATGAGTAGGAGACTCTCTTTCAGAGTTAAATGCACCTCTAGACGAAGAATCAATTGTAACTCTGGTATGAGAAGAATGATTGGGAGGAGCTAGTTTCAGAGGTAGTACTCTGCCTGTCTGTGGGGACATTACGTCATTACTCGAAGAATCAATGGAACTGGACTCATTCTTTTCATCATGTGCACTACCAATTGCAGTTGAGATGCGAGTTTTTGATGAAATACTCTCTTCTGCCTTTTCCAATCCTTTCAAAAACTCAAACAGCTCTGTGAAATTGATACCACCATCACTACGATACACCTTGTCCATAAGTGAAAACATAAGCTTCACTTCAACTTCGCTGAAACCATGCTTGAAAAGCAGTTTGCCCAACTCCCCTTCGTCAATGTCGTTGCTACCATCAGTGTCCAGATCACTAAATACACAAATGAGATTCTGTACATCATTAGTAGTATTGGCGCCTTCATCAACTTTGACCTCAGATCGTACTGCCTTGAGAAATTTGCTTGCTAACTTCTCCATCTGCGGACTGTTACCATCATAAGCATATTCTAGGAATTCAAACAGCTCAACAAAGGTGATTTCCTTGTCTCCATTGATATCAATAGCTCTGAAGAGGACAGATACGTCCTCATCAGTAATCTTTTGCTCATTACTCATAGACGTAGATGCATTTGCACTCAGTTGATTGACGAAGTTACATAGCTCTTCTTCTGTGAGCCCACCGTCACCATTACTATCAATACTTTCAAATACATTATATACATCGTTGATATCGGTATCTGCATTCATAAGATCTAGCATATCGATGAGCTCTTTCGCAAAGCTAACGCGTAATGATTTGATTGAGTCTCTATCAATGATATCTGAATGCATTGTTCCTTTGCGAGTTGCTGTGATACTGTTTTTCCGTATCTCAAAGATGGACCAACAGCCAGGATCAATATCCATCTTCTGCTCAAAGCTGATACAAAGCTTCACACCAATCTTCATACCAAACTCTTTTGCCTTTTCAAAGTCCTCAATATTACCTTCCCCGTGGAAATTTGCACTTGTTACCAGAGCAGCATGATAAACATGACCATTGATCATATCAGGGTCGCAATGTCCTTCTAGTCCAGCTTCAATTTCCTTGAAGAAGTTTCTTATTTCAAAATCTGCCTCAGACCATAGTGTTCCTTGTATCATACCATTTCGAACAAGTATATTGTTCACACTTTCATCCTGTGTTATTGCGACACGCATATGAGCTTGTTCAAAGATCTTGAGTTTGTCAGCAGAGTCGAGGGACGGAGGGATGCATTCCTTGTCGATAATGTCGTAGAACTTGTCTAGATCTCCAATGGCATGAGTGAAGTTACGTTTGCCTTTCGGTCTTTTCTTGGCAGCTTCTAGGCGCTCACATGCAAGTCGAGTAGGAGCTGAAATAAGCCAAGCATTGTATCCGGGCACACACACGAGGACAAAGTCATCTTGTCTGAGGGTTGATAGTGCTTCCTTGGCTGATGAAAGGGAAAGAAGTTTGAGTACGTATTCATATGAGGTTATAAACAAACAAAGAAAGAGCATCTACAAATGAAAAATTGGTACATAAAACCATTGAGCCAAGAATCATTACAACCACGAAAAGTTTTAACAAAAGTGTGTTGCTTCTTGTTGGGTTTCATGCTTACCTTTTGAACCATTTGAAGGAGACGACTCAATGATTCTCATTTCAAGAATCATCCTGATATTATGATGTGTAGATTCTTGCTTTGAATATCTCCTTGTTTATCAACACCCAGGAAATAATTGAACAGATGTACTGGGTAAGTTCAAAGTTGACTCAAAGGTGTATGATGTGATTTGGAAACAAAATAAGACAAAATACAAAAGCTTACAAGAGTTGAAAAATAATGCTTTGTCAGCACAAAATAGAAAATGACGTTTTTTTTAGATAAAATCGGAAAAAAAAGTAGGGAAATTTGAGTTCTCATTTGATTCTTATTTATTACCAGATGAAGATGTCTCTTCCAGCTCAATCTTAGTACGTACATACTTACGCTGTTTCGTTCAAATTGACCGGTAACATATACAGCTTGAATTCATCCAGAGAATGTCGTACCTAAGTACTTTTAGTATGATTGAAATTTCGCTTTGGAGAAGCCTCACTACGTACATACACTACTTCAACTCTACAAGAAGTTACACCTTCCTCTATCTCTTTAATTATTGTTATTTCAAGTTCTCGCACTATAATTCACCATTCAAACAATTAAAGAATGTCAAAGGAGATACTGAACGTTCCCCGTCGCATACTAGATACGATTGCAGACAACAAGAAATGGATTACCGCTGCATCTCTGGAAATCACACTTGCTATAATATCCTTCATAGCTTCCTCTATAGTAGTAATTAGCCTATGGAAAAAAACACCCATCAGTAATAGCGCAAGCAACTCTAGCTCTACTCGGAGCCGTGTGAGAAACAGAAATCGAGTAAGAATGCAAGATGATGCTGAATCAGATGAGCAAGAACTAGAATCTGGTTTACAAAAAAGCCCTTATAGGAGAATAGTGTTCGGGATGTGTGCATCGGATTTGTTCCTATCCATGGCAATTTTTATAGGTCCATTCTCCATGCCGAAACATATCCCAAATGCGCCATGGGGTTTAGGAAACTGGGTCTCTTGTACATTTGATGGTATATTTCTAACAATAGGTTGGCTTATGGGTGCCATGTATGTAGCGTTTATTTGTGCTTACTACAAATGTAAAGTAGTGGATCGGATGAAAGATGATGAATTCGTAAGGATGGAGAAAAAAGTTCACATCTTCATCATTTCTTGTGTATTGGCAACAACCATTCTTCTAGGTTCTTTGCAAATTATGAATCCTCTTAGTTTTGGAACTTTTTGCGGCCCTTCTTTACAGTCACCTCGAGGATGTAGAATTGACCCAGAACAATTTGGGGAATGTTTAGACGTTCCTTTGGCAAAAATGATTATATACGGACTTTGCCTTGGGGGTATCATTCTCACTTCATTAGGAATTATCCTATGGCACATGACGCGGTTGATTTCACATGTTCATAAGATGAATTTGATCTACATGACAATGTCAGGAAATAATCAGACAGTATCTTCTCAAACCACTGAAACAGGAACTGCTCAAAAGGTTTCAGCCCCACTATTTTTTCTGAAGAATACCATATTCAGAAAATTCGCAAATCGAGAAAAAAGTACAAAAGATGAACATGATGATCCAAATCATCAACAAATTATTGCAAATACAAGAGATGAAGAAAAGAATGATCAACAAATCAATTTCGTGAGATCAGAAAAACGCAAAGTTCGTTTTTCTGCTTCGCTCGAATCAGTTCCAGTTGGCCATTCGAGTCAACAAATAGGCAGTGCTAATAACAGAGAGTCTACGAGTACATCAAATGCAGTCGCGACTGAAAGTCAACGCGCCGCAGAAGAGATGAGAAAATTGTATGCTCGTATGACTCTAACCCAAGCATTTCTCTTTGTGGGATCTTTTATTCTTTGTAACATTTGCACCCTTATTGTGGCCATTGTATCCGCAGCCGCTAATAAGACAGTCACAGAAATTTCACCAATCTTGCGGTACATTGTAACAATTACAAATCCATCATGGGGTATCATCAACATTTTAATTTTCACCCGTCCATCGATCAGCTACTTCCGCAGAGAAAATCCCCAGTATTCCTGGTTTCAGTCCTTTTCACTTGTTTTGCGAGCTGGAGGTGGTGTACCAGATGTACCTTCATCTAGCCGAAGCAACGAAGAACGTGACGAACCCGTTGAAGATGGAAGCGTAGTTGAGGACGATGCCAAAATTGTCAGCAGCATTAGCAGTGTCGCCTATGGCTACGAGGAAAAAGCCAAACCAGATCCAGTAGTAGTGAGTGCAGCATCTAACGTCTGTTCGTATGCAGAAAGTGATGCTGAGATAAGCGAGAAGGATTTAAGATTTCGAGACCGGGATAATTGGGGTCAAAATGACATAGATGTTAGAGCCAATATTTTTGACAGTCAGGATTTGCCAAGTTGCTTCTCACTGCCTGACATTGACGATAGCAACCAAGATTATTAGATCAAGAAACACTTTATAACAGAAGATATATTCTAAATACTATAGCGAGATTTATTTTACAATTGCAAATGATGATTACACATTATCACTTGGAAAAGTACTTTGGAACGACCTACCATCTATGTTCATATCTATATCATTTTGTTTTTGTTGGAAAGGCTCTTCATCCTTCATAGCCTCTTCAAATACAGTGTTGACACATTGCAAACCAACATCATTAAACATATTTTTAGTTGCAACTTTGGCTTTTTCCTTGACACAGAATCGTTTCATAAATTTAATGGAAGAGTCACTGCATTCTGCCTCTCTTGCTGCTCTTATTTCACTCTTGGCAAGAGTATAGCAGTTGGTCAAGTCCCAACCTCTGTAGTGCACATCATAAACATGCATGAGTTCATGCACCAGCACTTCATTTATTTCTTCTTGAGTCGATAATCTATTTTGACACAATACTATACTTAAAGGTTCAGGGCCTTTGACGAAAGCTCTTGCGCCCGATTCAGGTCCAACATCTCCACATTTCTGACAGGAGATTTGTAAGTCTATTCCTTTTTTAGGCATGGGTGATTTTGGACTAGTAGTATTTGCTGATATCGATACATCTTCGTCTATAGCTGGCTTTGTAAATCTTTTCGTCAGTCTATTTCTCAGTTTTCCCATGACGCTTTCTTTAGTATTAGTTTGCAGCGTTTTTGTATCTCTTCCCTTCTCTTCTTGCGGTCGTTTCGCTTGCTCTGATTCATCTATTTGCGACCCTCCAAAGCCCTGCCTGCTAGTCTCTGAATGTGTCATCTTTGAATTAGAGGGTATATGTATTTGAACTCCATTTTGTATTGTTTGAAATGAAGCAATGTCTACTCCCATGGCATAGAACAGGTGACGCGTTTTAGAAGAAGCAGATGTCAGTGAAGACAAAAGCCGCTTTTCACATCGTGTACACTGGGCGTCTTTCTTTTTTTCTTGCTGCACTGTTTCCGTCATCACTTCTTTAGGGATATTTCACTGTGCCCAGACAAGACAATTACACTGGGTGGAAAGAAATACCATACAGTGATATGCTTCGATGATCGATGAGTTGAACCAAGCGCTTGGTTGAACTCTTTCTCGATGCAATTGAAACTTTCCAGCTTCGTTTGTGTGTGACCGGGCACCGGACCCACTACGTACTCTAGAACGTAATATTTGATGGCAAGTCATCTTTGTTAAAGGGCTAGCTTGAAGAAACAAGAGATATGACCCTTTCTCGTCTGTCCTTCATCAAATGAAGATAAGTGTGAGATTGGAGGAAAGCAACAAATAACAAAGCAACAAGCAACACTGTGAAGTCTCAAGTGTTTAGTATAATAGTTTAGTACTATGCCATAATCGAAAACGCCCCTACCAAATATGAAATCTACGGCAAAAAGGATAGCGATATATGCATCATGGGGTGCCATCTTAACGGTTGCAAAAGCATTCCATGCTCCGTCTTTACCAAGTCGGCCCTCTTTTGCACAATCTTCAATATCTTCCTCTCAGCTTCACATGACACTGATACCTATCGACCGTGAAGACCTTTCAGAATTAATCACAAAGCGTCTACCGACACCAGCTCAATATGCTACTTACTGGGGTAGAACATCTCGAGAACAATATAATGCTGCATTTGAATCATTTGGTGTATCGTTTCTAGGAGTTTTTGCAGCCTACTTTTTAAGTTTCGCAGTAGGGCAATTTGTAGCGACAATATTAGGTATGATTGCAGGATCATGGACATTATTAGGACCAGAATGGAAAGCCTATCAGCGGAATTGGGAACTGACAGGTGGAAGGGAGTTGGTAGATCCTTGGACTTATAGTGAAGAGGACGAAGATAATAGGGGTTTATATGGTGCATTCTATTTTGGGAGAATTCAAAAAGTTTGTGTGGTGGAGGATCCAGGCGATAGTCCTGATTTGGAATATAGTTTAGACGAATTTGAAGGATACACCATGGAGACGGATGAGATGGAAAAACTTACCGGAGATCCGTACATTTTACGTTTGTTAGTGACTGATGATGAAGATGATGACGGAAGTGGAAGAGAATTGCAAATTCATGCAAGAATGAGTGAAGAATACTTGGATTTGGAAGTTGGTATGCCAGTTTGTACCATTTTATTTTCACAATCACAAACGTTTGAGTCTCTGGCTGCAATGACTGACTTTGTGGTTCCTGATGCTGGTCCCTGCTACATTGGAGATTATCCATACATAGACCGACCTGTACTGGAAAGTATTCTGACAAATGATGATGAACTTTGGGAGTCTTTGAGGGCAGAAGGGAGATATGGGTGGTAAATATACAGATTATTGATGGTGCAGCTGGCCAATAAAACATCATAGAACAATTGAAATGGAAATTGCTTGAATTGGCTTCGCAAGATGGCTCGATTCGCTTCTAGTCTTCTTTTGCTATAAATATATTAAAAAATAGTCACATAATTTAGTCAACATGGATGATATCAAACAAGTATACCATCCAAAAACAAGTATTAGATAGCAACAAAAAACATTTTTGGCGGTTAAAGAAACGGTTGGAACTTCCAAGAACCTGTCAACATTTCTTGACACGACCTTTGGAAGTTGCAAAGTTCCTCACCTATCACAATCATACAGCTGAACAGAATTCATAAAAGAACACGACTCCTCAATAAAATGATAGATAGAAACCAACAACAAGCAAAGAATCCGTACCCTTTTCAAGACAATGAGCGAAGAGGATGGATATATGACATTCTGCTTTATATGAGAAGTTGCATTGTTTCAAAAATATGCACAAACGCGATATTTTGCTCTTTGAATTTCAAGATTTCAAGCTATCATCTTGGTGAAATGTCAGAGTGTTCGGAATGCGTATTGAATTTATCCACGCACAAAGCGCAACACGAAATGCGGTTTTGATTTTTTTCGCATAAAATCTTGAAAGATATGGTGCTGTCTAGTGGGAGTTTAGGCTGGACAGAAACTATAGAACTGAAACGAACTTTTAAAACAATGCTTTTTATCTAAAAAATGGCGCGAACCAGTTCATCAAAAATGTCATAATCGTATCTTTACTAACGAAGGACAGACGCCCAACATCATGGATTGAGATCCCTTTCTGACTGTGATCTCAGATCTTAGATCAAACGAGTACTACGAGTACACTGCTCAGATACTCAGATACCGAGACAACCCTTACATAAATAGAACGCTTGCCATTTAGTTCCTTACAACAACATCAAAGCCATACTTCTACAGGTACTACTTTTATTCAACAGTTCTTTGGGTATAATCATAACAAGAGAATAAAAAGTCCTTTTCCTCTCGATCGTTTTCAAGCAACATGTATTCCAAGCGCTTCTTCCTTTCTACTGCTCTACTCTTGACTCTTGCGAACACCTCTTGGTCGCGTCCCTTCTCTCCTAAGCCAACTGCTCTCAAGAAGTTGCCTGATACCAAGAAAGCTGGTGCTAGTACTGCACTTCTCGACGAAGATGAGGTGGACATCACACTCGAATCTTTGTTGAAAGGGAAAACTGATGTCAAGTCTACCCCAAAGCGTCTTCTGACAAAGCTAACTTCTCCAGACCGTCTTCCATACACCATATCTTTTATTCTCTCTGCAGTTTATGGCTACTTTTTCGTGACCAGAGACCCAAGTGAAGTTCAGAAGTGTAAATTCTACACAGATGGATTCTGTGTTACAAACTTGGAAGAGATTGATGGTATCAGAAAATGCCCTGGGCCTAATAATAGCCATAAGTGGGCTTGGTATGAAGATGTAATTTTTACTATTCTGTCCCTTGCAATCCCTTTCACCAAGTTCAAGGGTGAAGGTCTAACCTTTGACATCAAGGCAGCAGTGCCTCTCATCATTTTTGGTCACGGATTTCTACATAAATGGATTTCTGGCCAGAAATGTTCTATTCTCGATGAAGAACTTAACCGAATTCTACAAGATTTTCGTCAATGTGCTGACTGGGATCATGTTCTTCATTTTTAGTGACCTTCCAAGCAGAAGACCAATGACTTTGATTCTTGCTGAGGTTCTAATCATTTCAAAACTTATTGTGCAAGTAAGTTTGGACAAAGTTGAGAGCGGAAATGCGATTTCAACACTTTTCCTTGTAAGTCAGTTGTTGATTGGATACCTTGGTGCAGTCGCTCCATCACCTAAATCGACAAGATTGGTGGGCCAGACATTCATCTTCCCTTGCCTTGTATCACTACTCGAGTTCCTCAATTGTGATTTCTTGCACAAAATTGGTGGGCATACTGTTTACGACTTCGCCCTCCACATTTCTGTTATAGCATCTCTTTTGCCACCTACCTTTAAGGAGTTGAAAGAAAAGTTTACTGAATGAGAATATTCTGTAAAGTTCCGCAACTTTTAATTCTGAAGATGAGATAGGATAAGACAATATAAACTTATTTTTCAACCTGGAAGTTCTGTATTAATTTTTTTACTTTATTAAAATTTTAGTTTCTTCTTTATCAACATTGAAATCACAAAACTTGATGGTAGTATAGATTATTTACATAGCATAACCATTTGAATATAGCTGGAACCTATCATAGAGCCAAGTACCACTGTGCATCATAGAAGATTCAATCAGCTGTAGTGCCCTCTGCTTAACTTCTTCATCAGAGGTATGAAGCATGAGTCTATTTTGGAATCCAATGAGAGCTTTCTTTCCTCCATAACGAGGTCCTGAGAAGCAGGGATAATTAGACTTGTACATCATGATTTCGACAAGACCAAGAGCAATTTGAGAATTCGCACGTGCTGCCTCAAAACCAGCAACAAATAAACGCTTGAATTCGGCAAAACATTCAGAGTTAATTCCTCCCATCACATCTATGTAGTCTTGAGTTAGTTTGAAAGGAGCACGCTCAAAGCTAAACTCGTGACCCGGAGCCATACCCATGGCAAAACCAAAGTCGATGAAGATTAATCTTCCTCTGACATCAATCATGATGTTTCCATTATGTCTATCCTTCAACCCGAGAAGGTAAGATACCAATGAATAACCAACTAGACTGAGCATGAAATTGCGTTGAGCAGCCTTGAATGATTTTGTGTCTGGAGTACCATAGATCATTTCAAAATAATCCCTGAGGTTTCCACTCTGAGGAAACATTTCAGACTTCTTCAAAGAATCAATAGAAGTTGAGTCAATTAGGAACTCAATCATTCCAGTATCTTTCGATGTACTTAAAATGCGATATGTCTTGAGCCATATAGGAAGCGAGGCCTTTGCGAAAACGGACTGATAGAAGTGGATCATTTGCATAACAAATACCTCTTGCCTCAAATCATCGTTAGATTTGATCATAACCCCAGAAACCTCAGTTGTGGCTTCACTGTCAATAATATTAGATTCAAGGGCGCTGGTCAACATTTTCTCACTCTTTTTATCCCAGTTGTCGCCTCGACAAATGAAAGCTGTTGCACGCTTAATACTCTCTTCGTCAATCCCATCATTTTCAACCTTGTGTACAACTCCCCCATCAACAAGCATTGAACCACTATTTGCTCCTGACACAACAGAGGACTCATCATCTTCTCCACGATTCTCCAAAATTGGAACACTACTAAGAGGTAATTTTGCTAGCATCGACTTTTGCTTTTGAGGAAGACGGACCTTAAGTTTTGATGGAATTCGAGCAATATTCTCCTTCACAAAACTTCGCAACAAGTCATTGCCCCTTTTACTCTTGTCGAATGAAGATGTATCTTTCAGTGAATGCGAACTGGGGTTGTTCTCTTCATCTGCTACCTCCTTTTCGATTTCGTCCTTCCAAAGTAAAGATTTACTGCTGTTAGCCTCAAGTTCAACTTCGACATCTTCCATACCCTTTTCATCGTCTCCCTCGGTGATAGGGTCCATCATTTTGTTTTCTGGAACTTCATACTGCAAGTGTAAATATTCTGCAGTGTCAAGAGTGGCATTTTTCATTCCTCCACGATGGTGGCTGATTTGCTCCCCTCTACGAGTGAAGAAATACATTACTACAGGACATCTTTCGTTTGTATTGAATACTCTTGTTTCTTTAGAAACAATGGAGCAAACTCTTCTCCATGTATCAGAACTATTGCATAACGGAACATAGACACAAGAAGGAATCTCAAGCTTTGCGGTTAATCCTGGAGCAGCTTTTTTACGTTCGTCCCTTTCCATAAATCTTAGATCTTCCGCAACATTTGTCAAATTTCTTGTAAAATCTCTTTGATTCTTGAAGAAATCATATCTTGCCTTTTGTGCAGGAGTCAAGTCTTGCAAAAATTGAGATTCTTGCCTATGATATCCATTTGCTTGTTCCTCGTCATCATCTTCACCATCAGTTTTTTTCTGAGACCAAATTTGATATGGATACAAGTTATGAGAGTCACGCTCCTCTTCTAAAATTCGGATCCATTTTTTCATATTCTCTTCGCTATCGGCTCTCATACGAAAGAAGTAATTCAAGTTATGGACTTCAAACATGTATGGATATTTTGCATCAGATACAGGAGTCTCCATAATAACAGCACCATCCAATGGCATAGCACGAATCAACCTCCCGCCTTCCGAAGGATGCACATTGTAGCAGAACAACATTCTTTCAGAAACTGCAAAGTATCTAGTCTTCCATCCCTTTTGACTACAACAGCTAGTCCTTACTAAGCGTTTATAAAGCAAGTTTCCTCCAAATGTCCCTGCTTCCAACAACTCCTTCTGTGCATTTGAAAGCTGACTAGCGTTGAACATTCTGTCAGCTTGTTCCATAGTATCATATTCCTGCTTTGTAATTTGTCCTTTCTCATAAAGCCTTTGCAATTCATGTTTCCTTGGCGTTCCATACACCACACATCTCTCGATATTCAACAAGAGCTTGACACATCTGGTATAATACAAGGCATTGAAATTAGGATTAGGCTCTCCGCTTGGCAACTCTGGCTGATAATCTTCAATAGCACCCTGCAAGATCCAATTCAACTGTAGAGCAAAATGCAAAGAATGCTGAGCGATAATTAATGCAAATCGTTCCAAGATAGCATCATCCCAATTTGCTTCAAGGTGAATAATCATATGAGCCAACTGCGGCAAGTAAAACTCGATCCCGTCGAATACATCTCTACGCCCTGAATAACGAGTTACAAATTGAGCCATGAATTCCACAACGGAGGGATCGTCTCTGAATTGCCAGATGAGCATCATTACTTTGTCCATAGGTACGCGACCTTTATTTTCTTTGCCAAATACATCTTCCACCAATCTAAAGAGAGACATTAAAATTTCAATTAGAAAAATGAATATGAAGAAAATATGAGATTCTACCCAAATAAGGAGATATGGGAACATGGAATCTCCGTACTTACTTGGACTTGAAAGCCTCCTCTTCTGCCAATTTGCTATTGACCACCATCTTGGATATAGACTCAAGTGTAATTGACAAGTTTCTAACCCTGTCTAGATTCAATCTACTATTCAGAAACTTGATAGCAAACAGGCAAGTAATAGAGCAGCAGCATATTATTTCAATAGCTCGGAAGTTTCTCCTTTTTATCCCCGTTGGCCTGCCTGCCGCTCGCCAACGCTCGCCAAAGAAGTTTTTCAATACATGTCTAATTTATTATTATTAGACACCTTGAATTAGCCAGTCTTGTCTATAAGCAGACATTCTAGTATATAATTTAGTCTTTTCAAGACAATTGCCATCCAACGCATACTTGAAATGTAAATTTTCGGAATGGAATCTTCACCATCAGGACAAATACGGGAAAGAGAAATGTGCATTATGTGAAAGAGAGGCTGTTGGAGCATCAGAGAACTCTTTTCTACCCGAGCACAAAGTGTATCTTATTTACCAGCCTTCTTTTACAAATAATTTTAAAATGCAGGCACACAAACCATCAACAGTAGTTCTCAACCTTGATGAAATGGAGGAAAAGAATTCTCTCTTTCAGAAAAAGGCAAAGTCATCCGCTTCATTTGCAACTGATAAGAAGCAATTTGATTCTAAAGATGAACTATCTCTCGCTCTCACTGATATTCCTGAAGGTTTGGATCAAATTACAGAGGAAGATGCCAGTTTGAATTTGGACGACAACTCTTCTGCTGGATGTAGTGAATCGGCTGCATCATCTATGAATTTTTCATTCATGGATGATAGTTCTGCTGCAAAAGATGCAGATAATTACCCTGCTTTGTATAATCCAGAGAAACAGTTGGATTACGAGACGAAGAAGATTGATGATGCGAACAAAGACAAATATGGAAAGTTCTATATTCTAGCACCTCTTTTTGATTATTTTGCTAATGGATATGCAGTTGTAAATCAAAAGTTATTTTGTGGAGCATAGAAGTTATGGATGGGAATTATTTGAAATGATTTGTATATGTAGACGAAGGATAGGAATTTGTGGTTGAAAGCGAAGAGGTGAATATATGCTTGGCAGTAGTAACAGTGGATAATGTTCATGTGAACGAGTTTTCTGATTTAAAATAGAGAACAAATAAAAAAATGAATTGGTTCCAATATTGAAAATAATTAAACTGTGAGTAGCTTGGAGGTATAAAATAGAGCAGATATAATGAAAATATGCTTGCTCTTCCTTCTCTATGTAATCTAATGTGTGCAAAGAAAGGTTGGACGTCATTGTACGTATTTTAAATGTGATGAAGAAGCATCTAACAGAGACGAAATTGTGTGGACGTGTCAGAAATAGCTTTTTTAGAAAAATTCTTGTAACATAGGACCTTGAAAGAAACAGCTTTCTTCTGATGATCATTTTTATTTTTGCATGAAGTAATCTTCGTATTATGGTATTGCACCTGATGAAAAGGTGCGCGAAAACCATTCATAAATAGATTCCATTACTTCCACTCATAATCTCATCGAAATGACTGTATCAGCATCATCTCAAGACGATACTGTTGGAAATGTTGTCGGCAGTGTTATTGATGCTATTCTTCAATTTGACATCAACGTGGATGACATTGGGAAGCAAAACAGAAGAGTAGAGAGAAAGTACAAGACTGAATTTTCTAATAGAGATATTGCAGAGCATGTAGCAGATGCTATAGAAGAAAATAATATCAAACGTGACTTGAAACAAGAGGAATTGTCTAAAAGGGCGAGAAAAGAAGAATTGGATGCAATGGTTCGTACTACGAACAATTTATTCCTAGAAGAGGATGATTCTTCGAACGAGCAAGTTCTGTCTGCCAAATCTCGGCTAACATATACTATGATGAGTCTGAAAGAAGGCGAGGCTGTATATGTGTGGAAGATGTTGAATCCGGCTGTAAAAGATTTCTTGAACAAGACAACTAAATGGTCTACCACTTATGAAAGGTTCGAAAGGCTCCAAACTGCAATATCAAAAGGGGCCATTAAGTCACTTCTGCTGTATATCCGCAATAAAGAAGTGAAAGAGTTGATGCGGAATTCAGATGCAGATCTAATGCATAAAGATGCAAAGAGGCTCCTTGAAGAGACTACAGGCCGTGGTATTGGTGGAGGAGTCGTTGGAAAAAATGTAGACAATAAATCACCAGAAGGTGACGAAAAGAAAGATTCAAATTCTGCATTTGGCTTATCATTTCTGGCCGGGGGTGCTTCTCTAGCTAATGGTTTCATTGGGAATCAAATACGCCGTAAGAAGTGGCCAATGGTGTATGCGAAAGTCATTGCAGATCTTGAAAATAATCCAGTCAATAAGCTGAACATTCAAAAAGGAATACTTGCAAAGATTGCATATCATGAAAGCATAGTTCTGAAAGAAGCATTGGAGGCAGCTGGAGGTCCACTTGTGGTCTATGCACGCGTCGAGCCTGCGAATGCTTGGGCGATTATAAAGGGAATCTGTTGGCAAGAATAAACGTTTGGTTCAAAGAATCTTGTAGATGTTTTAGTGTTAAATTTCATCTTGAACATGTTAATTATCTTGTTTATTCGGTCAATTTCAATTCGCGTACAGTGGCTGTTTCCAAATGGTCCAATGAACGATGTACGCTTCCGTCCTTTTTCAAAAATGCAGTTTGTAATATCTGCAAAACATCCCCATGGGCGACCAGAATCACATGACAATTCTTTCCTTCTGATTCAATCAAATCATTCTCAATATCCATTACTAATTGCGTAGTTCTTTTCATAACACTGTTCACACTTTCACAGTTGTATTCAGTATGATCTGCACTATTTGCATCATGAACCCAAACATCATTGTAATGCTTATCGCTTTTGCCATTGAAATCGCCAAAATAACGTTCTCTCAATCTCGTCTCTAATAGAACACCACTTTCATGTAGTAGGGGAACATTGGATTTCAACAAATTGTTTGCAAATATTTCTGCTGTTTCTCTTGCTCGAGTGAAATCACTTGAATAAATTGCCACAGGTTCACTTTGCTTGTTTTCTAAATATGTTTCAGCAAACTTTTGTGCAGATGTAGATACTTGATCTTTACCCACATCAGATAACCCGTGCTCTACTGTAGATATAGCAGGATCAGAAGAAATAATCTTTGCAACATTAGCAAGACTCTGACCGTGGCGAAGGGCAAAGAATGAGTTCCTTAGTTGTGGGACGCTGCTGAGTTTATTGATAGTCATGGCTTTTACGTGAATGAATGATGAGATTAATATAAAGAGGTATTTCAAAGAAACCATGTAATATGAATATGATCGTTACAGCTTTAAAGATACAGCTAGAAGTTAGTCGAGGTGATTACTACTTCAGAATAGTTGTGGCAATTGGTTGAAAACGCATTGTCTATTCATTCCTCGCATCTTCATCTAATTTCTAATTTCCATTTCCATGCGATCAAAGATCAACGACCTACGTATGGAGAAGGATCCTACTATAAAGAAATTGAGTCTTTGCTAGAGAGAGAAGCCAAAAAACTTTTTCAAAGAACAACCCCCCCCCTCTCGAGGTTTCACAACTTTTAGTAAGCGCAGGCAACATACATAATATCCAAATATTGATACTTTTAAAATTCGATCATTGCACACCTGCTGATATGCTGCTCAACATAACAGACCTTGAAGAGTTCAAGGCAATCTTGGACAATGATATCAATCCTATCGTAGTTGATTTCACTGCTCATGGGTAAGTTGCAATGCATGTTGCATGATCTCCTTCATTCAAAAAGTTGGCCTTCTCTTTTTGAGAATGTACATGGAAACATGAGATTTCTCTTGTTCGATTTGCTAATCTAATCCTTTCTTCCTTTCGTAATGTAGACCAAGAGATTGTAAAACCATTTCTCCAGTGTTTGAGCAAATGGCAAAAGAATACAAGTCAAGGTAGATGTCAATAGTGCGAATGAGGTAGCTACAGATTGTGCAATCAAGGAATTACCTACTTTCCAATTCTATCTTCGACGAGATAAGATATTTGAACTCACTGGTGCCGATAAGGATGCTTTGAAACGGTATCTTGATTCATGTGTTGTCAAGGCTGAATTGCAAAAGGAGTTTGATGACTTTGATGTCAGCGACGATTCTGCAGATTACTGAAGCAATCGACGTCTAAAGGGAGCGCACATTTTCATATGATTGATTCCGTCTTGAGGATTCGAGAGAATGCGAGAGGATGTATGCATGTTGTATAGTTTATAAAATAAATGTTCAAAATAGCTAGTCTAAAATATGATCTTTTCGAATAGAAACCAATGACTGTGTATCGCGACTCCAGTTTGTTTGTTGAAATCAAAAATGCAAGAGACTAAATGTAATGACATATTTACTTTATACAATTATACAAGTAGATGGAAAATTTCAAGTAGTGCAACAGTCCAAGTACTGGTTTGTAATCATATCATTTTGAAAGATTTCCGTGTCACTCGAGTGTCATCAATTTACAACCATCGTAGGTTGGGATCGCATCATGAAGCTCGAAAAAGAAGCGTATTTACATCACCATACGAATACTTCGACGCGTTTATATTCTTTTTCATAGAAAGAAAACAACAATAAAAATGGTACACAACGTCAAAGACTTGAATGAATTCAAAACTATCATGAAAGATGAGATGAAGCTCATCGTAGTTCTGTACTCTGCAGAATGGTGAGTACCAAAGAAATCTTTCCATTCGTGCGATCCTCAGATTCCTATATCTGCTTTATTCACAAATTCTTATGAGATGATACTAACACTCAATCACAATAGGTGTTCTCCTTGCAAATCTATTAAGCCAAAAGTACAAGAATTGGCAGAGAAAAATCCAGATATCATATTCTTAACGGTGGATATTAATGAAGCAAATGATGTAGCTGCAGCTATGAAAATAGTTTCTGTACCTACATTCCAATTCTATAGAAAAGGAGTAGAAATTCATGAAGTCGTTGGTGCCGACGAGGACGCATTACGCAAAGGGATAGACAAATGTCTAGCAATAGTCCACCATGAGAATCCAAACCAATGTTCAAGTTTTGAAAGCAGTAACTTACATTACAAGATATCTGTAGATTAGAATATCTGAAAATATCGATTCCTCGATACGGTAATAAAGTTTTATGATCATAGTGAAAAAAAATCATAGAGAAACGAATCAAGTCCTTTCATAGAGTCAAATAAGTTGCATCTTTTATTGATCCACGAATGAAGTGGTAGTCATGTAATTTTATAAAACGACTTTTAAAAATCTAATCAAATAAATATAATAAGTTTAGTGATTGAAGGGTTGAGTAGGTATTTCAATGCTTTCTTCTTCAATACTCAATTCAAATGAAATCGATTCTTTTCAAAAATGTGAAGGTTAAAAAACCGTTGGAATTATGTCCTATTAGGAAGACGATAAAATTCGTAGAAAGAGGAGGACGAGAAAAAAATAAATGAAAACAAAATACGTAATGAAAATAGGGAAATAAAGTGCTCTTCTTCATACACCTCATGGTTTAATTCACTTTGCTTTTCTAATCATATTTGCACAAAATCATCAACATGATCCAACCATTGAAAATCGTGCTACAAAGTTTGCATGAAGACCAGTCCTCCGTACTTTTGTGGAACCCATTGACTGAATTCCTTTCGCAAATAAATACTTTCAAACATAATTCGTCTACGCAAAGTAACAATGTGATATTCCCATTTTGATATTCCCATCCAACTCTATTCCAAGATGGTTGTAGTAGGTTTTTGATCCAATTCATTGTCGTCATCGTCATCGTCAAGTTCCTGAGTCATTGCATCTCTTCTCTTCTTTTCAGCCTGCTTTCTCTTGTGAAATCTCCTGAGCTTCATGGCCATTTCGACGTCGTCCTCCAAATCATTCAAAGTAAAAGGCTTCCCACATCCTGCAATAGGACAAATCTTTTTGGTTTTGTAGACATGTCTAATTCCTTCATTATCGTAAACATGCCCACAAATAGTATTTCTCATTGGCTTTTCCATATAACTGGTAAGAATTGGACATTTGTAAGTGGCCTCTTGTTCACCGCCATCCATAAATGCAATATCTTCATCCTCCTCTTCATCGGGATTAGACTCTTTCAAAGCTTCAAGAATGTCCTTATAAACCTTATCGTTCTTGTAATCTCCCTGTTGTACATTGACGGCTTGCATCTGTTCTTCCATCTTGGTTCTCAAAACTACTTCGTAATCCTTTTGCTCGCCGCTGTTTTGAATGTCCGTCTTGACGAGTTTCATGGCATTGATGAAAGCACTAGCTTTGCGTTTGAGAGCTACATGACTCTCAGCCAGTGCCTTTGACTTTTCACGGTGCACTTGAAGAAAGGTTTCAAATTCTCTAGCGTCAGTAGGCGAGTCCTGCAGTGCTCGTTCGACAGATTCTTGAACTAAACCATCGAGGGCCATGTTCTCAGCTAGCATTTTGTGACGCACGGCAATTAGTCTGATTTCATTTTGGTATTCTTTTTCCTTTTGGATTATGCGGTCTGCATGAATGCAATTCTTTTGTGATCGACTCATAATGATTCTAGTTGTCTGATGTATTGGTTTTGTATTTGTAAATATTACTTTTATGAAAGAGGTTTGATGCTGAGCTTGTTATGTACGTAGGTATCGTTTTGTTGCCTCTTGTAGTGATGCTTCTTCACTCTCTCTTTGTTTGCTCCTCTCTTATTGTACATAGGCGCCCTTCTCAGTCGTGAGAACGAATTTTTGTGTGGCACAAAGAGGCGCGCAGACGTTAAATAATAACTGTCAAACAATGACAAGCTGATCACACAGCAAGGTATAGGAAGATATAATGTCCTTAGACTTCTTGGAAAAGGCAATATTCTAAAAAAACTTCTTGGTGACCTATAATCCAAAAAAGAGAAGAATCAAAAGATTCAAGCATAAAAGAGCTTGATAGTAGTTCCTTCCTAGATTGTAATAAAATATTAGATACCACATAGATGAAGACAGTTTTAAGACTGAAGGTACTACAAACATATACAATTATTATCCGTCCCTTTCCAGGTTCCAATTGCTAATAAATTAGATCTCTACTGGTTGTGGCAAGACCAGCTCCTGCACCATATCTGGTAGGAAAAACTGATTCATGGCTAGTTGTCACACCTTGTTTCCAATTCCTTTCCATTCAAATGAACAACCAAAGCTAATTTTGATCTTACATGACTCCACATCAACATATGTTATATTGAGATATTATTTTCTCTGTTTGTCTATAACTACTTGATGCTTCATGCTCTCTAGATAAGACTACTTAATACTTATCACTACAAATCTGTATTTTGTCAGTCAAGATGCATGCTCTCTCTCTCTCTCTCTCTCTCTCTGCATGACTGCTTAATGCTTAATTTGATTCATGGTTTATTCTATGATGTATTCCTTGCTCTCTTTCCTGCACCCTGTATTGGGATACTTTTTCCCCTCTCTACATTAAAGGTTGATTCCTAGTTGAAATATCAACAGAGCAAGATTATAGCATTAGAAATCCAAATAGGAGAACTACATAGAACATGGTTGTTTTCTGGCTGATGGTAGCAGCTGATTGAAAGGAGAGCCTGGAGCCTGGAGCCTGGCAGCTGCTGAAATGGTAGCTGTGTCCGGACCCTGTATGTACGTACTGGATTGTTAGAATATTTTCTTTTGGAACATCTTGCAGAAGTCTCGCATTTCTGATTTTGTCTAGATTCTCATTTTCTCCCCCCGATTCAATCATATCTCTTCGCCTTTTGGCTTTGATCTTGTGTAGTAACTGTTCTCAAATTTTTAACAAAATTTGTCCCCTCTCGAGGGGAATCACTGTTAAATTACTTTTTGCACAGAGAAGGACCCCTTCAGCTTGCTGAAACTCCTTCGCGGATGGTCTTGGAACTTCACTCAACTCCAGGAATTGTCCACTCCCCAATCTCTTCTCTCTCTCCCCCCCCCCCCAAACATACCACACACTCCCCCATCATCCCTGCTTCAAAGATTTTGATCCCTTTTTTCTGAGAGGAAAAGTTGATTTGGGGCAGGATGGGTGGTAGCTTGGGATAGACAGGGCTGAGTTGGAATATAATTAACTCACACCTCCTCAAGCAACTCTTGGGTCGGATGCACACAATATGCGCAGTATTGCACAGGATTTTGCATGAAGAGTGCACATCTTGCACGCACTTATGTACTCTGAATAGCTCTGAATCTACATGGAATATTGTAATTGAATGTTATTAAGAGCCAGTCTGTGTAAGAATGTACTGGTAAATTGTCACAAATCTAAAAATGAACTTTTTACCTGCAGCACCAATGCCAATACTCAGTGTGTATAATAATAACTAAATTAAAATGTGCATTGATTGAGGTACTTATTAGCTTTGTGGAACGTCCCGAATGAAACACTATACCCTATTCTGGAAACTTTCTACCTCACTTTCTATCCACCATTACACTATCACTCTCCTTTCCAAATTTGCCTTTGCTTCCAAGTACAAAACACTGATGACCATCCTACAAACACATGCAATATCAAAACAACTGACATTATCATCTACCTCAAAAGAAGGGAACACCTGACATTATTTACTCTTATGTTAATCTACCTTATTGTCACACTTCCACTGACCTTCCTCAACAAAGACACAGTCTCAAATTACATGCTAACCTTTCCGGACAATCTCCAAAATCTTCATAGAGAGAGCACTTATCTGCATGCCATCCTACATGATGAAAGGTACTGCAATGCCCTTCACCTCATAACTGCTCCATGGAAAATCTCCTACACCAAAACAGACCCCGACTACACTGACCATCCAAATGACAGACCTAAGAAACACAACCCAGATAATCCAAACACAAAACACTGAAATAAAAAGAAATAGGAAATAGGAAATAGGAATACTTAGCTTAGGGTCAAATAATAATAATAACTTTACTGGTACATTGGAGGACATCTTCCTCTGAAGTACCCCTGTGGGCTATCTGCAGAGTGTTAGGAAAGAGAGAAAAGCTATCTAAGTCGAGAAACCAATGACAACGGACATCAATCAATCGTAAATAGTAACTACAATTCCCAACTCACAGATCATCCCAAATCATTACAATTTAGATATAATCATAATAATAAAAGAGTTCTAACTTATCAATTCGATTTAGTTTAGACTTAGCAGATTAACAGTCTTGTTTTGTTTCTAAAAGACCAATTTGAGATTAGGTGAGAGCACCCTGAGAAATAAAGGTCTAAAGGTCCCTTACCTGTTTGCACTGTTTCTTTCCTGGAGAGGTGTTCATTCACTGAAGAGATTTAGAAGCAGAATCATTTCCTTCCTGGAGAAGTGTTCATTCACTGAAGAGATTTGGAGACAAAGCCATTGACAGGACTGAATCTACCATTTCCTTCAAGGAAATACTTTCACTTATTCCAAGAATCTTGTTGAGGCAGGGTTAGAAATTCATTAATGACAATGAGTGATGATATCACTTGAAGGTCATCGTCTAACTAAGGAGCTATTGTTTCACGCCATAGATTCTGGGGAGTGTTAGGAAAGAGAGAAAAGCTATCTAAGTCGAGAAACCAATGACAACGGACATCAATCAATCGTAAATAGTAACTACAATTCCCAACTCACAGATCATCCCAAATCATTACAATTTAGATATAATCATAATAATAAAAGAGTTCTAACTTATCAATTCGATTTAGTTTAGACTTAGCACGGAGGGCCTACTTGTAGTGTGTATGATTGGTTTACAATCATGCATGCACCAGATCTCATGAGACTCTGTCCCTTGAGATCATGTTTTCCATACATGTAGAAGCTCTAGGTTGGCTGCTGGCAACTCTCAATAGTACAATGTGTCAACTCTACCTCTACTTGTGAGTTTGTGGTCCTGCAGCAGGCTATTAGTACATGTACTACCACTTCAAATGGGAAAAGTGTTAGCACTGCTGAAGGTAAACTAGAATATTAACCTAAACCTAAACTTTTTACCTGCAGCACCAATGCCCATACTCAGTGTGTATAATAATACCTAAATTAAAATGTGCATTGATTGAGGTACTTAAGCTGCAAAGTCACCATCTTGTGCCATCTTATGTGGAAGCAATATGAGACTTTGTTTCACAGAATCAAATTTCTTTTTCAATTTACTCTACCAGCACAAAATATACATACAGAGCCTGAAAAGTCAACAAGAGGTATTTTAGACAGTCAAATGCACATAAAAGCCTTGCCACAATAATCACTATTAGAACAAGCATATTCTATTTACTTAGAGGGTATACTTTATTTTTATTTCGTATTTGATGCTTGAATGAAGGGCACAATGTGAAGTGCCTTACTTCTAACAGTTCATTACTTGAAAACTACCCTTTCCACAAAGCTAATAAGTACCTCAATCAATGCACATTTTAATTTAGTTATTATTATACACACTGAATATTGGCATTGGTGCTGCAGGTAAAAAGTTCATTTTTAGATTTGTGACAATTTACCAGTACATTCTTACACAGACTGGCTCTTAATAACATTCAATTACAATATTCCATGTAGATTCAGAGCTATTCAGAGTACATAAGTGCGTGCAAGATGTGCACTCTTCATGCAAAATCCTGTGCAATACTGCGCATATTGTGTGCATCCGACCCATGAGTTGCTTGAGGAGGTGTGAGTTAATTATATTCCAACTCAGCCCTGTCTATCCCAAGCTACCACCCATCCTGCCCCAAATCAACTTTTCCTCTCAGAAAAAAGGGATCAAAGCCTTTGAAGCAGGGATGATGGGGGAGCGTGTGGTATGTTTGGGGGGGGGGGATAGAGAAGAGATTGGGGAGTGGACAATTCCTGGAGTTGAGTGAAGTTCCAAGACCATCCGCGAAGGAGTTTCAGCAAGCTGAAGGGGTCCTTCTTTGTGCAAAAAGTAATTTAACAGTGATTCCCCTCGAGAGGGGACAAATTTTGTTAAAAATTTGAGAACAGTTACTACACAAGATCAAAGCCAAAAGGCGAAGAGATATGATTGAGTCGGGGGGAGAAAATGAGAATCTAGACAAAATCAGAAATGCGAGACTTCTGCAAGATGTTCCAAAAGAAAATATTCTAACAATCCAGTACGTACATACAGGGTCCGGACACAGCTACCATTTCAGCAGCTGCCAGGCTCCAGGCTCCAGGCTCTCCTTTCAATCAGCTGCTACCATCAGCCAGAAAACAACCATGTTCTATGTAGTTCTCCTATTTGGATTTCTAATGCTATAATCTTGCTCTGTTGATATTTCAACTAGGAATCAACCTTTAATGTAGAGAGGGGAAAAAGTATCCCATTACAGGGTGCAGGAAAGAGAGCATGGAGTCGAGTAATGCTAAATAAAAGAAGTATCGTGATGAAAAACTCAGCTTTGGTTGTTCATTTGAACAGAAGGAATTGGAAATGAATATTGCTCGAAAGAAGATGTAAGATTCATAAATAGTGCAAATGAAAGAAGCTCGCAGTAAGGCTCTAGCAATGAAGTAAAAATAGTGTCTACTCGCACAGTAGACCGGAGCAACCAGTGTAGACGAATGGCAGCTCAAACATGAAACATTTTGTTGACAGTAACGACACTAGGTTAGAGGATGGTCATATGAAAGGGCATTAGAATGACAACGCGATCTCCACGAACACTAGTATCAACTGGGAAGCTTATCGGGGTATAGAGACGAATTTCGAAAATTGTCAGTTTACGAGAAAAGCACCAGTGCATTTGAAAAGCAAGTAAAATCTGAAGTAAGAGAAGCGCACTTGAGAACTTTCGAAAGGATTAGTAACTTGAGGAGCGGTTGCTGAATTAGACCGAGAGGAAGAGGTATAATCCAAAAGTAATTTGTCGTGGGCGTGAGTAGCATTATAAACACTGCCTTCAAAATAGTTAATGCGATATGCAAATGACTTACAGATTATAGTCGCAGAGTGAATGATTGTTCCAAAATAATATGTATCTTCATTGACTTCTCTTTTTATTGTGTCAAGGCCAACGAATTTATTACAATTGCATCATGTCACATTGAAACTATTCAACGTTGGATGTAGAAAGAAGCATAGTTCTTCAAATCTTGTTACATACAACCATAGTTCATCTGTTTGGATTTCTCTTACTCAATGCATCTGAATCTATGAATCTAATCAGCCAAATCATAAATGCCTTATCTTTACTTTCTTTACTTGTTACCAAATAAGCCACTAAAGATTCCGGCTAGACCTTGTCCTTCCTCTTCTTCCATGAGCTTCCTTGGCTTACGGAAAGGAACCTGTCCACTTTCAAATTTATTTCTCAAGTCGTAGGTGAACTCCAATGCAGCACGTTCAGCTTCTGATAATTCTGGATGCCAAAAGTCAATAATCAATACATGCCTATCTTCATCAGTAGGGTTCCCAGTAGAATGTTCAAATGAAGTATCCAAAGTTACGAGTTTTCCTTCTTCCCATCCTCGTCTCTCTTCACCAACTTGAATCCAGCAACCATCTGGAACCTTGAGACCAAGATGACTGGTCAAGATGAAATTTCTTCCGTCGGAATGAGGCTGGACTCCACTTCCTGCTGCCTGTCTTGCAAAACAAACTCCACGAACAGCAAACGGAATATTTAAACTTCTCATAATTTCAGTGGTTTTAGGAAACTCTTTGCAATTTTCACCATTCCAGACTCCAAGTCTCTGCAATCGAAACGCTGACCAACCAGTTCCCATGACATTATTCTGCCACGCTGAATCTCCAGCGAATAAACTATCTTTTTGAATCTGTGCAGCTTCCATAGCTTCTTTATCAAGTTTACTCTGCAATTCTTGAATAATAATTGGAGCTTTTTCCTCTAATTTCTGAGCCCATGGAAATTTCTCCAAATCAGCAGTCACATCCCAAAAGGGTAATGCTGTCAAACCGTCAACATGTTCCTCGCTAGGTTGATGACCCGGTGCTGCTGGAGTAGGAAGTGGGTTGATACCTTGTGCTGTGTTGCAAAAGTTGCGAATGCGATCAATGTCCATATTACGTTCTGCGTACACCGTTTCAACATCGTTCAAACCATCTTCGACATCTTCCCAGAATTGCATTTGACGTTCAGTAAGTGCTGAAAGCTGTGTTGGCGTTTTCATGTTCATTACATTTTGTTGTATAGGTGATGGTGCAAACGTATGAATGCCCTGGAAAAGACTGAATAATGCAATAGCTGTGACATTACTTGAGTATTTCATGTTTCAACACACTTGATCTTTCTTTTTTGTAAAAATGTACTCTATGCTGTTCTTATTCAGCGTTTCCTTTTTGTACTCTCAAAGCTCGAAGGTGCCCTGGAATACTTATTAATCCAAACAATTATCACTTAGGTAGTACGGTTGTTACTACCTTAGATATTATTTGATTGATAGTTGATGATAGAGGTTGATGTTGGATGATGTTGAATTCCCGACACGCACGTAAAATATCTTCTTCATCTTCTCTTAGCGGTTAAGGCCCGTTAGTCTCAAACGGACATTCATTCTATTTTTTGTATTTTTTGGGAGAGGGCTTAAGTAAATGTTTTTAACCCGTACGTTGAAAAGTGGCACACAGCCACTGGAACGGTCATCATAGTTCTTCTTTCTTCCTCCACGCTCTCATTCACCACACAAAAAACTTTTTTTCTTTTTCAGACACGTAGTCGGTCCTAGACATTGGATCTAAGAATCTCCTGCTGTGTACTTTCATTTCTCAATCATGAAAAGTACCACTACTCCAACAAACATAGACAACCATATTCATGGAGGGCAATGTCTACAAGATCCAGATGAAGAAATCGGCAAAAAATTTACCACCAATAGCATGAAACTTTCACTTCTTGTCTACGCGTTGCCTTTCTTTTACGGTGCAATCACTAGACTGCCATTCATTTACTTTGTTATCCATATGAGATTTCACTTTAATCTCACATGGGAAGACATTGGTTTATTCGTTGGGGCTTACCAAGCAGCAAGAGTTGTTATCAGTTTTGCAACAATCTTTTTACCTAAAACATCTCACTTTGTTGGGACATCTTTAGGTCTCATTGGAAGTATTTTTGTATTAGTAAAGAGTAATGACGATAAACTTTCTTTTTTGTTTGGAACAATTGCGATTGGTTTTAGCGAAATGCTATCTTCATCGCAGACGTTCTTGAAAAACTCCTCTTCGATTACCAGTGATATTGATCGCATTTCTCATCTGATCAAGGTTCAATATGCGGCAGGTAAGGGTTTTCTTCACGAGTTTTTGGTATATTTGCTTTATACAGGTATGTACTCACATATTTCTTATTTGCTTCTCGTCCAGTGATGTTTGGAGTTACTTTTGCATTTTCAGTTGGAGGTTTTGTCTATGATAAATATGGCATCAATGGAATTGCTGTGTTTGGAATCGTCATGAGTGCCTTTGAACTTTTGTCATTTCTATGTTTTCTTCTCCTTGATGCTTTCTTTCCAGAAAATAAAAACTTTCAAGAGAAGAATGACATTACAATGCACACTGCTGGAACCAGTAATAGCAGCAAGTTCGGAGAGACAGATGTGAAAGGTGCTCTGGATCATTTCAACAATTCTGGTATTGGTGCGAACTACATTAACTACATTCTTGTTGTCACTTTTGGGATGGAATCAATTACTATTGGTTACAATCTAGCTATCTCTCCTGTTTTTATTCTCGAAGAATTTGATAAAAGTGCAACCATCATCGGTATCATGCTTGCATCAGGAGCTGCGTGTGGGACTTTTTTCAGTGTATGGGTAACTTTGTCAAAGAGTGGACAATCTCTTTTGAAGTCCTACCTACCATCTCCATACGATCTCTTCATCTCTTTGGGAGGAATTTCAGCATCTGTATTCACAGCTGCAATTCCCTACTTCCCGGTTCACTTTATTGGTTTACTTTTTCTGATGATGTTCAACGACATGGCAGCTGTTATCCTGAATGATATTCAAAGCTCGATCACATCGTCTAATTCGTATAGTCTTATAGGGCCAATGGGACAGTGCGTGAGGAGAAGCTTCAATGTAGTGACCGCAATCACCGGTCCCTTACTTTTCAGCGCCTTTTCTCGTCTGCCATACATCGTTGCTGGATCAGTCACGGCTTCTTGGCTTGTTTTCTTAATGATTGTAGTCCAAAAGCGAATGAGGAAAAATGACGAAAAGATTGCAAAAGATCCGAGACTAACAAGGACTTTCAGTGAACGTTTCGTAGGACTGACGTTTGTAGAAAAGGAAATTTTGAAAAGGGAGCATAAGAAAGGAATATTCGATGGTAATGTAAACGAAGATGAATCCACAGGAAAGGACACCTTTGAGGATAATGTATAAGCATTGCTAGCTTGGTGTAGGGTTAAATGTTGCATGCATGTGCAGAAAAAGTATTTTCTACAGAATTCATAAGTGTTTTCCTAGATTATTTCTCCATTGAAATGCGAACTAGCACGCATTAAATCTCGTACTCAATATCCGCAGAAGTATAAACAAGTTGATATTTCCAATATATAAATTAAGATGAATTTGAGCCAAAAATTACGGACTCGGCTGTCGATCATACAGGGAACGGCTTTGGTTTCTTCTGATTAGGAATTTGCGCATCCGTTGCTGTAGAATCAGTATCACTTAATGTCCTTTTGTTGCCATTGCTTATTGTCCTCTTGTTACTATTATTGTTTATGGATGGAAATTCTGGTGAGTCTTCACTTAGACGGGGTGAAAGTCGTATAATAGGTGTGGAAGCGCGATTGTAATCGGGTGAAACCTTGTTGCTAGTCGAACCCCTAGAGGTATCACTGCTAAAACTTGCTCGAATACCTTGAGGTCTTATTGTTTTTTCGTCACCCTTGATTCTTGCAACAATTGCATCCATGACCTTTGGATTCTTTCGCAGTAAAAAGTTCGAAAACTCTAAATCATTATCCTGTCCCACTGCCACCGTGGCAAATGGCAAGAGACCAGTCACTGGGTCCTGAATGGTCAATTCCTTCTTGGGCATATTACTTAGAATAGCATAGTTTGTATCAATAACGTCTGTGCCTCCAGCAAGTAAAATTTGATTCAAAGTTCTTCCACTATGATCCTTCACATGAGCAACATGTCCAAATTGTCTTAAAACCATATTCAAATGCTCTGGAGCATACACAGCGAAATGATGCAAAAGAGGAAAGTCACTACCTTTAGGAACAAGATCCCTCAAGATCTGAAGCACTTTTTTCTTTCCAAACTTTCTCAATGCTCGATCAAAAGCTGTGAGTTCTTCGTCATCCTTGACAAAGAGCATACCGCCGTAATGTTCACTGTGATAACGGAATGTAGCTGAAAGATAGGTCTTGAACATCTCACCACCTTTTTCTTCATCATTATCATTCATGATGACTGCATGTGCCATGATTTTGCCATTTTGATGGTGTGTCACTAGTTGAGTGTTGTCAATAGACAACAACAATTCAAATCTTTTCTTACAGCCAGGTACACATGCCCAATACAACAAATTATAGTCTAGCAAATCCTGCTTGACCAAGAGTCCGGCGTCCTTAAGATCCTTTAATACTTTAGCACCGTTGCTATCGTGATTTTCAATACCAAATTCATTCACCAAGTTGACAAGTAGCTGAAGGGTATTCTTTTTATCGACTGCAGCAGGATCAATAGTAAGCAACCCTCCTCTCTTTCCTTTACCGCCAATATTATGCTTAACTCCTTCAATGGCCAGAGGTGGGATAAATTTTAGAGAATCTGATTTCCATACTGCATCTTGAATTGGCAATTGATTTTTTTTATTTGTGAAATTCATACTTGTCGGAAAGTGTGTAATGATTTTCATGACAACTGCTTCGCCCTGTTCGTGAGTTTTGATCTTTTTCAAAGTAAGAGCTTTAGATGATGCTGCATCCAACTTTGACATGGTTTTTTTGATCATAAGTTCAACGGAATCAAAGTATGATGTATATCTTGCATTATCTTCAGATGAGTTGCCTGGGGCGTCTTGCAACATAACTGAGATATCCTTCAATGCAGTGAGTTTGCCGACTAACTTGTCGATAGCCTTTATTAGCTTTTCATCCCGCATTTTATGTGCAAATGATAGATATGAATTTGTGTTACTTGGCAGTTTCTATCTGGTATGATTGAATGCAATGTGATCGTATCCTAGCTTTATGTATCCAACATTTGCTATTAGGACGGAGTTGCTGCGCTACTCAGCTGCTGCCTCTTCAACAAGCAGCATTTTTCAATTCTTGGTCTTGTACAGAAACATGAGACTTTTGATACTTGAGTCGCCGGAAATGACTCTGATTGACTCTCCGTTGGGCAAAAACAAATTTTGAAGTATGGTACATTGCACTACGTACGTAAATAAGAGTCTCGGTTCTCGGTGTTGTTTCAGTGTTTCAGTTCTTCAGTTGAGGTTAGAGACTGCTTCTTATGCATTGATACTTGGAAATGAATGAATGTAGAGCTTCTTCTCCTGAAAAATATATATTTACGAGAAACGAATACATAATTTTAATAATGATTGCTGCTCTTGTCGCATCGACAGGCTTCGTGCAACCTTCCATGATCTCTACAAGCACATTATCACTTGCAGTGCCTACAGCTTCGTATGTGGCCTTTACAAATATTCTCTATCTCGCTCGTAGATCATATTTAAGGGACATGACCAAGAGACAGCTTTGGAAAATAAGAACTACGAGAGAGACCGGAGTCACCTTTCAGCTGTATATAATTACAATACTAACCTGGCAAGCATTTGTAACTATCTTCCCACTCGTCGAGTTGGTTGCAAAAATGTTTGGACATGTGAGCTTCTTTTATTCGTATCCAAATGCTTCTGGACTGGGTATAATTCTTGAACCGAGGAATATTCAACATTTGAAACAATCTAAGCGGGCGAAACAACAGATACGGTTTGATTGGCATAGGTTTAATTTCAATATTGGAGATCGTGGTAGAGATGGGTACAGACATCCTCCAAGTATAGAGAGAAATCTGCCACATATAGATATGCCGCAACGTGGACTGAAACATTGGCCTTGGAGAAGACGGAAACTTTCACCAAAGTAATTATTGACCGTGCTTACAAAATGTTGCACTACAAAAATTTACAACAAATTGGTGGCAAAATACCTGCCGCATGTTACTTTTTAACATTGATTCCGCTATTACGTATCTATTATTCATTCTCTATTCAAGCATTGTTTGTAATTCTCCGCTTGTGGCCAAAGGCATCAGTCCTGGAAATCCATCGTTTAGTCCACCGATAGCTTTCCCATTTATGAAGATAGATGGGACGCTCGTTCTCTTTGTCATTTTCCCCAACACTGCTCTAATCTCATTCCCTTTGTTTCCTTCCAACTCATCTAATTCAATAGACTCATATGGTATACCCTCTTGATCCAAGTAGTCCTTCGCAGATCTGCAGAATGGACATGTAGTAAATGAAAACATTTTGACTTTGGTATTGCTTTGGCTAACAAAATTCTGGACAAAATCTTGTGTCTCTTGTTCGTTATATTCTCCAGCTACAATATCTGCTACAAATTGCTTAAATGCATATCCTATATTGTTGCCAGCTACAATCTGAGAGAATTTGTTGGCAAGGGAATCGCTTTCAGCCCATTCCATTGGTTCGCCTTTCCTTCCTTTGGAATCGGTTGTGGATGAAGATTCTACTCGATTCATTTCTAGATTGAAGAGAGTGGAAGCTATCTGATCTAGAAGGGGTCTTTTCATCTCATACAGTTGCGTCTTTGATACAAATGATGGGAATCCCAATTGATGGTTTTTAGTTTTTGGATGTATGAATGCGTTTGTGATTGTGATTTGGAAGGACGAGACCAACAGCATAAAAAGTAAAGCTAGGAGATGTGTAGAAGTATCCCTAGTAGAAAACAACATTTCGGAAGATACGTAGGTGATGAGAGAAGTAGTAGAAGCAATATGATCTGCAATATATAAGCATTTGAAGAGTTGATATAGGCTTGGTTTTCACATTTGCATTTTGCACCTTTTTGCACTCATCAACCAACACATCATCTTTTTCTCCTGCGTCAATTACTCGTACGTATGTGGTAGGTCGTATCTCTTCATCAATTATTATCGATGTCAAAATTTAAACTAGTCTTAGAGAAAGAGTCGTCATTGGATTTTGAATGTACTTGTACGTTCGTAAGGTATAATTTGCAACACCGTTCACATATTGTTTTCAGCACTGATTCTCTCCAGTACTTACAATGTCTCAAGATATATATTTAAAATTCCAATTGGTCGAGATGATGTATTCATAGAGAAATAGGTGTCATCCATGATAACCATGACTATAATGATAATATGTTGATTGTATGCAACGAATAGATGACAAAAAATCTTTAACAAATATGAGAATATACTATTTTTATAAACTGAAAAGACTTGCAATACTTCTCCTTATGCTTTTTTCATCTGTTGCAATTGAATCTTCTACAAAGTCTTCTTGGATGGATGTATTATTTTTTGATCTGGAAGAAATACGAGAAGAGGCACTTCGAGTTGGAGATGGATGATCATTCACAGATTGAGACAAGTCGTCGTCAAGCTGATGTTCAGAAGTTATTTCTCTTTTGATATGACTCACAGACTCTGATATATTGCTGTCTGCATCTGAAACTCCATAATGATTGCTTCCTAGTTGATTTGAAGGTCCACGAGAAAGTCCCGCTATTTCGTAATCGTTTATAGACACAGAAAGACGGCTGTCGACAACACTAGATACTCCATAGTGGTCACCGCTAACCAAATTCTGAGAAGGACCCGAAGAAAACATTTCATAGTCAACAGAGTTCACGGCAGATTCATGCTCTGATGTCTCCATCTCTGAAGGAGGTGGACGTGGGGGGAGCTCTATCCTTGGTAGACCACTTCTGCGTCTTTCTCGGCGCGACTCTTCATTGTTCACAATGAAGTTGATATTGTTGACAACTTTTTCTTCACTCAATTTATCAGGACTTAAGAATACAATCTTGAAAGCTTCCTTCCATCCCATGTTTGCATCATTTTCGCGAAGATTAGTAATCTTGTGATTTACAAAGATGAGAAGATTAAAGAATCCTTGCAGAGGCTGAAAGATTAGACGTAGAACAGCAATTGCAACGATACGCTCATATGGATCATCTTCATCACGATCCTGAAAAAATTCCACCGCAGAAAACACCCAGGTCAGAACGAATGCCAAGCAATACATAATAGCTTGCTTGGTGATTGTTTTTGACTGATTGCCTGCAAATTGAATTAAAGCATGCTTATCAGGGGTGAGATCTATACTTTCATCATCAAGCATCTGAATTCGTCTTCTGACCCCATAAAATTTGCCGACAATGAGAGCCATAACAAGTGTCAAGAAGCTCGAAGCCAGACCTAGAGTAAATTTGTAAACAAATTCAAAAGATTTATGCGCCCCTCCTCCTTTGTCAGATCCCCTACAATTTGGATCCTCTTCAATCGTGCACTGTGCAGGATAAGTATGCCAAACGCACATCGGGTCTGTTGGACTTGGATTGATAAAGTCGGATTTGATGCTACCAATGGTGAGACCAAAGGCAACAGAGAAGCAGAGGACGTGCATGACAGGCTCGACATATTTCCAAATGATTCTCTCCTGAATTTCAAATTTTAGTCTGAGCAAATAATACAACTGCAAATGACCATTCACCATGAAAAGCAATCCATTTCCAAACATGTACATGAAGCCTTGAGCCTCACAAGTAGCGATCGACCCATAGGATGGAGTTTCAAAAGGGTATATCACATCTTTAGGCATTGGCAAGGTTGTCAGAGCGATGGAGATCGAGGTTAAAATGTCTGCTGTACTCATCAATAGCATTATTCGATGGTAAGTGGACTTAATTCCGGACCGCCTAATTATGACGATTATCATTAAAGAACCCATGGCAGAGAGTGATCCTGATGTGCTGGCTATTATCGCTGCAGCTTTGGAGAAATAAAATGAGTGATGCATAGTGACTTTAAGATACCGAAGAAGTTTTGTATTGTTGGTCAATCAACTTGGTGTGGTTGTTTTCCTCATAGATGGACAGAGCACATGTTGTGTTCCATCAATTCAAACAAAACGTCAAGCTTGTATGCAATATGTTGGCAAAAAAGCTGGGAACAGCTGGCAAGGGAGAGAACACAAAAATCAGAAGAAAGAAGCTTCAATATATTCTTTTTAGTCTTATGTACGTACTTTTGCATTAAAAATTCGATGGAGACGGACTCACGAGAGAACCGAGAATCAGGAAGCGGGAAGGAAAAAGTGATAATTCTTTCGGGGCAGTTTCTCCCCGAAATAAGAGAACATAGGAGAGTAGAGTGTCCTGATGATTCGATTCCCATCACCGCATCACCGCATCACCGCATCATCACTCATCGCTCTCATCTCATCTCTCATTCATAAAAAGTAACAAGGTAGAATGAACAATGAACAAGCAACTGATCCTCTTGATTAATCTTCTAATAGGTTTTGTAATTCTCAAAGGAGAAGCTTTCGCTCCTTCTCGAAGAATAGGGTACTTATCGAGATATCATACTAGAATAGAGGAGAAAGAATCGTTACTAACATCAACCCAGTTATTTGGCAAACGAAAAAGATTCTTCAACTTATTCAAGGGAAGAAGGCGTAGAAAGGAGTCAAGGAAGCTTCTGTCTGACGAACAGGTTCACAATCTATTTATTCGATGGAACGATGCATTAGGTTCAGGTGATTCTACTGCTGTAGCAAGTTTGTACGCAAAAGATGCTGTTCTTATTGCAACTAGTTCAAACGAACGCAAAATGGACTTTGCATCCATCAAGGCTTACTTTGACCCAGTCGTAAAGCGGAATCCTTCTGTGGCAATCTTAAATCGAAATGTGAAAATAGGGCAGGACTTTGCTATGGATGTTGGTATTTATGAATGGACTTTTGGAGATGATGGATCGAAGAAGCAAGCTCGGTTTACTTTTGTTTACGTTCCAAATGATAATGGTACTTGGGAAATAGGTCATCATCATTCTTCGGCTTTACCACAGCAATAGTTTTAACATGAAGAGAAGAAGTGGACATTTGATTGCAAATTGAATGCGCAAGATCATTCTCCAATCAGATACAGTTGTAGCGTTTTGTAATCAAAAGTTGACCCCATACTCGAAAGAAAGTGAATTGATGTATGAATGTGATGGCATTATTAGAATTGATGATGAAAATGTAGAGAGTCACCATGATTAGTTGGAATGAATGTAAAGTAGATAGATGTACCCTAGAAATACAGAAGTCCTAGAGTCCCAAATTGTTCAGGGGAGCTTTTTATCCGTAGTAATTATGAATTGAAACTGTGTAGAATTTATACGCATTCTGAACCAAGCATAGTTTTTTCATTTCTACGTTCTATGCGATGCAACAAACTTTGCTTTTTCTCAGACTATTCGAAACATTGGAAACTTTTTGTTGATGATGAGCAGACTTCTGGCAAAGAAGAAAAATATCATGATGGTTCTACTGCTTATCCTCAACTTCTTGAAGATGGAAGTTGCGCAAAACCTCTTCAAGGATCTTGTGCTAGTAGAGACTCTAAGAAGACCGCATATCTGAAGGACCAATTCATTGCGGAGGAAACGGATGGTATTGTAGAATCTATGACGAAGAAGAAAACGGATGGGTAATCATCAATTTAGTTGGAGACTACAACTTTGGCAACTGTAATTCTACAGCATCTTTAGGTTATGACCGAGATGGACATTGTCATGGGTCCTCCGTGGATTCAACCTACTTTTGGGTGGTAAGTTATACGTTGGAAGTTACTGTTTATTTTTACTTTTAAGTAACATATTAAAATATGTTGCTTATGCTTTTCGTGTATTCAAAAATAGGATTTGTGACCACTGGTTCCATCAGAACAATGGTCGAGTTCGCAGTTGTTGTGGTTGATATGAAAGGGGCACTAAACCAATGTATGGTCGTCGCATTGCAAATAGATGCGGCTATAGACTTCTTGTAACTGAGACAGAAGATGTAAACGAGTGTAGAGATACAAAGGAAGATCTAAACCTTGTTTTCGATGATATTGGTTGTGATCCTCTCAGTATCAAGTATCTGAGCTCGATAAAGCTATTCCCCAAGATGATAATGTTTGTTGGGAGACACAAAGATTTGGTTTCACTGAAGAAAATGTGTTGAGATTAAATCCAATCTTCTTATGTCCTGCATTGCATGGTATTATCTGATATCGTTTTATTTCTTTATTCTGTCTTTATTGTTTAGGCGGTTCACCTCCGACGCAAAGTCCTGATGGACAGTCACATTTTCCTAGTCCTACAACTGAGGCACCTAAGGGAATCCCGACTACAGTTGCACCAATTGCTAGTCCTACAACTGAGGCTCCAGTCGCATCTCCCAACAACAATGAGGATGGTGAGAAGGAGGAAGAATAACCTTATTGTGTGGATTCCCCTCTCGACTTTATTGTTGGTAAGAGGGTACTTAGCTGTACCTGCGCAGGAAATGGAAACTCTATAATACGCTGTCCTAAACCAGGTGTAGCAAAGCATTGTCCTTCTACATGTGGAAAGTGTGATGAGTTCATTATTGCAGATTCAGGCCAGAAATTTGTTCTGGAAGAAAATGGGACTAAGAAGAAATGTGGATTCTTTGTAAGTATAATCCTGACCGTTGTGAGCTTTATGATTTTTCATTTGAGACATGCAGAGAGACTTGTTCCTACTGTTATTAAAAGACGCCTAAAAAGAACATTTTACGTAGGAACCGTTTCCATAATGTTTTGGAAGAGTCTTAGTATAATACAGGATTAGTAATATCATGAGTATTTAAAAAGACCTCGTCTTACAGCCAACGTGATTATGTTCAATCTCACTATTGGCATTCACATCTAGACGATCAAGCATCAAATGCACGAATTCCTCGAGAAAAGATCTAGAGTCCGGCTCCTCCAGTCGGCCTAAGCCATTTTAGAGGATTCCAAGTGTGCTATAGAAAAGCTATGTCTTGCGAACTGGATTAAGTTTGATTTATTCTCTACGAATGCCATGTGAAAATCCGCCTATTAGCATGAGCTTCTCTAACTGATCTTCTTGAAGGAGACAGGACTTTGTGGTTTCGGTTGTCATTTCTTGTTTGGTTGATTTGAAGTTCTTTTGAATAAATAGGAGTAGATCTGGGAAGATAGCGAAGAATATCTCTTTCCAGTTCCAGGCTCATGATTAAAGTCCCGAGCCGCGACTCCCTGGAATTCATCTTTTGTTGTAGTTATGTGAAGGAGTCTATTTAACGCTGTCCAAAGTTGGTTCATTAAAATTCAAGATTTGAAGATAATATGATTGGCCCAAGATATGCCAACAAGTTTTGAGTTGAAGTTGGTGCAGTAGCTATGCTTATGAAGAATAAGATCTGAATGAAAGGAGTCTAGTAAGGCTGAGTACCAGTCAATATCATTTTGCTTTGGAAGCTTTGTTGAATTGATTCCTTGTTCTGCTTCTTCCATCCAGCTTCGAATTCCTGTTATTGGAAAGCTTTGGAGGACCGGCTCTTGTGTATAGATGTCATGAAAGCTTCATTTTCAGGACAAGTCCATCTCTGATGTCTGATGAATCTGGACAAAAAGTACATATGAATTGGGTTTGGGTGATCTTTTTCAACAGGACAAAAAGTTCATATTCGAAATGGACTCTTTCTACAAGATGAGTACCAGTAGGAAGATCATTTGCTATGAATTTTGTAATAAATCTATTTTGCTTGAATGATCTTTCTTTTCGAGCTCATCGAATACTAGAGTCGAGTCAATCCTATGTTCTTGTTGCAGAATTACAGAGTCTACGTCTATATCTACACAGTAGTCACAAACTGTCCTCTTATTTATCTGCACATTATTCGTAGATGAAGGTTCGTAGTGATAAATGAATGTTCAACAAAAATGGTAAACATCCCATTTCTCTGTGAAATCTGTCGGTGGTCTTTCTGAAAGTGGTGTCTAGCAATGTCTTGTGCATACTCATCCAGTGTGTTACGGGTCTGGTTCCTTTCTTACTCTTTAAGGTTTTGGACTTAAAGTTACCGCGTCCCATACATCAATAAGTGATGAGATGAGAACCATGGACTAAGTGGGTGTTTTGAGTTGAACTTTTCGTCCATTCCAACAGTCCATCGCACTATCGTTATCCCTAGCTGTGATTACTAATGCATTGGTATGTTGTAGCATTACAATAGGCACTTTGTTACAGTAGTAATCCCTACTGATGAACCCAGTTCTCCTCTACAAGATTTAAGTCTTGGTATAAAGTCTTCTCATTTTACCAACTGAAGTTCGATGCTGAATCATGTGAGGCATTCAAAATATGATGTGTCTCCTACACTAAGCCATTCCTTTAGAGTTATTTATAAAAGTATATAGATGCATTCACTCATTCTTACGAGTACAAATTGAAACAACTATGGATTTGTTTTGCATCGAAATGATTTATAGCCTAACCTAATCGTCTGTGTCAGTGGTTGGTGTACAAAAAATGCAGAGTAGGATGATCTGTGAATATTCAACAGTGAATTTACTGCGACTCTATTCTCTGTAGCAGTGGATCTTTGAATGGGAGTAGATATAGTATCATAGCGTGTTCTGCTATGCTGGAGTTGACTGTAGGAAATCAATTTACAGTCCTCTCTATGAAAGTCTTTGGAAGAGTGTTACTAAGAATCTTTGTATGTATAAGGGCGAAGGAAAGTAGCTAACACAATCAGATCAAGAGAACTACTATATTTGACCAATTCTTATAATGATTTAAACATTTATTGCACAATGCTCTTGTCAAGTCCAGTGACTGCTTAATCGATGTCATCGTTTTCATTGTCCTCTGCATCTACTTCTACCGAGCGATTTTTATTACTACTAGGAGAAGATTTCTCGAGTTCGCTTTTCTCATCCACTTGTTTGTCTCGTTCTGGTGAAAATCTATGTTTCAAGTTCAATTTCCTTAGCGGCGAGAAACCCTCTTTTTTCTTTTCATCAATCTCAATATCTTCCAACACGCCTGCTATTCTTCTTCTTCTTAAGTAAGGCATTAATGCAAACACAAACATCATCCTCCATGCAAGTCCAGCTCTATTTGCAAATTCTTTGCCATGTTTCAGTTTCATTAGATAGATCATCCCAAGTCTCTCTATCCAAGGATGACGGTGAGCGTCAGTACAAAGTAGCTCTGTATTGCATACAATCTTTGTTAGAATCATTTGCATGTTAATGATTAGTCTTCTGTAAAGAAAATGATATACATACCTTGCTTAAATACATGTGGAAACCTATCCAATGCCCCAAACTGATCAGCAAGTAAAGGAGTCTACCTGCCGCTACATTGCCAGTCGTGTTTGGGGGGCTATTGTACGAAGTTAATGCGACAAAATGAAAAATTTCTACCATTTCCTTTAGGGATAACAAAACCTATGTTTAATACGTACGGATGTAGTACGGAAAAACCAATGACTGCTTGTATAATACAAAATCAAGAATTACAGATGGTAAACAAAATATTTTTTTCCTTTCTGCTCGGCAATCTATTCTTTACCATCTCTTTTAAATACTACAAGGCAGAAAGGAAACATTCCCTTGAATATTGCATTAGATATACACCAGTACATTTGAACTATAGGTTTTTGCTTATGAAAATCATAGATCAACAAAATTCTATATTTAACACTTCAATAATGCTCTTTAATATATATCATATCGATTTATGTATAGAAATATGATTTTCACACAAAAAATCAAAAAATATTGATCACTTGAGTTTTACATTTTTTTGCGTCAAGTTGAGACCCGCGAAGTTGATACTCAGTTGAGCTGAAAAATCTAATAAAAAAAATACCTTTGAAAATTCCGTCCTTCTTTTTCAATACACAAAGATAAATGAAAAACATATCATTGAATGTAGCAGGTTCTATTATCATTGTTCATTCGGAATACAATGTATTTCAATGGTAACCAACTTCGTTTTGAAGAAAATGTCGCAGAAATAGCTCTTTACTTAAGCCCATTTCAGTCCCATAAAAATCTAGCGGTAGGTAGAGTCTCAATCCGACAGGCAAAGAAGAATGCAACGATCAATAGCTTGACCACTCTTGTCACCACAAACATGAAGGTAACAATAATATTGAAAGCTTCGTTTCCAATGTTTACAAGGTTTACAGATGCCGGATTTGTTCGATAGAAGCCATTAAATGTTTTGTCTACAGATATTACGAAAAGTAACCTGACTCCAACTCTTAGCAAAAGAACAAGTATGAAAATACCTAGGAGTTCAAGTACTGCATTCCGAGTCACATGCCACGCTTTCAGTGACAGTGACAAATATAACGAGGAAAATTAGATATGATGATGTAACCAAAGAGGAAGGTTTCTAAATTGACTTACATAATAATAGGATGAGAAGAAACATAAAAGCCGAAATGAGAAAAATCGAAAAAACACTACCCCACATCAGCAGCCCGAGTAGAAAAGAACAATCAAGCAAATTTTTTCTAAATTCCTTCCATCTTGGATTCCGCAAAGATTCAAAGTGCCCATTCCTAAATTTCATGAGTGTTGTGGTCATTGAAGGTATCAGTAGAGATGCATTCAAAGTTGCAGCTATTACGCTGAACATGAGAGATGTATACATTGCTGCATTCAAAGTTTCTTTCGATGGATACCACGAGTTTATTGATTGAATTTGTTCAAGGAGGTTGTTAACTTCCGTATCTCTACATTTTTGACCATGGAAATTAAATGGCGCACGCATTTTGACGTCAATTCCTAGTACGCATTCGTAAACATTGTATTCCCATGCCTCAGATCCATCAATCCATTTCTGGTTTTGTGTACAAATAGAAACATGACTTCCACAGTAATCTCTTTTTGTTGATCCTGAGACAAAAGCACTAGTGAATTCATCAAAAGATCCGTCATATAAAGCTTTATGCATGTACAAGTCACTTGTGATAGGTCAGTAGGGAAACGCTAAATACTTTGCTTATGAAAGATACTAACTTACCTGTTCAAATTCGCCCTGCATTCTGTAACAAGAGATATATTGTACATATCTAACATGGCACAAACTCTGTTAAGTGACTCTGAATTGATCGTCTGAAATGTATCTATTGGAAAGCTGCAACCATCAGGTACTTGCACTTCGCAAATAGCAACACCAGTATATAAATCCTTCAGAGATGGGTACAAACATTGAGTTTCATTGAACTCCAAATGACACCCATCATTGAATGAGATATGACTCTTTGGATAGAAATAATGCAATATCCCTAATCCATTATTTATCAACACAGCGAAAGCTGCTATCGGAAGGAGTACTTGTAACGAATTAGATTGTTAGAATGTGGAATTAAAGTCATGTGAGATGAAAGACGACAAAACATACCTTGTAGGAAATTACCAATCACTATGCGACTATGGAACCAAATACCCTCTACATTTTTCAGACTTCCATTTATAGTATTTTTCCAGCAATAGAAGTAGCCACCTTTTATTTCTCGTTCTTCCATTTGCTGGTAATATTTGTCAGAAACTCTAGAACAATATGTCGATGAAGTCCCATTTTCACAAATATTTTCGTTGTACTCTTCATGTAAGTCGAAAGCGTTTTCAACAAGATCATGTACCTTCACTTGAGCAGCTTGTTTTACATTGAATTCGTTGTTAGCATTTGAACCTCGAAAGAAATATGCCAAAATTTTGTTACGTAGAACAAGTCGTAAAGGTATGAAACCTCTCACAATGTTTAAAACATGATAAAAGAGTAGACAGATGACGGAAATTAGATAAAGTACTTTGAGAGTTCGGTCGTGCATAGTAACATTTTCGGTAGACATGAAACTGAAGGCTATTGCAGGTTTATCAAAGTAAGCAAGCGATGTCAAAGTAGACATTAGAACTAGACCAATAACATCCCACAGAGGTCTCGTTTGGTAGGGATTATTTCCCAGGGACAGGCAAACTACGAGAGGACCAATGATTAAGTAGGAAAATACCATGAGTAAGAAAACATGTGTAAAACTATCTGCAAGTCTGCAACCAAAGCTTGCGCTTTTATTCTCTGTACATACATGTACGAAGGAATTTCGAACTTCAGGGAAACCTATCATAAAAACAGTTGAGATATACTATCACCTTTATATTCAAATGTACGAAGAATACTTACATAACTTTCCCGCAAACAAGATAACTACCAACCAACTTAGCATGTAGCGCATACTATCCATAGCGGTATCTGCAAGAAAATCTATTTGAGGTAACCCGTAAGCCCAACAGCGTCTAAACTTTTTTGTTTGTGATTCATCGAGTTCATTCTGACCATTAATATTCAGGTCCGAAACATCACCGTCTTTTTTGCAAAGGGACATTGGTTTAGCAACGCCAAAGACATCCTCCAAGTGTGTTGAAATTCTTGAATGATTGGATGTATCATATAGTTTGACATCATTTACTAATCCACGATAAAAAGTGCTTACATCAAGCATGTTTCCACCTTCTTCAGAATCTTCTGATGTCACCATGTCAATCATTTCAGACAATAATTGATCGTCTGCCGCCATATCCTCTTCATTATATGCCAGAAAGATTTGTTTCAGCAACTCTTTTGTCAAAGGGCGTTTCGCATCGCTACCAGTCGCATCTGAAAGAATTTCATCAAGAATTCTGCCAAGCAAGACTTCTCCTTCTACATGCCTTTCATCAAGCTCTTTTCTTTTCTCCATAGCATCCCTACTGTACAAAACACTTTTGCGATAGTCTACTTTTTTCGAAACTGTTGTATTTGTGGCTTCTTTTATCTCTATCTCCTTGTTCAAACCTACAAGATATGGTATGAGTAAAATTGCTACAATCTCCACAGCATCCAGATTATCTACATCTCCCTCACTACTAGAACCAGAAAGCCCAACCAAGAGATCCTGTTTCACTACATCTTCAGAAACTATTATACTATATCTAGAAGTCAGAAAGCTTACAATATCAATAGCTGAAATAGAACCTTCTTTGTAGGAAATGGTTGCGTCCTTATCATTTTGGAGATCTCCCGTTTGATGCAGAGCCAAGATGTACTCAATCTCCTTCATGTCACGGGCAGCTTTAACATGACTTTCAAACGAAAACAAACCCATACTTAGGCACCAAAGTTGAAATGAATTGCAGTTCTTGATGACTGTTCTTGACGAACATGAAAAGATAGTGTCTCTCGTTTGCCACGCGTCTTTTATTCTTCAAAAGAGAATGGAGGATTGATTGACACAGTGACTGCTTCTCAGAATAAATTGCAGTTCTTGATGAATGCTCTTGATGAACAATAGTGTCTGGTTTGCCACACGTCTATTCTTTAAAATAGAATGGAAGCAATCACAGTGATCGCTTCTCAGATATATCAGATACACATGAAAGATGAAGGAGAAAAGATTCTCATGATGGATGGAAATGGCCTAGAGGGCAATTGTAATTAAACATGTGCAGTTATTTTATAACGGTAATCATGTCTTTTTTGGGTTTCCAATGATGCTTTTTTGCGTTTTTGGTAGAGTGACAAGCAATTTTCGATACTAAATCAAGGAGTTGTTAGATATAGTGAAAAGCATTTCGATTAGAATACCGTGCATCGTGAATTTATTTTTTAACACATGAATAATGGCTAGAGAAGAAACATCAATGGAAAAAAATGTGAGTTTTATTAACAAATCCATTGTTATAGTTTAATTAGACCAAATATTATTCCCAAATACATATTCTAAAATTCAATATAACTTTCTTCCGCTAAGTAAGTCTTCCCTTGAAATACTCAATTCTGCTTCTAAACGTCCAAGCTCGTCACGAGTCCAGTCAGTTGCGTCCATGAAGTGCAATAAGTTTTGCACACGTTCTTCCATTTTCTTCTTCATTTCTCTTGATAGTTCAACAGTCACTGTTCCGGTCGGACGAGAAGCATCGGATCTTTTCTTTTCATCAAAGAGATTCACAGAGCATTGACTCACTCTCCGTGGCATGCTCTTATCCTGACGAGGTATCATATCTTGGTTTGGCAATTCATTTGTGCTAGAATGGTGAGAATTCATTCTGCGCTTAGTAGGTGATTCCAAAAAGCTCTCTTGTTTTACATTGCTTCTTCGTTTCGTAGGGGAACAATTATAATCATATGAATTCGATCCAGAAAAGACACTTCTATTTGAACGGTTATTCATTTTCTGCAACGGAATTTCTTTGTAGGACGAAGCTGACTTTACTTCAGATCTTGAATATCCTTCGCTAGTGCTCTTGATTGGATTAAAAGGTTGAGAAGAATTGTATTTGCTTCTCCCTGCGTATTGGCGTTGTGCACTGTGCAAAGAAATTGCATCATATTCCTCTTCATGAGAAGATAGGCTCTTTTCATCGTCACTATATTCCAAGTGTCCACCATGATGTTCATGCATGGGCATGTACGGCTGAGGCTCTTCATTGCAAGCAAAATTATCGAAGGACATCTTTCTACCTAGCTCTTCTGACAGCTTTGTAACCAAGTCCAAATCATCGAAAAAAGTAGCATCGTCAAAATCAGATCCATGATCGGAATGACATGATTTACTCATTCTAGGCGGTTCCTCAAAGTCTAGACAATATTCTGGATTCCTCATCATGGGTGCACTTGATCTCCGGCAATGTGTGAAAGTAGTAGCAGGGATGGACTTATTTTCGTTGCTCGGTCCTGGCAAAGTTTCACCATGAAGAAATTTTCGTTTGCTTTCATGCTGGGGTTTCTTTTGAAGAGATGCATGGCGAGGTATGATTTCATCGCAAAATTGTTGAGTAGGCTTTACAAGACTCTCATGGATAGTAGCATTATACATACTTCCTTTCTCAACAATAGAGCTGGCGTTTTCTTCTTGGTACAGTTCTGAATACGGGACCTCAGCACTGGCCAAATGGAAGTTCTTTTCATCACTTGCACGATTGTAGTGCACGTCTCTCTTGTGTTCATTTGGTAGCGGTGGTAGCGGTGGAAAATGGTCCCGAATACTGCTCTTGTTTCTATACATTCTCTGGCTGTTTTGATGATTTCCATGTATAGGTTCTTGTAGTTCTTCGGCTTTTGTGTTATTGGGCCCATTATCTTCGAAGCTACTTTTGAATGTACTGTAGGTATCAGGATCAACCATTGAACTATTTCTTTCCTGGAAGGTGTGCTGATACGCAGAAACTTGTTCTAATGGTTGCTCTCTTTGCATAAACGAATTGTGTTCATGAGCGATACCTCTTCTTCCGTGTCTGCGATCAGAAGTTTCATGTTGATCAGAATTGTAAATTGGGATTTCAAAAGAGCATGTGCTGCTGTAATCTTTACTCCTCTGCCTTTCGCTTTCTGGATACATGTTCAAGCTATAAAATCTCACTTCGAATAGTAGTTGCAAACTTGGTTATAGATACGTTGATCTTGAGTTAGTTGTGGTGCTATAACTTTCAGTAAAAGTCGATGGGGATTCTATTTTTCTATTCCAAGAAGTTTTGTATGTGTAAAAACAACCACGTCCAAAATCAACTGAAAAATCCAATTTTTAGTATCGCTAAAACGAACACTGGTTCTTGGATGGCTATATTTGTTATTGACATCATCATTTAAGATATATTTCTTTTGTAAATAAGGCCTTTTGACAATTCAGTTGAGGATAATTCCAGGTAGCAAGAATCAGAGAAATGACCGGCCGTGGGAAACGGTCCTGTGTCGAGGATGACCGTATCGCCATCATGTTTGATCATGCCATAAAAAGCTCTTTCTACTCTAATCTTTTGACAGGCACTTGCGATCTTAAATTTCAAATGTAAAGGATTCCATATTTTTTCATGATAAAATGAATAAGGGAAGATCGCACACCTTGCAAAAGTGATATTTCGCAAGAGATATGAGGGAAAAGACTCTAATGTGACAGGAATGAGATTTGCAAAGACCCGAATAAATTTTTTAGCCTGTTCCACACAGTTGTTGACTTTTTGACTTTCGGTCCTGCTTTTTGCCAACATTATATAATTAGTAACAAAAGTTGATGGTACGTCTCAACTAAATTTACTACCTTCTTTTTTACTTTTTATTATATGGGTAAAGCTATGGAGGTTGTCTTGTCTGTAGCTACAAAAACTATTTTTTTATTCTGTTTTTTTTTTTGGTACGATGTGGTACGTACGTACTGGTCTAAAACCACCACAACAGCACGTTTGTAGCATCGCTCCTAGCCATTTATTCCACGCACTTGTACTTATGGAACTAATTTTCACCATCTGAGAAGGCCCAGTCGAAGAAAACCTTCCTTTGAGAATTTTTATTTATTATTGGACAATTTTCTTCATTCATTTTTTATTTTTCAATGTATCACATAGCTACTGAAAAGAAGAAGATTAAGGAATACATCAATCCATTTTCAATGTGAATGCTTAACCCTCATGGTTTAGCTTCCTTCAGTACTTACTTAGGTATCGTATTGTATGAGTACCGGATGATGTTCTCTCGCTCTCAGACTCACCAGGGCATTGACATTTCAAAAAGGCTCTTAATGATACAGAGAAAGGACAAAATGATGAAGGAGGTTGTTTTTTTGATATTCTTGATAATCCGCGATGATGCTTCTCGGCTTACAGATGCTCTGATGGCTGCCGCTGACATGCAGTAGAAAGAATACTAAACTACCCAAGCAATCAATCAGATTAGGTGCACCTCTTATATTTTTGAATACACTATTGTTCTTCTAGGGTAAGTTGACTAAAAAAAAAAACAAAAGAGGGATTATTAGCATTTGCATTCACAATCATCATACACAGCCCACCATACCATTATTTTTGTTTCAGTTGGTGTCTCGCTCTGTGACTTCAGACTTTTCAGTTTTAATTTTAACAACAACCTACCTTTTCTTTTAAAATAGGGGAGATCTATCCAGTAATTACTTCGCAAAAAGGTAACCATGACATCCAGTATTTCAATTCATTGCATGGTGTGCTATGAACAGTTCAACACGGACGATATCTATCCGATAGTTATGCCTTGTGGGCACACATATGTTTGCAACATATGTGCCTCGAAGATCGACAAGTGCATAGAATGTAGAGCAAGTCTATACAAAGAAACTGCTGTGGAAGTTCCAACTTCATCTAGCCGTCCACAATACTCTAGAAGACATAGCATGTCGTCAATGGCGAGTATGAGAACTATGAGATCATCTGGGAGGGGATTGACTGCAGTAGCTACTACTTCTTCTTTTGGAAATGTGCCTACCTCTCAAGAACTCAAAAGAGAGCGCCTACCGTTGCCGAAGAATCTGGTTCTTTTATCTCTGATTGAGTCCTCCAAGATGGCTCAGAATACAACTAGTAATCGTCTCTTGAGTCGAGGAGGTTCTTCAAGAGGTCTGGATTTTGAAAATACCCAAGACGCTGATGATCTTGAAGAAAACAAAATAATTTTTGGAGCTGATATTGCCAACCATGCTTCTGGAACTTTTGCTGTAGCAAAGACAGACGGGCTGAAAATATATCAAACGAGATCTCTGAATGATAGCCCTTCTAAAAAGAAGAAGGATTCTCTCTTTTCAAAACGCAGCATCTCTACGGAAAGCTTGGGATCAAGCACTTCTTCTCCGAAGACTGCCAAAAGTTCAGGCATGGAGATGGTTGATCTTGGTAATACATGGCATAATCAATGTAATGAACTTGTGGTAAATAACCTAAGAAGATCGGCTGAGGATGGAAATAGAGAAATGTTCCTGAGATACGGAGATCGTGTCCAAGTTGTAAGTATTGTCGATAAATGGGCCAAACTTGCCCGAGGTTATGGTTTTGTATATTTACAAGATCAAGAGGACTTAGTAAAGGTCGGCAATGCCTTGGACAAGGCTGCACAGATTGAATCTATGATCTATGTTTTGTCTTCAACCAGAGAGAAACTGCGCGAAGCCAAGTCTGTTACTGAAATGGAAACAATTGATCTTTTAAAAGAGTTGCAATCCACTCTTGTAAAGGAGCAAGACCTAACAGTGATTGGTGCAGAAGCTTTTGATCTGGAAGCTGATGATGATGTCTCTGAGAAGGAACATGCAACCTCCTGTAACTCTATCTCCGGTAAAAGCATTGTTGTTGAAAGTTTCGATGAAGAAGAAAAGATTGAAGATAAAGCGCCCTATCACACTGTTTTCGATACACCTATGTATCAAGCCCTACAGAGAAGCAGCTCCATCCCACATCCAAGTGACGAAGATTCCTTTCCTGTACTGGCTACCAACAACTCAGAAAACAACGAAAACTTGCAGTCTGATTATTCAAGAAGACCAAGACAAAAATTTAGCACAAGTTCAGCAAGAAGTTCCTTCCGTATGGAATCTACATTTGGTTCCTCTCGCATTCTGAAAAGATTAGGATCTGCCAACTTTTTAGAGGAAGCTCTTGAAAATCTGACATCTTTTGTTCGTGATAGATCTTGTGGTGGTGGTGATGTTGATATGGAATTTGACACAACTACATCTCATACCGAAAATCCAAGAAGAAATGGTCACAATACCCCTTCGTCAAGAGATATGATTGCAGCTGCAAAGTTGTGGAGAGAAAGAAACGGAAAGCAAGCATCAGAATATGCCAGAGTAGACTTTCGCACAGGAATGTCAGGCCATAGCGGTTTCCAATCATCTCATGCACAGGGTTTGAATTTCGATGGGAGCGGGTCACCTCGTCGCGCTTCTAGTTTCAAAATGAGCTCTCATTCTGGCTTATGCCTAACTCCAAAGAAAAATAAGTTGAGACCGAGAAGAGGAAGTAATGATGGTCAAGTCGATCTATCCATATACAATTCTTTTTGAATTAGAATATTTCCTATGTCTCTTTATCAAAGAAAAGGCACTGAAAAACATTGATAACAATATATGTGTAACTATTAAATCGCATTTAAGCAGAATATTGTTTGAAACATGTCAAAAATATCTTTGTGCTATTTTATATTATCTACCTACTCAACGAAATCATTTCCAACTGTACACATGGCGATATTATTTATTCATGCATCTAGCTTACTTCTAACTCTTTTTGCTCTTCTTTTTCTTCTTCTTCTTCTTACCATCGTCTACATAATCTGAAACAGAGTCAGCTTTCCTCTTGCTACTTCCTCCAGCTGCTGCAAATTTGTTCTTCAAAGAGTCCAAGTCCAAGTCATTACTTTTTCCAGTATCAGTGGTGTCCTTCTTCTTCTTGGTGGGAGCTTCAAACTGCTTCTCTCTTTCCATTCTCCTTTCAACGGATTTCTGGATAGATTTTTCTTGTTTCTCCGCCAATTTCTTCGCTTTTCGTTGTCTCTCACTCAAAAAGTATTCTCCAGAATCAAGCTGCTTATCAATCTTGCTAGGCAATTGCACAGGTGGAAATGGAGTGTATGCCTTCTTCTTCTGCATCTTCTCCTTCTGTTTCTCATCAAGTTTTGGCTTTTTACGTTGTACATTCTTCTTCTTGAAAGTAGGCAAGAATCTACTCCAATCTTCGTTTGCAAGCTTAGGATCTTTTGCAAGTTCTTTCATTATCATTAATCTCTTGATGTTGTAGACAGGATGAATATTCTTCATACATTCAACAATAACTTGTCGAGCTTGTTTAATTCCTTTGATACCACCCATAACCGCTACAGTGTTACCTTGAACCAAGATATAACACTCTGTTAACAATTCTAGTGCTTTCAGGGTTGCTCCATCAGGTCCAATCAATCGCTGACGTCTTTTGACAAATCGTTCCTTATTTCGCACCATACCTCCAATCTTTATGATTTCAGCATGTGTATCATCTTGTAATATTTTCAAGGCTTGATTGGCAGGAATAGATCTAGCCAAAAGTTTGATCAAATCTCTTGCTTTGAGAATAATGTACGGGTCCGAAGTTTTCTTTGTAGTAAAGACAGTCATACTTCCCTCTACTAAATTTAGCTCGCATTTGATGTTATGCTTATCAAGTGCTCTTGTAATGATTGGCCATGTTTCACGCAAATACTTTTCACGATATTTGGGAAAGAGTGTAGCAAAACTGGATTCTTCGAGTAGAGATCCCCCCGGAAGAGAATCCGATTGAGGATCCCATGATTGAATTTCCCAGTGATTGACTTCATCATTGTCCCATGGTTTGTCACGGCGATATTTGTTGTGATTCTTTTTTGTGATTACGTTGCTTGCCTCGTTATCCGACATGTTGAATACTTTCACTATAGATGAAGAAAATATAAAAGTCTATGTGGCTCTGCTGTTATGTACTTAGGTATGGTGTTATCTATGTAGTATTGCTACTCTAGGAATTGTACGAAATCATCATGTGAATTTTGTTCTTCATTTGATTGGTCCTCGATAGATGCGAAAAAGAAAGGAAGGGGAAAGAAAAACTGCATGAAAGAATCTCTTCAATTTTTGTTTTGAAGAAATGTTACCACCATCTTTGACTGACTTGACAAAGAATTTATCATAGATAACCTTGCATGCCAATAAACTTTAATTATATATAATATTGAATAATATTCTGTATTGAAGCATGGCATTAGTACCATCAAATAGGACATTTTGCTCGCAAAAATGTGAACTAAATATATGTATTTTAGCCGTGTCATTCTTTGATCCTTCGCTCATCATTGGCCACAATACCAACATTGTTTCCCTTGCGAATTGAAAGCACAAACAACTAGCAACTGTCCAATCAACATCATTACCGACAGCAAACCAAACGCATCTTGATCGAAAATGAGGTCGATATTCAAAGTTGTCATATATGTTATATTTCCTCTGATACTGAGTTGCTTCTATAGATATGTTACATATGTTCAATCAATTGATCCATTTGCATCTTTTGATCGAGCACCATTCAATATTACAGACATTTCCCGATTGATTCACTCCAATGAAGCCAAAACACAAGTTGTACTGATCACAGGAGCGAGTAGTGGATTGGGAAAGTCAAGCGTCAAATTTTTGGCACAAGGCTTTGCCCAAGGACTCAATGATGAATCAACTTCCGAATTGAACATAATCATGGCGTGTAGAAATATGAAAAAATGCGAAAATGTACGAAAAGAAATATTGAGCGAGGTGACTCCTTTTGCTCAGGACAATATGCATAGGTTTATGAATACTTTGAAACTACTTCCTATGAAACTTGATTTGGAGAAATCAACGTCCATCAAAATGTTTGTTGAAGAGCTTGAAACAAGTTTGGAAACCATGGGGGATACAAAGGTGAATGTTTTGATGAATAATGCCGGTGTTATGGGAATAAGTCACCAGATTGTAGAAGAAACAAATACTGAAATTCAAATGCATGTAAATCATCTTGGACACTTTCGATTGACTTCATACCTTATCAAAAAACAACTGTTTCATTCAAAACATGCAAGAGTTGTCAATGTTTCTTCCTTGGCTGCTATTTTACCACAATTTCTACAATTAGAGGATATCAATTTTGAGCATGGTTATCTGGCAAAGATAAAAGAATATTTACCAACACTTGCGTCCATTATATATTACGGAGCATCAAAGAGAGCAAATTTGTACTTTACTCATTCCCTTCATGAGAAGTACTCTATACAAGGCATTGAATCTGTAGCTGCACATCCAGGATACAGCCGAACATCTATCATGTTCACTGGATGGTCATGGGCTCCACAATTTATAAAAGAAGTGATGGCACAGAATACAATAGCGAGTATGCATTCGGATGATGGGGCATTAATGCAACTACGCGCAGCATTGGACTTGGATACAGTGAAGAGTGGAGACTATATTGTTCCAATGTGGTTTACAGCAGGCAGAGCAGTCAATGTTGGCAAAGTTTTTGGCAAAGATTCAATGTATATTCATCATTTCGTAAAGTCTCTAGATTGGGAATGGAAAAGAGCAGAAGATCTATGGTCATGGAGTAAAATCAAGATAGTACAATAGGATTTAAAAGTGCAGTTCCATTTCACATGCATGAAAGTCGCGACATTCCAATAAAGTTAGTCTACCTAAGGTAAAAAAATGCGCATTGATATTGGATACGTATAGAAATGCCAATCAGAGTGGAAGAGTTAGTGGCAAGTTGTTCACTCCACGGCACGAGGCACGAGCCAAGTAAAAAGCACCACATCACACACTGCCCTCGCCATTCATTTTTCATTTTGTTTCCTCTATTATTCTTTACCGATACAGAAATAAGCAATAATTTTATGTAGTAATGTTTGTTAGACCTTGTTCACACATTAGACACCTAGCTACTAGACATCAAAGCATGACATTCTTCAACCGCATTGTAAAAGCCACTGTGCTGGCCTCATCGATGTTTCACACATCCTACGGATTCACTGCTGGCAATCTTCAAAAGAATCAATTTCATGTATCCACAAAGCTGAACAACTTATCGTCTACTGGGGATATCGAAAGTACGGCACTTCCTATTTCAGCTATCGAAAAGACATCCACTATTACTCTCTTGGAACATGTCAACCTCAATGTACCAAATCATGACTACATTCTCGAGTTTTACATTGACATTCTCGGCTTCGGATTGGATCCTCGTAGAGCTCAAAACGTGAATAATGGCAAGGGAACAGTATGGGTCAACTGTGGAGCATCTCAATTTCATCTTCCTTTCGGAGAAGAAGCCCAAGTGATTCCTGGTAATATTGGCCTTTTCTACGATGATTTAGAACCATTGAAACAGCGTTTGAATGCTTACAATGGGAAAGAGGAGAAGCCTTTCATGGAGTATGAAATTATTAATGGAGAAAGAGATACAGTTAGGATCGTAGATATGTATGGCAATGTTTTCTTTTGCAGAAAAGGAGCGGATCCTATTGATATTGAGTACGAAATGGACATTGACGGCAAGACAGAAACAAAAATCATGAACGAATTTATGCATGTTGCAAAACAACCATTTTTAACTAATTCAGAGACGGATTTGCAGGAATTCGATGGGACAGCAGAAAAATATGGAATTAGCTCTGAAGCTACTGAGTGCAAGGGAATCAGCTATGTTGAGTTTTACATCCCTCCAAACAAAGCTGAAAAGGTTGCAGAATTTTATGAGTGTGTGTTTGATGCTCCAACTACTGTCATTCAAGACCCTTCCACAGACCAAAATGTTGTTATTGTGGGGATTGGATCCATTGATGAAGAGACTGGAAGATGCTCGCAGAATTTGTTGTTTAGAGAATCAGAGATGGCTGCTGCTGATATTCCATACGATGGTCACCACATTGCTTTATACATTGGCCATGATAAGAATGATTTCGAACAGGCGTTCAAAAATGTAGTAGAAGCACAAGTTCTTTGGGTGAATCCACGTTTCAGTGATAAAGTGACCAATCTCAACACTGCAAAGAAATGGAGGCAATTTCGTTTCAAAAATGTAACTGATCTCAAAATTGGTAAGACCATTTTTGAGCTTGAACATGAGTGTAGAAGCATTGAGCACGACTCTTGGCCAGGGAAGAACATCGACATGTAACTTAATTATATGATGAATTGTATGTTTATAAAAGTTATTGTATGTACAAGAAAATTACTATAGGGATAGTAAGAATAGAATGAGAAAATTCTATTTAGAAAATTGTAGAGAAAATGTCGTCGAAAATCTATCTCGATGATTTGCTAGAAGAAAGTAGCATCTGATATAAATCTTCAAAGTATCCAACACAATCTTTTCTCGAGAGATTAGAAAATTTGTTTTTTCTACAGCCATCATCATCATCATCTACAATCATTGGAGAAAAGTCGTAAATAAATGGTGGGAAAAGGATATCATGATATTTTCTAGCACACTCTTTCATGCGAACCAAAATTGCATCTTTCTCCCAAAAACAAAACTCTTGTATTTGAGCTAAGAACATTTTTTCTACTCTAGACATTGTGTGCTTGTGAGCATTTACTGGTATGGGTATCAATGCACGATTTGGAAAGCATTGCTTACTTCCATAAAGTCGAATATGTTTACACGCTGAATTCAGATCATCTTTATACGATCCAACGATTTCATCGTTTTGTACAACATAGTAATGGAAATCACCTTTCATCATCAAGAAATAATGATGACAAGGTCTGACGCACAGGAAAAAATAGGTTCAGGAATATTCCTCATTCCACTTTTCCATTTTCAAGAAGAGAACACTGTTCTGACATCATCTCATTGGCTCGGATTTTTGTATATTACTCCGAATATCCGAAATAGAACTTCCTTCTTTTTGAAAGTAATTGGAGTTAGAAGCTATTAAAGCAAGTATCATTGAGTATATATGTATTGAAATGAACGAAAATGAAGAAATAATTAAATTATAGTTATCACAGCAGTTTTGTATATTTGATTAGGAGTAGAATTCTGATTCTTCCATCTCACGTCATCGGAAACTAATGTCACAGGGTGAATTTTCGGATGATGTCAGTCATGAAACGAGTGAATAGCAAAACTTTAAGTGGTGGTGATCTTCTACCTGGTACTGAAGATATGAATTTAGACCATTGTACGGTAGAGATTTCAATACATTTAGCTTATGCGGAGTTCTTATTGCATTTTGAGAATAGAGTAAGACTAAAACTCGACCACCGGAATATATTTCTTCAGCAACCCGAACCTCCATGTTCTTCCTCACCTGATAATTTAATCATAATTTAAATATACATCTAAACATGAAGTCTAATACCAAACATTCAGTTGCTTTGATTGCACCAAGTGACTATGAATCTGCCACCTCCTACATTGCTCTTGCGAGTACACTAAAATCTTTAGGCCTGGTAGATGGTAATATTCATGTGCTTGCGAGCTATGAACATCGCGAGACCTTGAAAGACGCATCACTATCACACATTCCAATTATTGGGGATAATGTTGAAGAGCAACTCAAGTCAAGCAAACATATAAATGATGCAATAGCCAAAAATGATTACGAGCGTCTGGTAGAGTTGACAAGAAACAAGTGCAGAAATGTTGCAAAGTCTCACTGTCATTCAATCATGAATTTTTTGGAACATCATCCACCATCGTTTTTGATCGATGGGACTGCAAATGGTTACTTTGGTTCTTATGCCCTCAAGAAACTACGAATTCCAAGCGCTCGAGTTCACCTGAATCCAACGGATGAATACCAAACCACAAGCTACGACGAAACCTATACCCTATCATGGAAACAGCTTGATCATGCCATGAAGCAAGACCTTTCCTATGAGTCTTTGAGCCAAGATCACCTTACCTCTGTCCCAGTCATAGGACGAGGAGAACTGGATATATTGACCTTTTCAGATCTTTTGAACTTTATTCACAAATATACTCCAGAAAAAGAAACGATCAGTGAGAAGGACACGAATCCTACGAATAAAGTGAGTGAATCATTGTGGAAAAAGACTATTCCAAATATGATTTATGCTGAAACCAAGATACTGGCTGAAACCATTATGAATTTGTTCATAGATGACGATATTGTCACGAAGGATTTGCCAGACCATGTGATTCCTGAACAAAGCATATAAGAGCTCCAGGATCAAGTATTTTATTTTATATTTTGATAATTTGAAAAATTGCTTTCAATTTAGCGCCATGAAAAGCATTACAAACATGTACAGTAATCACATAGGATTTATAATTATTATTTTTATAACTTTCAGTATTCCATACATCCACGCTTCGTATACTAACGTTTTTGGGCTCTTCCCTATGCACTTCCTTTTCTATTTCATCTTTGGGATTGCTCCTCCGCTTAGTTCTGTTTTTTTTTCCTCTTCATCTCTCTAAACCTAGTGGAATTAGGTGGAAATCATTCAGAACTGAATTGGGCTTCTTTTTCTCATTTTTTTCCACTTCAGCCTGACGAGTCATAATTTTGACGATGACCCCTGCTTCCCACCACTTGAACTTCAACGCTTGCTTGAGAACTTTGTGCAGACCTTATCGATGTACATTTTCGAGTGCGAAATTGGAGGTTATGAGGCTTTCCGACAATCGAAGTCAACGCACAACGGACGCCAATGATAATGATTGCAAAGAACAAATATCACCAATCTTTTCTTTGCTTTCAATTCAACCTAGATATAGAAACTACATTGAAGCAACAGAGAAAAGAAATCTCCAGTGTAGTTGCATCGGATCAATACCACTGGAGTAAGACGGCTTCAGATATTTAGTTTCTTCTTGATATATATATATCAGTTTCCACGACACAGTGCAGACAAATGGTACACGAAACAGATATCAGCTATTCATTGAATCGACTATCTCTTGAAGAAGAGAATATTCAAGATATTGATGTCTATAAATCAAAGAAGTTTCTTGTACTTTCAGCATATATAGAAGAGAGACAAGGAGAGACGACTGATAATGCATCAATGAGTATGGAAGAAGTAAAAAACAAGTATTGAAAATATATCAAGTAAATACGGCATACAAAAATGCGCAAAGGAAACACTATTGAGTGATTTACCTGAAAACGAACCTTTGACAGATTCATTTATAACTTTTAATCCATTCGCAGATCAAGACTGTGTTGAAAAATATATAGATGCAACAAAGTATGGAGTACTCGTAGTGGCAGTTAAACCTGAATATTTTCAGCAATGGTACAAATGTCAAGATGTGCAAGATTTACTATCAATTATACCCGCAGATCGGCTCTTTGTATATTTGGAACACCCAAAGAAACCAAAAGACACAAAAATAAATGGATATGTGTTGAACTTTCACCCTAGCATTGTTACGAATGACAATGGACCATGCTCAACTTCTGTTGAGAAAGGCAAAGGATATGCCATATATCCTAATGCTGATATATATTTTGGAGATATAGATCAATGTTTACCTAACGGTCGAGGATTATACAATTTCATCACAGGTTCTTTTTATCGTGGTCAATTTACAATGAATCGAAAAAATGGAACTGGACGTTTCAAACATGTAAATGGGAATATTTACAATGGTGAATGGGTTGATGATAAATTGCATGGTGAAGGTCGATTTTTGTTTTCAAATGGTGATGTCTATGAAGGGAACTTTCAAAATAATTTGATGCACGGTGAGGGGACATACAAAGATCACGAAGGAAATGTGTATTCCGGTTCATGGGTACAAGATCAGAAACACGGCGTAGGCAAAATGGTGTATAGCGATGGGTGTTCATATTCTGGAGACTGGTATGAAAATAGGCGTGAAGGTAAAGGTCTTTTCCGATTTACTGATGGCGGAGTTTACTTTGGTCAATACAAAAACGATCAGATAAATGACCGAGGGAAATATTTTAAAGATAAAGAGAAATACGAGGGTGAATGGAAGAATGGGCTAATGCATGGAACAGGGAAATTCGAAGATGGAAAAGACTCGTATGAAGGTGAATTTCAAAAGGGTATGCGGTTTGGAACTGGTACTCTCAATTTTGCGAATGGTGATAAGTACATAGGACAATTTGAAAAGAATAAAATGCATGGTCTTGGAAAATGTACACATTCGAATGGTGACTACTACGTAGGCGAATTTGCAGATGGAAAAATGCATGGGAAAGGAGTCTACAAGTATTGCAACGGAGATAGATTTGATGGCTATAGAAAACATGGCGAAAAACACGGTGATGGTTTGTACATATATTACAACAAAGATCGCTACAAAGGCAGATGGGAAATGGGAAAGCTAGTTCATCAAGAAGTCGTGAAATTAGATCGATAAAATATAAGCATGATATTAGCTAGATGTACGTACATCTTATGATTTGTATTTGTTCTGTACAACATGTCATTCATTTTCATATACTATCACATGCACCACAAGTTTCTCGACATGTGTTCTTAACGAAAGTATTTTTACATTCATTGGCATCAATCTTGTAACAGAATTTGGTTTCGTCTCCGAATAAGACTTCCTTTCTTGAATCTGTACACGAGCAGGGGAAAACGGTTTGGCACGTTTCAGGACAATGTGTTGCTACTGCACCTTTGTTCTTTTGACATCTGACTTTAGGATTCTGAGCAACCCATTCACAATTCTTTATTTTCTCCTTTTTTGATATTACCTGCCTCATTCGCATAGGAGAATCTTTGCAGTATGGAGATGTGTTCGTAAATGATATCCCAGCTGATGGTAAGAAATTGTTTTCTTTTATCCATGTAGTAATAACTGCATACAATTTCCTTGTGATAGTATTATAATTCTTTTTCAACACCACATTGGTGAGTTCGTCAAGGCTTTCATTAAGATCAAAAAAGTCAGGTCCCTTATTCAAGCTATTGAGAATAAGTTTGTAACCATTTCGAAAAGCAGCGCTCCATCTTCCAGTGTGGTAATAAAGTAATATCGTTTTCTCTTTATTCCTGGAAATGCTTTCGTCATTCATAATCTCTTCACTGCCATCAACACCGTCAAATGAGATATTTACTGCTGAGTCTGATAATCCCATGATACTTAGAATACTTGGAGCAAAGTCTATAGCAGAGTAGGCAGTCTCGATTACCTTTCCTCTTTTGATCTTTCCTGGATATTTCATAATCATTGGAATACCTGCTGAGGTAAGGTATGGTTCCTGTTTTTGCTTTCTGCCATGTTCAAAAGCAAGATCACCGTGGTCAGAGCAAAAGCAAATAATTGTCGAATTTTCAATGCCGAGATCTTCAATCTTTCCAAAAAGTTCTCCCAATTTATCATCTAGTAATTTTACCATACCAAAATATTGACTCATGGACTCTTGAAAGTTCATCTTTTTTTCTATAGTTTCAAGAGAAGTATTAAGGTTCACACCGTTTTTTGCCTTGAAGTCTTTCCCTCTCTGTCCATAGAAATTCGGTGTTCCATACTTGCGGTACTTTCTTGTTGTCCTTGGAATATTAAATTTCACGTCTTTGTACATTGTGTCATATGGAGAACGCACTTGGTTAGGGCCTGGAAAAAGAAGTGTTCTCAGTCAAAGGTTTGAATATATGTGATCAATTTAGACTGTTTTGAACAAACCTACCATGAGGATCGACAAGACTAAGAAATAAAGCAAATGGATCTTCTTGATTCGCTTTTGATTCAATGTATTCAATACCTTTATTTACGAAGAAATCAGTGGTGTATATTTCAGAAAGGTCATCTCCTTCATTAGCATCCGTGACAAACTTGAAAGTCTTCATCTCACCAGCATCTTCCTTTAACAATTTCCATTCCCCTGTATTATATCTATATTTGTTATCTGCAAAGCCAAAGTTTCGGTCTAAATCATTTTCCCCAAACATTTCATGATAAAATCCAGAGTCTTCACCATCTAGATGGAATTTAAATTTTAAAAATCAAAATCAAAATGGAAAAACAACAATACAAGAAATCATTCACACACACACACACACACCTAGGTGAAATTTACCCATGTAGCTAGTAGCATAGCCTTCCTTATATAAAACTTTGGACCAAGTTGGAATGTCTGATTCTAGAGTCCCCCAATTTTTATCAGCCTTGGTTTTGAATGGATACATTCCTATAACCAACGGTGTTTGAGACATAGATATATATAATGAGGACTAAAAACGCACTTTACACTCACCAGTGAGAAAGGCTGTCCGAGATGGTGTACATTGAGGCACAGGGGTATAATAATTAGTGAACATGGCCCCTTCATTTGCCAATGAATCAATATTCGGAGTTGAAACAAAGTTATCTTGGCCCCATACGTCCACTTCATCTTTTGGATATTTTGAAAGATAATAGTCGCGATAGGCACTGATAGTTCTCAAATTATGTTCATCAGTCATGATAACAACTAAGTTGGGTCTTTCTTTTTCAATTCCATATTCATTTAATGTTTGCAATGCATTTGTTGTGCGAAAGGTGGAGAGTAAGAGCAAAACTGATTTCCTCATTTTTCTGAGCTAAATTCGTTCGGAATTTTTATCCATTCTTTATCTTTCAGATATCTCTGTGAGGTAAGTCTAGCAAGGACAATGAAGCAGTTCTTTGCAAGAATAATGAAGTCTGTTGTTGACCTTTCCATCCATCCACATTTCTTCTGTCGAAATTTGTCCACATTATGGTACAGATTTTTGTGAGAAGACAATGTGAGAATACAAGGGACGGTTTATTTGTAATAACCGCTTTGAAAATAGAGTCTAGCCAGTTACAAAATTTAAAATGACTAGGTAGCTATGGTGATAAGTACAACAAGAAGAGAAGAGATTTTAGATGATAATAGATGATGATGAGATGATAGAAAGACGATTTTTAAATAAATAGATATCTTGAAAAGTATAATCATTTATCATCCCCTCCACTTGCTTTGGTTAATTTTGCCTGCTTCTCTTTCAACATTGTTCTAAAGTCTGCCATAAGGGCCGCCTCTTTTTGTTGTTTCTCTTCCAATGTAATGAGAGCCAAAGCTCGTTGTTCTTCGGCACTGTAAACTTGGTTCTCTTTACGGATTCTCACTGCATTCATTCTTGCATGTCTTGAACCACTCATAACAAAACCGCTCTTTTCATGTTTTTCAATTTCATCGGCGTCATAACCAATTTCTCCGCGACGCGGAATACGTACGTTTTGTTGTACGTATGCTGCAAGTGCTTCTCCTTCTCCTGGAAGAAGTGCTTTACCATATGACTTCTTGTTGCTGATACCAGAAGCGTTATTACTTGCATCATTGCTTACTAAAGGCATGGGGCCCATGTCTTCTTCCGAGTCTGAATTGTGTTTGTCACCTTGTACAGCCTTTTTGAATTCTTGAGCTTCTCTCAAGTCTTCTGCATCCATAGGTTCGGGTAAATTATCAATTGCACTAGGGATTGGTTCTCCACTTTCTTTCTTTCGAGATGAATCTTTACTAGAAGAGGTTGACGAACTACTACTGGAGGACGATGAGGAAGAAGAACTACTCGATGAGGAACTGCTAGAAGATGAAGAGTAACTCCGTCTCCGTTTCTGTCTTCTACTGCGGTGTCTTCCTCTGCGATGTTTACCCCAACGACTGCGTTTTTCTTTTCTCCGTCTTCTCGATCGACTTTCACTATCTGTGCTAGTTTCTGAATCACTTTTACTACTACTGCTTGAAGAAGAGCTACTGTCACCATCACTCCCAGATGAAGTATCATCATCATTTCGTTTCTTCTTTTTCGACTCATCCCTTTCTTCAAGTGGAGGGGTCTGACTTCTGCCCCATACACGTGCATCAAACTCATCGTCATATGGATCTCTCCAATATCGATTTCCTTCCTGTCTTGCCCGCAACTGTCTTCTATCCTCCGCCCTCCTGTGTAGATTCTGTTTCCCCCTGTTTCCACTGCTACTCATGTGCTGTGCAAACATTTCTGCACCAGACATACCTCCATTTCCACCAATGGGGACATCTCTATCTCGATTTCTCTCTTCAGGCATCCTCCAGCCATCTCTCAAAGTCCCAGTTTCTTGATTAACACCTTTGAAACTAATACTAATTTTCTCTCTTCCCCTCTCCATATATACTTCTAGGATGACAGCAAGTAACTGCTGATCCATGGTCAATATTTCCGAAGGATTATCAATCCTTTCATCGGCTGGATTAATCTGTGATATATGACATAGAGCAGTAGGGTAATGTTTCGAAGACTTCCCACTCAAAGGTGAAATACTCGCAAAAGCTCCATAAGATTCCATACGAGTAATGGTTGCATGGACAATATCTCCTCTTGTAAATTTCAAGGCGGGCTCATGTGGCTGTTGTTCATGCCTATCCATTTCATTATAGCGTGGATTATGCTCTCTTCTATCCCTTGGCGGCTCACGTTCATACCGTCTTCGATCATCGTAGCGTCTAGAGCTTTCATAACGATCCTCATATCGCTCTCTTCGATCATAACGTCTGTCATCATAACGCCTTTCATCACGTCTTGGATCTCTTTCTGAGCGATAATCTTCTCTAGCTCTCTTTGAGGGTTGTTGTTGTCTTCTATTCCGTTGGAATTCTTCAAATCTTTTTCTTGCATCGGAGGTTTGACGGCCAAACTCGTCGTAAGAGTTGGAACGTGACCGGCGTCTTCTATGTGATGGAGACCTTGATCGAGAATATGATCGAGACCTAGAACTAGATCTCGAAGGTGAAAGGGATCTTGATCTATATCTTTTTGCCATTTGAATTCAATGTACTATGTTTCCCTTCTGATGTTAGTATATGTATGAGATTGAGGGTAATTAGTAATTAAGATAGAAAATGGAAGATGCTGCGGTGCTGCGGTAGAGGTGTTGAGGTGAAGAGAGGTCTCAATACCTATTTATTGTGTTGTGAAAATGGGACTTGAAAAATACGAGACCAACCTAGTCTACATACTATCTATCTTTATCTACTATGTAAATATTACAACATCGACAAGATCTACTTGCTTCTTCATATAATATCAACATTAAAAAAATATGGCTTAGAATGACTTGAATCTACATCATCAACCTTCATCTAACCCTGTCATTGCTTATTTATAAATTGTTCAACTTGACGTCGGAATTGCTCTGCAACAAATATCCTATCATTGGTCTTTTCCCATGATCTCTTCTTATTTTGCTCCCTTTCTCTTTCCCATTCTGTCACCTCTTTGCACAAAAAGAGTTTGTCAAAATCAACTGCGCGTTTCAAAACTGATATACCATCAAGCTCCTTATCTCCATATTTCAAAGCCAAATGTTTCCATAGAAGTTTGCTCTCTTTCATTTCATCTCGTTTACTCATATACTTTTTCTTCCCACTCTTTGCTTCCTTTTCAAGTTTGGACTTTTCTTTCTCAACTCTATCATATAATAAATTCAAATCTTTTACAAACTGTCTGGGTTCCAGGAATTCAATTTTGTGCGAATTGGCTCGATTCATGGTACTTTGACATCTAGCTTTTAAGCCTACGTCTGATGTGATAAGAGCAACATTTCTATCATACTTTGAAACATCTCGAGCAAGTACGTCATCTGCTTTCATCAGTGGTCCAGCAAAATTTAGTGTCACATTTCCAAGATTTTCAGGTAAATAGTATTCACACTGATCTGATCCATGGTCTATAATCATTGATACTTGATTCTGTTCGAGATTGTATAGCTGTGTATAGAGTACTACCCGTTTTAGTAATTCACGATGAGACATTTTGAACTGAGTTTTACCTCGTACGTTTTCAACATCTATGAGAATGACTGCTTCCTTTTGAATCGCCCACTTTAGAAATTTGTTGCTTAGCTTCAAGTCTGAATGAATATCTGTAGATGCCCCATTTGATCCATGGCTATTAACTGTTGTCAAAGATAATCTAGTGTTGCTTCCTATGTTCAAGAGCCTTTGGCCAAGAAAGAGTATAAATACGAAATGAGGACTGAAGAAGGTGAACATAGGTAACTAACTGTATAACTTCATTGATTTGCCTTCTACAAAGGCATGTAGAAACTCGTCCAAAAAAGTCTCTTTAGAAGTTAACGTGTACAAAAAATGAATGAAAAGTGAAATTGGAAGCAGTGATACAGTTTTGTGGCCAAGCATAATATATCCACCATGAAGTCAAATCGATGTTGTAAAAAATGAAGTAAGGGTTACGGGAAAACATCGTTCCAACCTGGCCGACTTCAGGTCAATAATCTAAAATAGTTTGATGAATGGACAATGACTTTCTCAAAAGAATTACACTGATTTAAACATTTTTAAAACTCAGTCAATTCAATCTCTGTCTTATCCCCAATTGATTCTTTCAAGAGCTCGACCTCTCTATCTGAAAGCGTTCCATCGATAATTATCCCATTCTTTACCAATAAACGTTGCCTACTATCTGCAAAAGTTCCAGTCCAAGTAACCATGGAATCTTTATCGGGAGTCAATTGCTCGATATCTGGACACTGACCTTTCATCCCCATCAAATGTATTCTATTCAGTTGAGAAGTTTCCCTTCCTTGTTCAAAAGTTTGAGCCCATCGTTGAACGTTTCGTCTTCCAACTAAATCAGTCTGCCACAGACTCAATGATTTTAAAGATGTGGAAAGCCCAATGGCTTCTGCCAATTGATATCCTGCTTCTTGAGCATCCTTTCCCGCACATATCCACTTTAATTCTAAATGCTCTAAAGAATGCTGATTTTGTATCTGTCTTGCTAGAGCACTGACAAATTCTAGTCCGTATGGTGCCGATATGAGTTGCAAGTTCTGAATTGATGTAGGAAGCGAGCTAATCATTTGCACAGCTTTTTCAATTGTGAGATTCCAGCCTCGATCTGGTGAAAAATCTAAAATCATATCTTGGCAGTAAGTGCACTGAGAAAAGATGGACAGCAATTGATCCCATTCTTGAGTGGACGATTCCTTGGAAGCGTGTTGAAGTATCGGTAAAAATAAAGTAAAGATACCTTTCAATGTCGTGTTCAAGTTTTGGACAGCTTCTCCTCTGGAACAATGTTTATCAATCTCAACATTCTTCCGGAGCACGTTGAATAAATTGCTATTTTCAACATTCTCAATGTCCAACCCCTTAACTGCATCAAACAGTGTTTTGATGGGAAAGTGTGATTCTCTATTGGCAATAGTTTTACCATTTCCTTGATCAGAAGGTGCCCCAATACTCTGACAAAAAATTTTTACTAGTCCTACAGCCTCCTTTCCATGCAAAGTATACAATGCCCATTTGAAATCCTCCTGAGCAAAATTATAAAGATCCATCAAGCACTTTCCATCTTTCACAAGAGCCTGACTCTGACTCCAAATGGAAAGTATTCTCGCCTTTGTAATCTTTCGAACTTTTTCCAAAATGATATCCTGACTTTCAACATCGCTCTGACTAACTGCAAAATCTGGGATATACAATGGTGTAAACTCCGTCATTCCGCCTCCCCGTGCGTCATCACTCTTTTGAAATCCGTTCATGGAAAAGTCTAATACAAACTGTTCAAGACATTGAATCAATTCTAGTAAAGTAGTAGAAGAATGACAATGTATAAACCATCTAGGAGATTGTGTCCCATTGATATTCATAGATTCTACAAAAGACTTTTGAGTCAAGCGAGTGAAGGGATCCATGACGTGTTGCTGTAAATCTTGTAATGTAATATTTGAAGGAGATAATTGAATCGAACCTCTTGACCAATTTTCTACCTTACACCTTCTCTCAACCAATTTCATTATATTTTTTAATTGATGCAGATTGATGCCTCGTAACCAAGGCTTGATGGGGGTATAACCAGGAGATATAACACGATCTACTTTTCGACCTATGGGAATTACTGTTTTAGTTTTGCCCGACATGTGAGTCTCGATATAGTGACATGATTCTTGTGGTTGTAGTAGTTCTAGAAAAGGGTCTTTTACTGAAGAGATTCTATTATTTGTATCCTTGGATTCTTTCTTTCTTCCTGCTAGTAGAGGTGTTCTTAGGTCGAATGCTGATGAGTTTGCATCCATGTCATTATGTTGGGGACAAGAGTTATTTCCATCCTCTACTTTATCTTCCGAGGAGGAAGAACCTATGAAAGTGTCCATTACCCCCTGGGCTAAACTCTGTATTGACTGCATTGGTATCTTTTGGAATATCTATGATCATAGAGGTGGAGTTCAATGTTGGACAATATCAGCTTTACAAACCAAAAGTGATGGTCATGGCAAGGTGAAAGTTTTGTTTTGCTCGTTGCTGCGTTGCTGCTCGTCTGATGTGAGATGTTCTTGCTTGTTCCATTCGCATTGGTAGCTAAAAAGGCCTACCGTTGACATAGTTATGAGGAATGAAGAAGAATCTTTTCTCTCATTTCGTGTGTAATAGAAGCATGATCATAGATAAAAGGTATCTTTTGATCATCAATAAAAATAATTGTCTGTACAAATCTAGGATACTGAGTACTGAGTCCTCTCTTCTTCCTTGAATCACCGCCACTGTCTATACGTATTGTAGTTACTCTGCGATCATTGCAATTAGTGTCATTTGAGCATATATTTTTACATTAAAAAAAGTATCTTTCCGTCGCAAAAATGAACAGTTCTGAACCACTAGAATTCGAACTAATTGCAGAAATTCTATCTTACAATGTTGCTTCCTATGGCGATCTTGCACAAATGCGACTAGTGTCCAAGTCTTTGCCATTAGCCTACCTACTGAAAGCATCCGGTCACTTGAAAGTATGTCATCCTTCCAAAGAAAGGTACTACCAAGAACTAGTTACTATTGGAGAAGATAGCTACGAAGGGTTGCGACTTATATCCACAAGATCGACAGGCCGAGATCCCATGGAATTTTTGCACCTTTTTGAACTCCTTCCACCAGCTTCCATTCAATCAAGTCTTTGCATATCTGCGAGTCGAGATTTTCCAAAATCTGTCGACATTGAAAAGGATGTTCCCACCATTTTTAGAACATTGAAAAAATTGAATGAAACAAAGTCGATGCAAGAATTTGAGGATCTGGCAAAAGAAAGTTTAAAAAAGGGTATGTTTTTTTCAGTCAATGAAAGAGAAAAAGAACAGGGACAGTATGACGAGCACAAAGAAGAGGATGACACAGTTTCCTGGGGACGAAAAGATACGTATGCCTTTCTTCTCACATTGGTGGCTACGAAGACATATGTGGAGGTACAAGAAGAAGGAAATGTACGATCGGTTTTGTTTGAAGCAAAGAATAAAGATAATGTCCCTTATGATTTTGTAATGAAACTAGCTGACTCGGGATCCAAATACAAGGGATACATCATCAAAGACAATGGGAGAGAAGTTACATGCATTGTACCAGTGATTATTCATTTTGACGAAGATTATTTCTATGAAACCTTCAACGCCTACGATGCAAAATATGAACATATCCAAATCTCGTCATTATGGAGCAAGTATCAAGAACAAACAAAGGTGGAGGGTGTGGCGATTGCGGACAAAATGATTTCTCATGATCTCCATGAAAAGCTCATGAATCAAATCAATAGCTTGGCGGAAAGGTCACCCGTGGACTACCATCCTCATTCCAGAAATATTGTGCGAGATTTGGTTCATCCTGCATTGTTTGCCTATGTGAAAGGTGTCTCTCCTATGGTAAGCAAACCTGCAGTACCAGCGCCTGATTTCCCTGTGATTGAGTATGAAGACATTGAAAAAGAAGAAACTGACGTTGTCACAGACTATTGGGGAAGGCAGTATGAGGAAAGTTTGAAATATCAATGGCTGCCAACATATTTTAGCATTTCAGATAAAGGACAATGTGTCATAGAAGATTACATCAACAATCTTGTTCCTAGAGCCGAACATGAAGAGTTATATACCTCTCTGGCCCAGCTCTTTTCACAAGCACTTCCCCTTTTTGAGTCAGTGCTCTCTTATGGAAGAAGTGTTAGGCCAAGAATCAGAGACTTTGAAGAAACAGATGGAATTGAGTATGATGACGAGGTCCCAGCTGATATTGAGGAAATTCCACATTCCCTTCGTGGAGAAAAGGTACAAGTCATAACAAAAATTGTCGATTATGAACTTACTTCAGGTGATACTTATGAGGGGGTATGGCATGTAGAAGGCATGTCGCATGAGGAAATCGTGGCAACAGCAATATACTTTATTGACCGAGCAGATGAAATAGAAGGTGGAGATCTATTATTCAAAAGAGCTTTCCATAGAGATGAGGCACAGTTTATCTTCTCCTCCGTTGATCAAATTAGACCGCAACCTCTCGAAGATGCTATCCAGACAGGTCTGATGCCTCTTGGTCTAGTCCAGACTCTAAACAAACGTCTGATTGTATTTCCAAATAGCCACGTTCACAAAGTGACAGATTTGAAGAACTTGAGTAATGATATGGATACAGGAGACGGTGTGAAGAAAAGGCGTATTATTGTTTTTTTCCTGGTGAATCCAGAAAAAAGGATTACAAGTACCAGGGAGGTTCCACCACAGCAGGAAATTGCTGGTGGTAAGATGTCTATGGACGATGCGAGAGCACATAGGTTGGAACTTATGAAGGAGAGAAAGTTTACGAAACAAGATTGGAATGTTCGAGAGATTGAGTTGTGTGAACATTAAAGATATTTTTTTAGTAGAAAAGTGTTTGAAATGGTAGTAGAAATAGAAATTCATCTCACATTATTTTATACTTGAATACTAATACAAAAGAATAGATCTCTGTCTTCCTTCCTTCAGGTTTTCTAAAACCTACAGTACCTGGGAAGTAACAAAAGTGTTCATCGGACAAGGTTCAATCTAGATGGAGAATCCTTGGGAGAAGGGGAGACTTGGATTGACGAAAATGGTGACAAGGTTGTGACGAAACCAAGAAGGATTCAAATTCGACGGTGCGTAAGGCATTGGATAGTGGAGACTAAGAATCAGTGCGGAAGATACTGAAGGGCTCCAAAGAAGTTAATCTTGAAAATTTTATGGAGAGTTTGTAAATGTGATGTAAAATTATAGTGTCTTGTATTCAGTGAAAGCTTCCAGTACTTTAATATTATATATCTTTCTATTTCCTTCATTTTGACCGAATGGGCAGTGCTCGTCTTGCAACTTCCCTGCAGAAGATGAGCCTTTACTAGGAAAGTTATTCGCTGCAGTATCGGCCAGTGAGAGATCACTCGTTACAATAACGAAAGGGGTCTTTGCAACTCTGACCAGTATAATTGTATAAGTTTTCCTGTTTCATGGTTTATGACTTGCAGCTTGAGCAAAAATATTCAGTGCATTATCGAAAAAGTCGATCAAGCTTCGGAGAAATTTCCATGATGCAAGGCGATTTATTTCTGGACTTCACGATGAAAGATTACATGCATTGCGGGCTTATTTCATTTACTTACGCTAGTTTCCACCTTTTGTGAATCATGGTTGTATCAAGTGCATAAATGTGGAATCTTATGAGGATAGCACAAGCAAAGGATGGCTCCTCGTGAAGTAAGTGATTCTCTTGCAAAAGACGGAGGTAAAGAACCAAGTATTCTATGTACGCAATAGAATATGCTCGTCAAAACAGATGAGAAAGCATTTGATCCATGATCATGGGATGAAACTCGAGAATCGCTCCTCCATGGGCAACATCGAACTTGAATAAGAGCATGCGAACACAGCGATTGCAATGTACTTTGAATGAAAAAGGTAACATCAAGTTAGTAAGATAGACAAAAACAAAATCTACACACAAATGCACTCACCGAGTATGTAAAGGGACCATGCTTACGATTTGAAAAGAAAGTATTTGTTCAACGTTAGCTTCAGAAGTCAGGGCTATCACAACAACCCAAAGATCCAAACAAATGAATCAACTTCCTACTGACACTCCAAGCCACGTGAAGGCCTTGAACAAGTTGGAGCGAGAGAAGCCGTGGACAAGTCACACAACCCAATCCAATGGTGAGATTGAGCTTAGATACAGGACAGATGTATTTCGTTTTTGCCAGAGAAAAAAGAAAAGATGAACCTACAACAATCGCTTACGCATTGCTACTTAGTGAACCCCAAACACCTCTCAACTACCATTTCTGGCGAATCAACTTGTTCCCAGGTTGGGTAAGTGAAAGTCGAGCTGCTTCAGACAATGAATAAATTCATTGCTGTTTCCACTACAAGTAATGGAAGGGGACGAACAGGCCAGGCCTGGGTTGCTAAGGATGAATCAACCCCAATCTCCTTTGGCGTCCAGAGATGGGTCATGTACAACCGTCCAGAGGACGATCCTTTGTTAGTACATGGATTCCTTAACGACCTGTTGCGTGGTTTCATCAATGGTTCAATTTTCTCAACGAACAAATATCCTGTATCTAAAGCCTCCCCCCTCTACACAAAGGTTGAAGAGAGATGCAGTTCGCTATCACATGCCTATTGTAGAAAGAAAAGAATTGAAGAGTGAGTATATGCATTGTCGGTAAGTAAACGTTGTATTTGGTGTCAAATCTGATGTCAAATGAGTCTTGTTCTCCAACAGAAACTAATGCATCTCGCATCTTCTTTCATCAACAAGACGACACAACTTCATTTCATTTTACTTACCTAGATAGACTTAGAAGCTTCCTTCAGAGCCTTCTGTTGCAAGCGATGAGAGTACCGACGAATGCGACCGCCTACAATGAAGTAGCCAGATCCGAGTGGTTCTCTACAAGACGAACTAGTTGCCTTCTTGATGATTCCATGGGAGGGTGGACTCATCTCAGCTGATTTCTTCGGAAGATCTCCAAGAGATTCATCCAGCCACCAGCGAGTATCGGCAACGCCCGGTTCTGCTTTTGGAAATTCACGGTGCTCACCTTTTTTAGGGAGTGTAAATCTCACAGACCGGGAGGAAGGACGGTTGGATGCTCTGGAAGAAGCTCTGCGTTCAGCAGTAGCATTTCCACCAGTGTTGGTACATCCGTCGGTTCCTTCCGTGCTTCCAGAAGCCGAGGTGCTATCAGCACAGTCGACATCGGAGTCGGAACTCCTTCTGAATGAGAATACAGAAGGGAGATACCTTGCAAGCAATCCTTGAGCCGGAGGGCTCTCTGGAGAGCTTGACTTTTCATCCTCACTGCTAGCAGCAAGGGGGGAGCGCGATGCAGGTGAGCCTGCAATGAGCCTGAGAATTGTAAACTTCATCCTCAATAGTGCTTTACTTAAAGCTTTATGAGAAGAAGTGTTTGTTGACTGCTCATCAATTCTGTTGTTTTCTGTTTCGTGCCGCCGTTCCAGATTTGACACATGTGGCTAAAATAACTGACGTACGAGCTCGCATTGGGCAAGGAAAAGAAAACTAAACATCGAGGGCTTGAACAATCCATTTTGAAGTTATAACATTACTGTAGAAGATATGTACGTAAATGAACTTCCATAAGTTTATCTCCTAAATAGAGTTAATTTTATTTTTGTTACACATCCATTCCATTAAAGACAGAGGTTTTTACTTTACAAAAACTAAAATATAGTGATGTTGCAAACCAATCTCAACAATTATAACTTCAATTTTATACTATCTTCTTATCACTTTCTTCACTTGCTGCATCTTCACTTTGTGTAATTGCAGCTTCTCCTTTCAAGCTATCCTGTGACAATTGCTGATCTCGAAATCGTCCTCGATCTCCTCCTGCTGGACTTCCACCTTCCTTGGGTGAGTTCAAAATTTTAGTATTGCCTAAACTAATTTTGGCTCTAGCTCGTGTTTCAATCTGCTGCAATGGATTATGAGACCTAGTAGATTGAGCAAATGTATTGACTGTAGTATCGGCTAAGGACAAGTCGTCGCTCAAACCAAGAGCTTCCTTCGCTCTATTATTCTGACCGAGATAACCAGTAGGGTACTTGTTTGTTCTTGGAGGATATTTGCCTCGTAAGTTCACCTGTTGTATTGGATTGTGAGACCTCATAGATTGAGCAAATGTATTTACAGTAGTATCGGCTAAGGACAAGTCGTCGCTCAAACCAAGAGCTTCCTTCGCTCTATTATTCCGACCGAGATAACCAATAGGGTACTTGTTTGTTCTTGGAGGATATTTGCCTCGTAAGTTCACCTGTTGCAATGGATTATGAGACCTAGTAGATTGAGCAAATGTATTGACTGTAGTATCGGCTAAGGACAAGTCGTCGCTCAAACCAAGAGCTTCCTTCGCTCTATTATTCTGACCGAGATAACCAGTAGGGTACTTGTTTGTTCTTGGAGGATATTTGCCTCGTAAGTTCACCTGTTGTATTGGATTGTGAGACCTAGTAGATTGAGCAAATGTATTGACTGTAGTATCAGCAAGAGATAAATCTTCCATACTATATGATAAATGATTCCCTTGAAGTGATGTATCTCGAATTGAATGTGTTATATCTTGTCCTTGATGATTCCATGTTTCATAAGAAATGATAGAATGATTGTCATCTGTATCAAAATCTTCATTCCAATCACCACCAAATTCCACTTGCATATTCAATGGATTAGCTGTCAGGTGGGTTTGTTTTTGGTCTTGATTGGCATTGGTTATATTTTGACTCTCTGTTGGCTTGAACTGAGTGGAAGAATCAATTCTCGTTCGATGAAGATCTGATATATCATTGTTCTTCATATCGGATATTACTTCACTCGTATTGTCGAGAGTGGCTAACTCTAATTGAGTTCGTGGTGGATCTATTGGAACTTGAAGTAGGTTTGGAAAACTATTGGGATGCACTTGACTGTTTGATTTTGTTGATGTTCGGTTGAGAGTGGAGATGATATCATCGACAGCATCAGAGATGTTTTCCCTTTCATTACTGCTGTCAACATAATTTGGCCTATCTTTGTATACAACATTATGTGCGAAATTTTCCCCACTAGGTTGGCCCATACTTTCCATCAAAATTTCTTGGTCTTTCTGCATTTTGGACATACTTCGACGTCTAATGACAAGGAGCATAGAACATGCAAGTACGAATAAAATACCCATTGCGATTCCTACTACATCTGATGCATACAATTCGTCATTAGTAGGAAGGAATGCATAAAAGGCTTGGACATGCCCTGTATCTTTGTCAGGTACAGTTGATCCAACAACAATGTGGTCACCAAATTTATCCAACCCCACAGACACCAATTTTGTACCTGGAACAAAATTTCCTTCCCGAAAATTAATATGCTTCCATTTGTCCCCAACTTTGTCGTAAAGGAATGCGAGTGCAACTGCATCAGGGCGTTTCTCTGCTTTGTAAGCACCTACCGCGACTACATCACCCATTCCGCTGATGCTTACATCGCCACCGAGTTTGAACTCTTCATTGTTAGATGTAATTTCTCCTCCGAGAAGTGTCCATCCTACAGAATTCGATGTATCCTCTTCGTAAACATAAAGTTTACCAGTCCCAAAGTCGTCTCCGGTTCCTGATACAACTATCTTCTTTCCATTATGAGCAATATCCACTGATAGCCCAAACCTCCCAAATAGCTTATTTCCATGCAGAGTCTCTCCAACTTGCTTCCAAATGTCACCACGTTTTTCATATATCATGACACCTCCAGCATGTTCATATGACACTCCACTAATTTCTGGGGTAGATACATCTGCGCCAATCACAATTCTATCACCTTTGTAATTTAAGGAGACTGCAGCACCTAGTAATGGTTCGTTGATACCTTCAAACGTAACTCCGGACTTAGCAGATAAAGTCCAATCATTATCACCTCTATTCCATGAATAAATTAATACATGTCCAAGTGAGTGAGTACTATGAGGAGGCGAGCCGTATGCTATATGATTTCCATCCCCTGATATTGATACATGACGACCTGCAAATCCTCCCCACAGTCGCCCTCTTATTTCACTACCATGAAGGACCCAATCTACGATCTCATAATCGAAGCGATAAACGCTCACACTACCTACATTATCATATCGATAGGGTGCGCCAATTATCAAAAGATTTCCATCATCACTCATATCTATACTTGATCCAAACTGGCCTTGCTGATTGCCTATGATATGTGATCCAAGGGGGTACCACATAGACTCGATGGTTGTCGAAGTAGTATTGAATTGATAAATATGTACGTCGCCATTGAAACCACTTTTGCTTTGACTTCCGACAGCAATACGATCACCTGCACCATTAATTGCTACTGTTACTCCAAAATAAGACGTCTTGTTGTTTGAACGCAGGTTTACTCCTACTTGTTTATAATTATAATTTATAGAATTGTCATCCTGTCCAATTTTAGAAGGGTCCAGTTTTCTAAGGAGTCTCTGGCGCCTAGAAGAACTGTTTATTTCGCTCATCTGCCTTTTTCTCTGATCTAATACCTTTGAGCACTCACAGCGATAGCAAGTAGCCCAGTCTCGATAGTGGTATTGACTGTTTTGTCTAGGTATGGTGAGTGCTTGGCAGACTGTTGTACTAGAGTAAATGTTTGTTTTTCTTTCACTTCATCGTATAGTAGTTTCTGTTGAGCACAACAGGTGCGATGCTCTCTGGACAAAAATTGGTGAGATCTAAATAAATGTAATTTGGATCATTTTTAAAAATTGACTTCAACATACGATAAAATTAGTTTTACTTGGATTTTTACTTTTTCAAGATTTTCATAATAGCCATATATGCAGCCACAATGGCATGATCACCTAGTGGGTACCCAGTATATAGAGTATACCCTCCAATATCTTATTTACGAACTGGAAAAATGCTCTCGCGTCCATGCCACGATAACGCAGAGTCATTTGATAGTGCAGAATCACTACGTGAATATCGCTCATTCAAGGAATGACCTTCGACATGAAGCTCGTGGATACTTTCAGTCCAGCCTCCACCAGTACTAGGTGAATACTTGATAACAGTATGCATGGGGACTTCAATCGAGGTGCACTCCTTGATAGGTGATCTTCTGAAATACGCCATTAGTACTTGCAAAACACTTACATGACTGACCAAACAAGCCATGTTGACTTGTTGCTCCATGTCAATGATGCATGTTTCTAAACGATTGATCAAATCTGCATAGCATTCTCCACCAGGAAATCTAGTCAAGAACGGATCCTTTTCCAACATAGCATAGAATGCAGGATTGATTTCTTTGATTTCGTCAAGTTCCATTCCTGAATAGTCTCCTTTATCCAAGGGATTCAAGTTTGGCAACTCATCAATGACAAATGGAAGAGTCTCCCATGAGACTGTCTCAACTGCGCGAGGCATAGTAGAAGACATGATATGCATGTGAAATGGCAACTCCACATCTTTTTCATCCAAGTGCTCTGAAAAATCAATTGGTGCGAGACCATAGACAGAAGTTCCTAGTATTGATCGAGTCCCCATTGCGGATTTCATAGCGTCGACAGATTTTTGATTAAACTCTTCTCCTTCCTTACGAATAAAATCTTCCAAAGCATTGCGAAATGCAATACCACGAGGTCCCAGAGTATCTCCACGCAGTCCGTGACTTGATAGCCTTGTATCTTCGTCACTATAAGAACCTTGTGTTTCTCCAGCTCTCACAAGATAGATTGGTCTTGATCCAATGTTCCAACTCATCAAGCAAGGAACCATGGTCTTAGCCATGCGCCCATAAATATGATTTACAAGCAATTTTGAGGATAGATTAAAAATCTTGATGTAAGATTGTGTATCATCTTCAATTGTCTCATACGCAGCTTCATACTTTTCAACTCTAGATCTAAGATCTGCAATTGCCTCTTCTTCAGTCATGTCTGCAAAATCAGGAGAGTTTTTGACTTTGAAACGGAAATTCTCTTCAAGTAATTCATCATCATCACAAATACTTTCTACAAAGACACATCCAGTCTTTTTCCCAAGTCTTTTAATAGGAGATGTTGCTTCTTCAAGAACCCATCTTCTACGTTCAACTGTAGAATTTGTTGCATCAAAAATAGCAATACGACTTGTGATAAAGCTTGCCTTTGATGCAATCTGCAAAATTGCCTTTTCTGCATTCAACTCTTCTTCATCCTTTTCTTCAAAGTCTAGCCACTCCAACATGGCTTCCATTGCAACTTCAGCAGATTTCTGTCTGATCAAATTTGCATGTTCATTGTTGGTATCGAAAAAGTCTGCATCTCCACTAGCACCGAATTGCTCTTGAACTACTCTTCTATATTTTCCCACATTGAATATCTTACATTCGTTACCGCGCCATGTAAGGAAAGATTGAAGCTTTCGTGCAATAAAACTTTTTCCTCTTCCAGGCAATCCAACTAGAACAATTACAAGTCTTTCCGAGTGCTTTGTGAGGTTTCTTCTCTACGTGAATGATTACAAATAGAGTGAGTTTAGTGGGAAATCTAATATACCCTTACATCTCACCTCTAGAATATTCTTACCTGGGCAAGTTTCTTCAGTGCCACAGCTGTCACCTCAGTGGCTTCTGTGGATCCCTGATTGTAGTAGTCTTTTGATTCAGAACGTTGAGAGGCCGGCATGACAAATATGATATTGAAATGTAAAGGAAAAGATACACATCTATGGGAAAGAACTCTAAAAAGATGTAGAGTGTTCAGAGTTCAGAGTTTGTAGGTTTGTAGGTTGTAGAATAGAAAGAGGAAGCCGCTGGTAGCCTGTTAGTCGTTTTCAAAGATCCAAAAAAAGGCCTAAAAGAGTTCTGATGTTCCTCGTTTATCTCTGTAGACTTGGGGACTCATCCTAGGCCACCCATTTTACAATTTCATATTTTCTTTCATTTCTCTTGAATAATATTGAATTCAATTGAAGTAAGCTCAGCCTGTCCTATTCGTAATATAGGTGCTATTTCTCTTTACTCTTTCTAGTTCAGGTTCACAATTTCACTTTCCAAATATGCCAGAGCACACAAAGAGAAAGAAGTTCCATGATAAGGACAAGTACTACAGACGTACGTATAGTTTTTGCTGCATAGAATTTTATATTCTTTTCTCTTCCTAATCTCTAATACTTCATAACAAAACAGTTGCCAAGGAACAGGGGTACAGATCCCGTGCAGCGTTCAAATTGACTCAAATCAATCGTAAATTTCATTTTCTCGAGTCTGCGTCTGTAGTAATTGATCTTTGTGGTGCGCCAGGAGGATGGACACAAGTATGTCAACGTACCATGAACAAAAGCAAAGAGAACATTCTCATGGCAGTTGATATTTTGCCAATGAGATCAATTCCAAATGTTATTACTTTGATTGGAGATATTACTACTGAGAAATGTAAAGCACAAATTAAGGCGCAGCTTCAGACCTTGACGGCAGATGTAATTTTGTGTGATGGTGCACCGAATGTTGGAGCGAGTTATGATCGTGATGCATATCAGCAGAATGAAATTGCTTTGCATGCACTCAAGTGTGCTACTCAGCATTTGAAACGTAACGGAACATTTGTGACCAAAATGTATAGATCTAGTGATTATTCATCTTATATTTGGATCGTCAAACAATTGTTTGAATCTGTGCAGGCTGTTAAGCCAAATGCGAGTCGTAGTCAATCTGCAGAGATTTTCTTGGTTTGTACAGGATATTTGGATCCAACTTATATTGATCCGAAAATGTTGGATCCTAAATGTGTTTTCGAACAAGTAGATGGAGCTGCAACTGGTGGAGGAGACGGTGCACAGAAGGAGCAAAAGGGAATCACCATCTTTCATAAGCAATTTGATAAAAAGAGAAGATCAAGACAGGGATACGATATGGAGTTTTTAGATGCTACCATGAGAAATATTGGTTCTGTAGCTGACTTCATTGAGTCTTCTGGAAGTGGATATGGTAAGGGTGTCACTGATGGAAATAACAAGGATCCAATTCAAATGTTGAGTTTCTGTACCGGCTTGGGTTTCAAGTGTCACTTATGTAACGCCAAAGAAGAGCAGAAAAGGAAAAAGCCTGAAGAACGCCAAGATATTCCTGACTGTAATTGTGAATTTTACTTGAATCATCGCTTGACTACTCCAGAGATTAAGGCTTGTGTTTCTGATCTCAAGGTACTCAACAAGGGAGACTTCAAAGGACTCTTGATTTGGAGAGAAAAGTTACAAGCTGCTATGAAAGCAGAGGGAGCTGATTCTGACGACGATTCTGATGGAGAAGGTGGGGTTTCCAGAAAAAAATCAGGAGCAGAATCTGATGAGGATTTGGACTCAGATGCAGAGGAGAGAAATATTCAAGATGAAATCGAAGCATTGCGAGCTAAGAAGCAAAGAGAACAAAAGAAAATTAAACGTAAGGAAAGAGAAGCTGCAGCAAAGAGAAGGAAGCGTGCCGCTTTGGGAATGGACTTGAATGCTATTGAGCTCCCAGAAGCAGAAAGAATGTTTAATTTGACAGATATTCATTCTGCAAAGGATCTCGAGAAGGCACGAGAGGTTGATCTTGGAAAAGTGTCTGACGAACAGCTTTTTGCAAAGGAAAGTGACGACGAAGAAGAGACTGATGTAGTTGTGAATGATAAAGGAGAAATTATTGCTCAGGGAGAAGCTGATGACATCGATGAAGATAATGGATATAGTTATCGTCTCGACCGTGAGCTTGATGCTGCATATGATCGTTACTTGTCCAATACCAAAAACAAGTCTGCCAAGTCTGGCACAAGGTCTGCGAAGAGAAGCAAAAGACAAATGCGTCTGAAGGCTGCAGAACAAGCAAAAGAAGACGAAGAAATGATGATGGACGATGATACTAAAAAATATGCAGAAATGCTTCAGGGGCCTAAGGACAGCGATGAAGACTCAAGTGACGACGACAGAGAAGATGCATACTCTTCCGATGATGATGACGGCTTCCATGATACTCCCGTGACTCCGTCGGAACACAAGGAAAAGAAGACAAAAAAGAGTGATCCTGTTGATGCTAACCCTCTTATCCATAGACTTAAAGATGAGGCAACCTCTATCAAAGCTGCGAGATGGTTTAGCAATCCATTGTTCGAAAACATTGGAACCACAGCATCCTTCGCCACAATGACTGGAACTGAAGGTACAAAGAGTGGAAAGGATATTGACGACTATGATGATAGTGAGGAGGAGCAAAGTGTTCAAGAATTGAGTGATGACGAAGATGTGAAGCGAAAGAAAAAAAGGAAGAACAAGCGCAAACAAACTCAAAACAGCGATTCAAGTGAAGACGAAGAAGATGGTCCTATGACTGTTGATGATGTGCTTGCAATGATGCCAAAAACTGACAAGCAGATTCGGCACGAAAAGAGAATGAAAGCATTGGAAAGAAAGGAGAGGAGAGATGCTCGTCGTGCACGCATGGCTGGTGAGACTGGTGACTTTGAGGTAGTGGAAGGTGAAGCTGAGGAAGAAACTGAAGATTTCAAAGAGAAAATGGCTGGTCTTAGTGACAAAGAACGTGCAAAGGTAATGGAAGCCAGGGCACTAATCAAGGCTGGGCTTGGGTCAGGAAATAAGGAGAAAGAGTCTGATGGTTTCGAAGTTGTTTCTGCATCTGATTCGAAAAGAGGTAAATTGCTCCCTATTCTTGATGATCGTGAATACAACTCTGAGAATGAAGCCTATGATAGCGATGATTATGCTGAAACTTTAGCTCTTGGAACTATGATGCTTCGTCAAAGCAAGGCAAAATCGCTCGTGGATGCGTCTTACAATAGATTTGCATGGAATGATCCAGAAGATCTACCTGATTGGTTTTTGGATGATGAATCCAAGAACTACCGCCCTCAACTTCCAATTCCACCAGAACTAATGGCAAAGATGAAGGAGAAGTTCATGAGTCTTGCTGTGAGACCTATCCAAAAAGTTGCAGAAGCAAGAGCAAGAAAGAATAGAAGAGCCCAATCGAAGCTTGCTGCGGCAAAGAAAAAGGCAGAGACTGTTGCCAACTCGTCAGAAATGTCTGAAGCAATGAAACTCAAGGCTATCAGTAAGGCGATGCGTGGTAACGATAATTCAAGGCCGGGCAAAACATATGTAGTAGCGAGTAAGGGTTCAAATAAGGGAGGCAAGGGCATCAAACTTGTTGATAAGAGAATGAAGAACGATAAGAGAGCTATGGATCGTGCAACTAAGAAGAGAAAGAATGGAAAGAAGGGAGGCCTCACTGGAAGCAAAAAGAGGCGTCAGCATTCGTAAGAAATACAAAATAATATTTAAGAGGAACACATAATAAGCAATATTTAGTTTCACCATGTCTAAATAGGATGTTTTCCATTGTATTCTATGTTGGCGATATCGGAATGAAATAAAATGACAGTTCATGTCGAAAAATACAAAAATACTTTTTGTTCATGCATGTGAGAAAGATTGGTGGTTATCTTCCCCAAAAGATATCCATCAAAGAGACAATTAAAATTAAACAGATTCAGCTTTCTGAGTTTATTTAGGCTTTGTATAAATTGTCTTTTTCTTATCCTTCACGTAAGGGGCTAGCGAAGCACAAAAGATGCATGTGCCTTTTTGTATATCGTCACATTTACTGCCTGGATTAAGGTACATGAGGCTTCCATTATCTTCCACACCGTTCATATGTACTGAAAAAGTTCTTGCTTCGTCTACTGGATCATATTCATCTGATGACTTTTTGAAGCAATCAAGTTCATTGTCATAAGGATGGAAAGTTACATGACTCAAGACTTTGAAATCTGGTGAGCCTATTTGTTTTGTGAGGTAATGTTCAGTAATCAAGTCTTGACCAAATATGTGATACAAGTTTCGATCGTAATTTGACACGGCTATGTTCATAGCATCCTCGAGAACTATTTGTAAGAAGTGATTTTGGGGGTTAAACGTCATTATTGAAGTGCCGACCATTTTTGTTTGAGATGTTTTCCAAGCAGCTAGGTTTTCAAATGACTTTGGTAAGGCCTGTATCAAATGTGCATCAATATCCATTGCTACACCTCCATATCTCTCAAGCATAAACATTTTCACCAAATCAGCTTCATGCGTATACCAGTGCTGGTTCTTCTTCAATTCAGGCAATTTCTGAATAAATGATTGTCCAATCTCATGAGTCAAAAATTGAGCATGCTTAAATATTTCTTCAAAATCATAAGGTGCGATTTCGAAATTGTACCCTGTTTCCTTAAATATATCAAACTTGCTATCACGAGAAGGAATAGTGTTAGTATGTACCACTACCTTAGCATTGGGATGGAAAAAGTAAATGGCTTCAATAGTTCTCATGATATTGTGTGTGATGGTTTCAGGTGCAGTAGTGACGACTAGCTGGAAGAAATCATGTGTTGGATATTTTGACTCTGAAGGTAAATTTTTTCCCAGTCTCTTTAGGGGCAACATTCCAAATAGATTCGCACTATCATAATGCAGCATATTGATTTCCTTTAAATGTTGAACGAAACTTGCTCGATAGCGATCCATGACATGCACACCTGGATTTGGTCCAATATCTTCAATGTTGATGTCTGGCCAATTCCAAATAGTATCAGGACCAGTTTTTTGTCGATGGAACATGTGTGCTGATCCATGCAGCCTACCATCCAACGAATATAAATCTCCCACCAATATAACCGACGCACCATTGGCCATGGCTAAATATGCAGTTTGAGCCTTGAAGCAAATCACAACCTTTGCCTGAGCAATGGCACGCATCACATCATACGCATACTTAAATCTCGATTGCGAATCTAATTCCTCTTTGTCAAGTTTGGTTCTAACATAGTGCGCCCGATCCAAAATGTCTTGAGGAATTTTATTATCATATTTTGCTCCCTCATCCCAATCTACAATAATGACTTGGTTCCTGACTTTTGGCTCTGGAAAGTTCAAAGTCATGGTCAGAACGGAACTGAAGTAACTTTCAATATCATTTTCTCTAAAAACTTGATCAGTCAATCCATCCACTGATCCTACCGGTCCGTGATCTCGATTATATATCTTAAAGTACTCCACATGCTCCTTCACTAAATGCTTCGTATTGTCATCAACATGCATCGAAGTCATTACAACTTTTGCCTTTGAATGAGGTGGAAACGCTGCGTCTTTGCCATGCCACCCATTCATAAAATACATGCCTTCAAAGGTAGGTACACCATATTGAGTATCAATTAAATCGGTCAAGTATGGTAAATACTGCAAACTTGCCAAACTCGCCATTTCATCTTCAACATTCGCATAACCTTGTTGGAGTACATGACTATTATATTCCAAGATCCCATATTTATCAGGTAACTCTTTATAATGTATCGAAAATGGCGGCACAGCTGTTGCATCCGTAGGATTATAATTCTGATACAATTTCACATCTTTACTACAGACCAAATCATGTTTTGCATTACCGAGTATTCGAACACATGCATTGTACTTTGATTTTAGAATAGAAATCATGGTGACGGACTGTACATGATGCGGAAAATGATCTCCATGTAGAAACTTATACCACACGTGATGTTGAATAAATTCGTCAAAGTTTGAAGAGATACCCAAGAAATGAGACAAGTTGAGCATGAATGGGTCGGGATAAAAGTCAATCTTTTGATGAAGGGGTACACATGGCGAATATGAGCAAATGAGTTTCTCGTCGGGTGACAAGTCATCCAAGGGCGGCGGTGTAGGATAGGTCCATATAGCAAACAGTTCAGGAATCTGATTAGTTCCCGATTTGGCCTTGTATGGATTTTCTGCATTTTTCTTTTTATTCTCCGAGAAGGAAAGACTAGAGAAGGTACCTATGACTATAATGTACATCATTATCCCGAGGCAAAATTTGAGAAACTTTCGTTGTTTCTTGACATTGTCGTTGTAAGCTGTCAGCTTCGTGTAGTTAATCTTCATCATGGAAAATACAGAGTGAAGATGTTTCTTGTTGATATCGTCTGTACCAGGGAGAGTTTTGTAAATAAATTGCTGGAATCAAGTGATATGAATGATGATGAAAGATGAAAGCAATGTCAGGTTTACAAATCGAAAGAAAAGTGAGGTCATTGAGGTCATTTCACTCCTGTCAATGGCTTTCTTATTCTCCGAAGAAAAGAGGATATTCTATTTTCAAATATAAAGTAGGGTGTCTTATAAATACCAACCCGATAGAGAAATCTTGACATTAAGCTTCTCACATTTTCAAGCCATTGATCTCTTCTTGAAGATCCGATCTTTCCAGTGATTGTTGTATTTGATGTCACCTTTCTACAATCTTTCTCATTTCATTACAGTATTACTATTTATTACAGAGGTTGTCTCTGATTAACAAAGATGAAATTTCAAAGCCAATCAATCTTTGCAGCACTCTTGACTGCTGCTTGTGTTGGTGCTTTCTCCACCACTCCTGCTCCTTCTACATCAGCACTCCTGTCATCTACTTCTTCTTCTTCTACCCAGTTATGCGAAGCAAAAGACCATGAACATGCTGCATCTCCAGTATACGATGCGATCTCTACCAACACTGCTTTCTCATCGTATCAGACTAGACATGCAGAAAGTATATCCAACCCATCTGCATTCTGGGCCAAAGAAGCACATAAACGTCTTTCCTTCTTCACTCCACCGCCTAAATCTCATCCAACTATTCACGGCTCACTCGAAAAAGGTGATGTGAAATTCTTCCCAGGAGCAAAATTGAACGTATGTTACAACGCCATTGATCGCCATGCACTCGCTCGTAATGGAAAAGGAGGAAATGATGTTGCAATGATTTGGGAAGGGGATGAACCTACCGATACCAAATCATTTACTTACAACGAAATGCTAGAGAAGGTGTCACAGATTGCAAATGCATTGAAAAATCAAGGTGTGAAGAAGGGAGATGTCGTCACCATTTACATGCCCATGATTCCTGAATTGCCAATGACCATGTTGGCATGTGCTAGAATTGGTGCTGTCCATTCTGTCGTCTTTGCGGGATTTAGTGCGGATGCTTTGGGAGCTAGAATTCATGCAAGTCAGTCGCAATTTGTTGTCACTGCTGATATTGGGTTGAGAGGGACAAAGAAAATTCCATTGAAGGATATTGTTAATGATAGTTTGACCAAGTTTGACAATGAAAATTTGGTTGACAAGGTTATGGTATATGAACGTTTCTATGATGATTCAAATGAAGATGAGGAGACTGAAGATAGTGAAGCTGCTCCATATGATATGAAACCAAAAGATATAAGAATGAATCCTTTGGTAAATAAAATGAAGCCATACTGTGTACCAGAAGTTATGGACGCAGAAGATGAGTTGTTCATTTTATATACTTCTGGAAGTACTGGTTTGCCAAAGGGTTTGGTACATACTACTGGAGGATATGCATTGTATGCTGCTTTCACCACACAAACTACTTTCAACTTGGAAAAGGGTGATATTTTTGCTTGCGGTGAGTTCTATACATAAATAGTGTTGATTCTATTCGTTTCTCTAATTTGCTTCTTTGTTACTAACCCATCCATGATTTGCCATGATTCATCAGTCGCTGACTGTGGATGGATTACTGGACATACTTACGTAGTTTATGGTGCACTATTGAATGGAGGAACCACTTTTGTTTTTGAATCTACTCCAATGTACCCAGATGCTGGGCGTTATTGGGATATGATCCAAAGACATAAAATTAATGTTTTCTACACTGCACCAACAGCAATTCGTTCACTCATGCGTTACGGGGATAGTATTCCGAAAAAGTATGACCTTAGTAGTTTGAAGGTACTTGGATCTGTCGGTGAACCAATTAACCCAGAAGCATGGCGTTGGTATTATGAAAATATTGGTAATAGCAAGTGCACTGTGGTAGATACCTACTGGCAGACTGAGACTGGAGGACACATTGTTACCAATATTCCAGGAGTGACCCCAATGAAACCAGGAAGTTGTACTCTCCCTATGTATGGAATCGACACTGTTGTTTTGGATGCACAGACTGGAGAAGTCGTTGAAGGAAATGATGTGGAGGGTGTTCTGGCAATTCGTCAACCATGGCCAGGAATGGCTCGCACATGCTTGGGTGATCACAAGAGATACATGGCTACCTACTTGACACAATATCCTGGATACTACTTCACTGGTGATACTGTATACCGTGATTCAGATGGTTTCATTTTTGTTACTGGAAGATGTGATGATGTATTAAATGTCAGTGGACATCGTATTGGAACTGCTGAAGTGGAGAGTGCTTTGGTCGGACATCCTTTGGTAGCACAGGCAGCTGTAGTTGGTAAACCACACCCAATCAAGGGACAATCTATTAGCGCATTTGTAATGCTGGTAGAAGGTGCAGAAGAAAGCGAAGACTTGATTAAGGAAATGAAAATGGAAGTACGATCTGGAGTTGGACCATTTGCATCTCCGGACCAAATTGTAGTTAGTCCTTCCCTTCCAATGACAAGAAGTGGAAAGATCATGAGAAGAGTTTTGAGAAAAATTGTAGCAGGAGAAGCAGACTCTTTGGGAGATGTTTCAACACTTGCTGATCCTTCAATTGTTGATGTATTGATTGAAAAAGCAGCACCATAATATTGATATAATTTTTATCCTGTCTAATAAAAATATATGACAGTCTTCGAAAAAATACAAAAAGGTTTCTGTGATAACTCAGATTATGTAGATTATCTTTGTAGGAACAAAAAATTATTCTCAAGACATATGCTATATATTCCTACTTGGTTCAGATCCTTCTCTAGATTGGCCTTTGAATGCAAGAGACATGTGACCTTTTACCTGTGAAGATTGAAAGCACTTATTTCATTCTTCTGCTATCAGAGCCAGAAACAGACTCAGTATCATCGCTATCAGAAACAGACGCTACAGAGTCACCAGAGACAGACGCTACAGAGTCACCAGAGAGCTTGCGTCCCTTTCTTCTGCTATCAGAGCCAGAAACAGACTCAGTATCATCGCTATCAGAAACAGACGCTACAGAGTCACCAGAGACAGAGTCAGAAGAGAGCTTGCGTCCCTTTCTTCTGCTGTCAGAGCCAGAAACAGACTCAGTATCATCGCTATCAGAAACAGACGCTACAGAGTCACCAGAGACAGAGTCAGAAGAGAGCTTGCGTCCCTTTCTTCTGCTATCAGAGCCAGAAACAGACTCAGTATCATCGCTATCAGAAACAGACGCTACAGAGTCACCAGAGACAGAGTCAGAAGAGAGCTTGTGTCCCTTTCTTCTGCTATCAGAGCCAGAAACAGACTCAGTATCATCGCTATCAGAAACAGATGATACAGAGTCACCAGAGACAGAGTCAGAAGAGAGCTTGCGTCCCTTTCTTCTGCTATCAGAGCCAGAAACAGACTCAGTATCATCGCTATCAGAAACAGACGCTACAGAGTCACCAGAGACAGAGTCAGAAGAGAGCTTGCGTCCCTTTCTTCTGCTGTCAGAGCCAGAAACAGACTCAATATCATCGCTATCAGAAACAGACGCTACAGAGTCACCAGAGACAGAGTCAGAAGAGAGCTTGCGTCCCTTTCTTCTGCTATCAGAGCCAGAAACAGACTCAGTATCATCGCTATCAGAAACAGACGCTACAGAGTCACCAGAGACAGAGTCAGAAGAGAGCTTGCGTCCCTTTCTTCTGCTGTCAGAGCCAGAAACAGACTCAGTATCATCGCTATCAGAAACAGACGCTACAGAGTCAGAAGAGAGCTTGCGTCCCTTTCTTCTGCTATCAGAGCCAGAAACAGACTCAGTATCATCGCTATCAGAAACAGAAGCTACAGAGTCACCAGAGACAGAGTCAGAAGAGAGCTTGCGTCCCTTTCTTCTGCTATCAGAGCCAGAAACAGACTCAGTATCATCGCTATCAGAAACAGACGCTACAGAGTCACCAGAGACAGAGTCAGAAGAGAGCTTGCGTCCCTTTCTTCTGCTATCAGAGCCAGAAACAGACTCAGTATCATCGCTATCAGAAACAGATGCTACAGAGTCACCAGAGACAGAGTCAGAAGAGAGCTTGCGTCCCTTTCTTCTGCTATCAGAGCCAGAAACAGACTCAGTATCATCGCTATCAGAAACAGACGCTACAGAGTCACCAGAGACAGAGTCAGAAGAGAGCTTGCGTCCCTTTCTTCTGCTATCAGAGCCAGAAACAGACTCAGTATCATCGCTATCAGAAACAGACGCTACAGAGTCACCAGAGACAGAGTCAGAAGAGAGCTTGCGTCCCTTTCTTCTGCTATCAGAGCCAGAAACAGACTCAGTATCATCGCTATCAGAAACAGACGCTACAGAGTCACCAGAGACAGAGTCAGAAGAGAGCTTGCGTCCCTTTCTTCTGCTATCAGAGCCAGAAACAGATTCAGTATCATCGCTATCAGAAACAGACGCTACAGAGTCACCAGAGACAGAGTCAGAAGAGAGCTTGCGTCCCTTTCTTCTGTTGCTACTACTATCTTCATCTGCTGAGTTAGAGAGAGACTCAGAGTTTGAGTTTGATACTGACGCTAGTGTATCATCGCTGCTTGATAGCTTTCGTACACCACGAAGATTCGACTTCTTGAAAGCATGGGTAATCGATGCAGTCTTTGCATTAACCTGCTCCTAATTGAGACGAAATGTTCAGTTTCAGTTGTTGGTCATGTTCATGTAATCTCACTAAGGATACTTACGAATCCAACAGATGCTAGGGCAACAACTGCAACGACGGAAAGAGTGGAGAACTTCATGGTAATAGTATTGATTTTGTTTTGGATGTTTTGTATTTATGAGCAATAAGAATTTGCAGCTTTCGTATTTATGTGACCGAGGTGAGTTTCAGAGGAAGGCAATCGTTCCAAATTTTAATTATTGAGCTAAAGTGTTTATTGGAGTAGCAATCGTGACTTGAAAATTCCTCTCGTGTTATTTCTCCATTCAAAAATGAAAGTACAAAAGCGCTCGGATTATTCGTTACTCCGATTCGGTATATCCATTTTGTCCGAAACTCACCAAAAAACTGAAGAAAAGATATCATATCCAGCTGATTCCAGAAAAGAAATGATTCTTTCAAGAAAAACTACTCTATTAGTCACTGGAGAAAACTAATATGAATCATTCAAGCATAAAATTTCCTCAATAATCTTCGATTCTCTAATTTTTCCGATGTTTTGAATTCTACCGACAATATTTTCATCTGGATTGAATATTTATCCGATAGACATTTTCGTTTTGTCTTTTCCTTCCGTTTAACATTCCAATAATTTCTTGTTCACATTATCCTTCATACGCAAAAGTCTCTCATAGATGATTTGAAATATAGAAATGCACAACATATAAAAAGTATTGAATATGATGAAAGTCTTCCCCTTTGTTTTTGACGGAAATACAAAAATGAGGAGAAGTTGAAGTGAGGCTAAAATTGTCAAACTTTTGTCTGAAAAGGAACGCATCTTGCTTCCACCTTCCACCTTGTTTTCAAATCCGCTTTGGTTCTCACTTTCCAAATACTGTATGATGTATCATAAATAATACAAATACTCCGACTGATGGCTATACAAGCTCGTGGGATTGAAATTGAAATGAATAAAAAGCCGCCAACTTTTTATACTTTTTATCCACAACGACTATGATGAGAAATAGGGTCTACCCTTTCGCAACCAAGATATCTGACCACCTTCTTCGCTTGGTAGTGAGTTTCTGGATACTATTTCTGAGCTAAGTACAGTTTGTGCAAATAGAAAAGAATATCTAAGTATTATTGCTACAATCTTTTTCGGTCCGCCTTTTTCGAAAAGAGTACATGCTGCGCAATTTCTCCGAGATACTTTTATCTGTTGAAGTTGCTTCAAGCGAAATCAACTCCACTCTGATGGCGTCTTTGGATAGAAAGTTCCAATGGCGAAACAGTTTTACTGTTTTAGGTCTGGCCTTCGTAGTCCATTTCATTTCGTAATTCTCAGCGTATATAGGATCTTGAGAAGCATAACACTCACTACATAGGTCTTCAACAAAATGACTCAAAGTTCTTCGTCTCTGCACTCCCCTCCTCGCCAATAGATTCCTCGATGCTTCATCTTCTTCTAGCGAATGGTAGTACGTGTAGTCGGTAACCCAAGTTGGGATCTCCCTCTTCATGACTTCTTTTGAGTCAAAGACAACATCTTTCATCCAAGGGTGACTAATTATCCCGTTGTACCTCGGTCTACTTTCTGGATCTCGAGATAACAACGCTTCAATGAAAATCCGTGCATTTGGATCGCAGAAAAAATAACTTGGATATTCAACTTCAAACATTAAGCACTGGAATTCGGCATCATTCATTACTTTGATCATAATGTTGTCATCTAGCTGGGAAGGAAAATTTTGCCTACTGGTGGACATGATTTTTCTTTGTGAGTCAGACATTAAAAGTTCCTTCTTCGTTGGAAATGGTCTACGTCCAGTCAACATTGTGTAGCAACATACTCCAAGTGAGAACCAATCTGCCCTTTCATCGTATCCATTTCTTGAATTATAATCAAGGAAACGTTCCTGTACTTGCTCCGGAGGTCTGTAGCCAGCGGTACCACATACAGTTCTTCTACGGACCCATTTGACATTCGATCTTATCTTTCCAGTGTCTTCATTGAAATTAATTCCATTGCACTCGTCTGTAGAGGAAGAGTTGGAAACTTCTTCGACGCTGCTTTCTTCACTGAGAATTTCATCCGTATTAGCTGTGGGCTCGTCCGGTCTTGACCTTGCCATCTCTGCAACAAGAGACGGATCCATTTGTCTTGAAAAAGAATCATGGGATGTCAGACTATGCTTCCTTTCAATGTTTCCGCTCTTAACCATTGACCCAGCTAGTCCAAAGTCAGTCAGTTTCAGGTGTCCATCGAGCGAGATCAATATATTCGATGGTTTCAAATCTCTATAAATAATTCCCTTTTTATGCATAAAATTGAGAGCCAAAACAATTTCTGCCACGTATGTTTTACTCAAGGCAAATGGTAATCTTCTTTCCGGACTCTGTGAAATCAATTGGGACAAAGTCCCTCCAGATATATATTCTAACCCCAATACAGCGTAAAAGTCGTCATGAAAGGCATATTCTAAACTAATGATGAATGGATGACCTCTACAAGTAGCTAAAACTGTTCGTTCCATATGTACCAACGTCTCGTCTTCGATTTTTTGACCAGAAGATCTAGCTGCTTTCGCCATTGACTCCATTGGTTGTACCTTTAGGGCATAGACGAGACCAGTAGTCTTTCTCTTTGCCTTAAAGACACTGCCAAATCCCCCAGTCCCAAGTAGACCCTGAATCTCAAAATCTTTTGGAGTTATCCATTTTAGCATCTGCTCTGATTCGTCTCTTTCCCCATGAGCGAATTCGATCTTATCTTTGGTAGATGTAACTGTGAAATAATTCTCAAATGTACGTTCTTTTTCATTTGTGAGCAAGAAGAAAAAAGAATTACTAAGCAAGGTTGCAACAAACTTACTTCTCTTTGAAGTATCCGAACTCTTCCATAGTACATTCAAATCCTTTACAAATTCTAAAAATGAAGAGGACCCTTTCCTTTCTAGTTTGATTCGCAATGGATCCACCTTTGGTCTTTTTTGTATTTTCTTGCAATTGGCCTTGGACAAGGCTGTCCCCATGTTTATTCTTTATCTCTTGTCCCTTTTTTTCGTATTCAAAGAATAAAAGATAAGTATTGTGTTTCTTTTATTTTTTAAAGCAAATCATCAACTCACAGTCAATTCATAGAGTACGTCTTTTCGTGACACGTATTTTTTACTTTAATGTATTGAAATCACAGGAGTATCACCTTTCCACATTCGGCTTTGCTTCCACGTCAAAGATACTGACGACCATGCTACAAAAACACACAATATACCATCATCGGACATTGTCATCTACCTAAAAAGAAGAGAACACACAACATTGTTTGCCCTTACATTATTTATACATAGTTGTCACATTTCCCCCGACCTTCCTCAACCATGATACAGTCTCAAAACTACATGCTCCAAACAATATCCGTCAATCTCTTTGTTCATAAATTTGTAGGTCCTGGATTATGCTTCCTACAATATCCTTTACAATTAGCTGCTTCGATTTCTTGACATTGCACATTAGTCGCCTCCTCAACGAATTTGCAAATCTTCTTTTCACTATGGTTCCAGCAATATCCATTGAAGCCATCTCTTGCTTGTCTGATACATTGGACATTAGTCGCCTTGTCAATGAATTTGCAGTTCGTCTTGTTTGGGCGATGCTCCCTGCAATATCCATTACATTGATATGCTTCGATTTGTTGACATTGCACATTAGTCTCCTCGTCAATGAATTTGCAAATCTTCTTGTCATAATGTGTCCAGCAATATCCACCACAGCCACTGATTGGTCCAGTGGTACATTGCTCATCACTCGCTTTGTCAATGAATTTGCAGTTCTTCTTGTTTGGGCGATGCTCCCAGCAATATCCATTACAATTGGCTACTTCGATCTCTTGACATTGCACATTAGTCTCCTCGTCAATGAATTGGCATGTCTTCTTGTGTGGATAATGCGTCCAGCAATATTTTCCACGACACCTTCTCTTTCCACAGTCTGCAGCATTACAACTCTGATATGGCAACAAATTAATTTTCCGCCCTCTCTTAGCTTCCATTACAACGCTCCTCTTCATATGAGCATCATTTACACCCTTTGACAAGGTTCTCTTTCCTCTATCTGCCTTGGCTTTCTGCATTGCTTTTGTCTCTATTTGCTTTGCTCCAAGTGATTCCCGGAGCGACTCAACAGTATTGTAGTGTTCACTAAGCGAAGACTTGGTATCCAGATCTGAACGAACTTTTGCTTCATCATGAGATGTCAGTGAACAGTAGGTTTTTATGGCTGCACTATTGCATGACTCAAATAAGTGACTAGCTAGCTTTCCACGTGCTTGAATGTTATGGGAAAGATGAGCTTCAAGCTTCGCAATAATACACTTGGGTAATACTCCTTGAAGAATGTCAGGAGTCTTTCCCTGGTTACCCAAAAGCCATTCTACTGCATCGGTTGAAAATATTAGAATTGTAATAAATTCGTGTCCACGAGCTTTGAGACAGTCAATAGCTACTGGCAAGAGGCGTTCACTAAAATATTGAGAGTCTTCTTGAAACATTTTCAACTGTAAACGCACTTCATCAACGATCGCTTTCTCTTCCTTATATTTTGGGTCATACCCATGCTCTTGATCCAAACCAAGCTTCTGAGACATTTCAATAAACCAGGTAATGGCCTCAGTGAAATCATACGGAAGTAGACGACAAGCCTCCTCATTGATAGCATATCCAACGTCTTTTCCTATTACAGACGAAATTACTTTCGTAAAGTCTTCGATAATATCTTCTGTTGCCATATATCCTGCCTCGCGGTGGTTTGCTTGTACAAAAACATTCTTCCCTTTCAACTTTCCAGTCGGAAGTACAGGGAAACGGTTATTGCGAGCGGTCATGTATTCATTCAGTTTAGAGACGAATATTGGATCTTGTAGCAGTAGATTCCCTGTTTCGTTGTTTTGATTAGTTTGTGCAATTAGCATTGGAACATCACCCCCACCAATGTCGACCATAGGAATGCTATCCGGCGAATAAGCTTGCAGGGAAACATTAACGGAAGTAGCTAGTGTGTGTAGAATATCTTGACCAACTTCAATGATGTCCTTTGCAATCTCATCAAAATAGGTCATTTCAACAACTTGCTTTCTTTCGCGCTCGTATACTTGGACTTTTCTCTCTAGTTCTCTACAGTACTGTGTGAGCCTGTAATGTGCTTCAGAGTATTGCTGTTTCTCTGTAGCAGACTATGTAATTAAAGATCCAATACAGGTTAGATAAGACAAGACAATGAGAATTTTAAACATGTATGTAGTTACCATTGTATTCGATAGAATTATTTCTACAGTCGGAGAAGGAGCATCTGACACTGTTTCTAGAGTTTGGGGATCCTCAGGTGCGAGCTCAGTCTGATTATCAGACCAAGCGATGATCAGACATTGAAATGTCGGAAACATCAACAGCTACGTAGGAATGCATGGAATCATCATCATCATCATCATCATGAATACTTGCACCCTGAGTACAGTTAGTATCCGAACCGGGTTGACATGGTATACAAAAAGGAAAATCTCCTGTCCTGCCCCTTTTTTTGCTTGGTGCACCTTGCTCTTGGGTTGCTAGTTGAAGCTTTTCCATTTCTTGTTTCAGCTCAAGCTCTCTCTCAGCAGACTCCTTTCTGATCAAGTCCAACTCGGATTCCTTCTCTTGGGTTTCTATCTGAAGCTTTTCCATTTTGGATTTGAGTTGCACTCCAACCTCATACTGTTGTTTCAACTCAAGCTCTCTCTCAGAAGACTCTTTTCGGACAAAGTCCAACTCGGATTTCAGTTTTTTTTCCTTCTCTTGGGTCGCTTGAAGAAGTTTAAGTTGTTCATCGTACTGTTGTTTCAGCTGACGCTCTCTCTCAGTAGACTTCCTTGTCGCTTTTTCAAACAACTCTGTAGTTTCCTGTAGTTGACCTTTCAGATCATCATTAAGTGCTTGAGAGATCTCAAACTCCTCTTTAAAGCTGTCGCTTTCAGACTGAGCCCTACTTGCTATTGCTTCCTTTAACTGTTTCTCGAGCGCGTCAATTTCCTTTTGAAGAGATGAAATCTTTTCGTTCTTTTTCTCCAAGATTGCCTTTTGATTTTCTTTATACTTCATCCACTCGGCTTCAGTGCTCTTCCATTTCGCTTCATTGTGCCTGTACTGGGCTACAAGCTGCTCCCATTTGGCAATGTCGTTGATAGCTCTCTTCAAATCAGTTCTATGAAGAGAAAGGCAATGATTTAGTATGCCATCGAATCGATTCAATTTCAAATGAGCAAACATCTACTTACGTCCTTCTCTCAAGTTTCTCTCGCAACTCTGCAATATTGCAATGTACATCAGAACTCATGATGGGTAGTTATTTGAGTAAGCTCTTAGAGAGATTTGAGTTTTGTTTCTCAAAGAGTAAGAACATTGTTCTTCGAATAATGAAGAGTGTGCGTTCTTTGGATGGCATTTGAAAAATCAAAATTCCTCCCCGAGATCGCTTGGTCCTACACGTTTAGTTCTAGAACAACGAAATCAAACCATCCTACGAGTCTAGTAGCTTGACTACGGAGAATTGAGAATACATGTAGTGAAGTACCCGCTCATAACAAGTAAAATACAATCTAGATATAGGCATTCCTGTGCCTCCTCACCTCTAACAAATGCGGAGCAACCGTAATCGCAATTCTTTTTTGTTGAAATGTCTTTTGTTTTCTCCTCACTAAACCAGAAAAGTGCAAGTCTCAAACAAAGAACAAAGCATCACCAACTCACAATGAGTCATAGAGTACGTCTTTTCGATGACACCTTTTTCTCACTTTGATGAATGATATCACAGGAGTACTTATCACCTTACCTAGCTCTGACCAAATGTGGATGAACATTCCAAAGTAGTAAATGTCGGATCCTGAAAATTATGACGATGACTTTTACGAAGAAGACGATTTTGAAGAAGAGGAATATTCTCAGGACTCGTGTGCATATTCCTTAGATGAGGTAAGATCCTTACATCCGTTTCCTTCATCAATGATTTTGGAGTTTACAATGCTGTACATTTTTAGTCGACCGAAGAAATAATACAAGATGCAGTGAATGATGAAAATGATGTCGACAATAAAGAAACAAAAACAATACCTATCGACCGAGAGGAAGTGGAGAATGATGAAAATGCTGTAGAAGATAGAGAAACAAAGATAATACCTACCGATCTCGATGAAGAAGAGCTCCATCAAAGATTGTACGAATCTAGCAAGAGATTGGTTAATGAGGGTGAAAAGAATGTCTCTTTGGCTCATTCTCTCGATGAAGCTAGAGATTTGCTTCGAAAACGTGAAGCAGACATGAAAGAAATGAGATTGATTCTCTTGGAGGGAATCAATGGAGGAACAAGCAATATAAACGACTTTGAAAATATTTCCCTACCTCAGTTGATGAGGATACGTTTGCAAGAGTATCAAGACTTTGGAGATCCCAACCTTTTAAACATGTCCTTCTTTAGTAAAAAGAGTTCTTGTCAGAAAAATGATTTCGATACTTCATTTTACTCAAAGAAGTCATTGGATGGCGATGCATCTATAGTATCCAATGCAAGAGAATGTCAGTGCGACCGATTGCGACAAGAGATACATAAAATGAGCCAACGCTCTAGACGTGATAGAGAACAGAAATATAAACTCCAGAGTCAGATAGAGGAAGAGAAGGGAAAGATTGAAGCTCTGTCAAGTCACATCGAAAAGCTAATGATACACTTGAAGCATGAGGCAATCACAAAGGCAAAAGCTTTGAACGAAAGAAGTCGATTTCGGAAAGAAATAGAGAGTTTGAAGGAACAGAATAGACTCCTGACAAAAAAGAATGCTCGAAAGGATCAAGCTATACAAGATTTGAAAGATGGAAGTAAAGTGTTGGAGGATCAACTTACTCTGATGGATGATAAATACATGGATCTCCGAATGAAATTAGATTGGGGTAGAAATCAAACTGAAAAGGTACTGAGGGAAAAAACTGAAGAGATTAAAGATTTGAGATTGCAAATTTTAGCAGCAGAAAAAGATCATAGTGCCCTATTAAAAAAATTGGAGAATAAGGGCGAACGGAAGGTTTCCAATTCGAATAAATACAGTCTAAAACGAGTAGGGAAGTTGCCAATGAAGAACAAGCACACAATTGTGCCTAAGAACGCAGCCGTAACTTAGTTCAGCTGTTTTTGTGTGTATTCTTTACTTAGACATGCAAAATGTGCCATTTGACACCCAACTTTGATGCTTGTTCAGTCACTATAGAATAGGTTCCTTTGACTCTTTCAAGTATTATGCTGCACTTTTCTATCGTCACTCTTTATTCTCAAACATTGGCATAGTTATTGGCTATTGCGCTTTGACCCTGGGTGTGGACGTCACCTGATTCTCTGCCGCATTGTAGTTTCGAAAGGTAACTTTCCGAAATACATATCCATACCTATTATGAAATCAAACTAGCAATCAATTCACCTCGACGATTCTTCTACATCCAATAATTTCAATACATCCTTTGGTGCTTGCGAAACCATATTTTTTAAAGGTCCAAATAGATACAGACCATCTCGTTCACCATTCCATATCGATCGCAAATCATGCCACGAAAAAGATTTCCATCCTTCACATTTATGCGGCTCAAGATTTTCAGGTTGAGCATCTGATGTTTTACATTCTGCCGACATGAATATAGTAATGTAATGTTTCCCTTCTTCTGGCATCGGATCATTTGTAACATGTACAAACTTCACATTGGTAATGTCTAAATTTGTCTCCTCTTTCACTTCTCGAATCGCACATTCTTCCCATGATTCCATCATTTCTAAATGCCCTCCAGGTAAAGCTAATGAACCTAATCAAGATTGTTAGCAAAGTTTTTGTGACGATGTTGAATTTCGTTGGTGCAAACAATTCTTGTCTCACCTGCTCCATGGCTACCTTTACGGATACCGGCAAACACACATCCTTTCTTCTTTGGATCGAGAACAAGCACTCCTACTCCTACTCGGACGTGAGGCTTAAAGTTAACTTTAGATGCCATGGGACTCCAGGTGATGTAGTGTTGGTGTTCTTAGTTGAAAATTGAAAATGTAAGGTTGCGTTCGGTGTACGGTGTGTGGTGCACACATCTGTGTGAGAAGAAAATGAGAACTACTTTTATTTTTGACAGTGTCAATTATATGAATTTAAAAATTGACAGGTGTACTCAAAAGTTCCGTCTGAAATTTGGGAACTTTTTTCGCGACTGACGACGACCAGAAATGAAAAAGATATTTCAACATTTCAACGTTACCAACATTTTCTCCCATATGGTTACAAATCCATTGCAGATTCAATCCATATATGGTACAATACTCTACAGGATAAAGTATGGAAGAGAATAGGCAAGGACTGAGTGACATTGTTGTTGAAACTCGAAGAGACGGAACTTCTGTAGGTAAGAAGATTTACTTCATCATTCGCTCCAAATATATTTCCTCTTGACATGACTCATGTCATACTTTTCCACAGCATCAAAATTATTTGCAAAGTATCCATGTCGGTTACATCTGACATCATTGCCTGATCATGGAGAAGATACGGATGTAACATCACCGCCTCTTCCAAAGGCACTCATGTGTTATGCACTAGGATATGGCGGTGGACTTATTTCTGGAGATGTAAACATTTTGAATGTTACTGTAAAGCAAGATGCAAAGTTGATTTATACCTCTCAATCTACAGCCAAGGCTTTTAAATCTATTCATGGAAGAGAATCGACAGTTGTCAAAACTTGTGCAAAAGTTTCAAAGGGGGGTCTCTTATTTCTCGTTCCACAGCCAATGCAATGTTTTGGTGGATCAGTGTTGACGCAAGAGACAGATGTTATATTGGAAAGTTGTCATCAGATAGAGGATCAACCTTCTTTAATACTTGTAGATTGGTATACCGGTGGAAGAGATAACATAGATGGTGGAATATGGCAATTGGATTCTTTCCATACCAAAACAAATATTTCTTTTTGTACTGGGGATATATTGAGTAATGATGACGTTGATTTCAAAACTATTGATTCAAGCAGTGAATTGGTGTTTCGAGATTCTACTCGATTATCAGGTGGAAATGTACTGAAGAAACATATGAGAAATTATAACATTGTGTGCATGGTAGTATTACTTGGACCGAAATGTAAGCAGGTGGCGTCAAAGTTCATGAGTCAGTATTCATCGAGACATACCTATGATGAGAATCGCAAAACTGGAGACTTTGGAAAGAATCCTGCAAAACATATGGCTTATAACACTGGAGTAGGTTTGAATAAGGATGATGGACTGCTTGTGTCTTGTGGTAAATTTCAAACTTGTGAAATGAATAACTATCAAGAAGGGGTTGTTATTCGTTTGGCTGCAGTGAATCTGGAAGTTGCAGGTATGTTTCCGCACTCCATGTGTATGTTTGTTTTTATGATTTATCACATCTATGCATCATATCTGACGAAAAAAATCATAGCCAATTTCTTGTCAGAGCATATTGGTACGCTTGATGGACACTTGGATGCCGATCCATTTCTTGAGATTCTTGCATCAAAGCTTGGTGCAAAAGATACCATCAAGGAGGAAACGTACAATAACGAGAACAAACCGGCTTTACATCACGACAAATTTCCATTGGATTTAATGTCAAAGTCATACACCATGAATATAGATGAACAAAATGAGTTGAAGCATACTGGGTTCAAGGATCGAAATTCATCTTCATCACAGTTGAATCCATTGACATTATTCCAACTTATTGATTCATGCGTTCCAAGCGGTGGCTTTGCACATAGCAATACATTGGAAACAGCACATCAATTACATCTAGTGAATAATGCAACTCTATTCAATCATATCTGGGATGTGATTCTCAATACCGCTACTACCAATATTCCTTTTCTACTTGCATCGTGCAACCTATTTCGGAAACATTATCACAGTTCCAACAACTTTGAGAATGATAACAATGGTGATCCTCTGCAAGTAGACAAAGACCTGATTCAAGAATGGGAACAATTGGATAGACTGCTCAAATCTACAACCATATCACATGTAGCAGCGAGAGCATCCACCACACAGGGATCTGGGATGTTACGAGCATTTTCCACTGCATTCCCTCACATTTCACCCGTTGTCAAGGCATTGAAAAAGTCTGTATTCAAAGTACACCCATCCCTAGCTGAGAGCATAGGTCATGCATCCACCTGTTTTGGCGCCGTTTGTGGACTCTTGAATATTGACGATGAAACTTGCTGCAAAATGTTTTTATACACAACTGCCCGTGATATGGTAAATGCCGCAGTACGAATGAATCTCATTGGTCCATTAGAAGGTGGAAAATTGACAAATGAAGTATGTAACGCGATCATCACCTTGGTCCAAAGAGAGATTGTGTCTCGTTTTTCTTCTAATGAGAATACAAATGAAAGCAAATATGATGTATCAGTGTTGGATGTTCAATATGCCCATCAAGTTTGTCCCTTGGTGGAGATTTTATCAAATGCGCATGATCGGTTGTATACAAGACTGTTCAATTCATAAAACGGTACATCAATACTGAGCGGTATTTCTAATAGCTATAATTATAATTATATTTATTAATAAGTAGTTACACTGACTTGTATACACCAGCGCATTGAATGTACTAATTGCTTTACCACAAAGTCCTAATAAAATGAGCAGGTAACTTTCAACCTTTTTCAAAATCATGCACCTAATCTAGGGCAGGGTTTACTTCGAAATTCTTGACAGCAAAGGAACTACCACAGCCACAAGCAGATTCACTTTGTGGGTTATCGACAATGGCAAAACTAGATCGAATCATCTCCCTTACAAAATCAACTTTGCTACCTTTCAACAAGTCCAAAGAAGATTGATCAATCACTACTCGAGAAGAATATTCGTCACAGGTACAATGCATGATAATATCCTCTGCTTCATCAATTTCATCGTCACTATCCGCTTCCATTTCAAATTTATATTGAAATCCCGAACATCCCCCTGCATCGACATACACTCTAAGATACATTTCTTGAGGATTTTCAGCGTTTTTCAGTTTGGAAAGGTATTGTATTTGTTGTACTGCTGAGGGCGTGACAATGAGTGAAGTGTTGTCCTGTGTGACCGTTGCATTTTCTACAGAAGGTGCAGAGTTCAAGTCTATCGCATCATTTGAAGCAGCAATATTGTTAGTAGATGCAGATGTTTTGGTGATGGTTACCATGAATCTATTGGAAAGAACGGAGAGAGATGCTTCGTTTAGACTTTTAGGAAGCAAATTATTCGTTGCTGCAAGATGATGAGGCCGCGTCTTACTCCCAACACCTCGTGTTGCAATTCTCTGTAGAAAAGTGACTCGTTTGCTGAAGGACATGTTATGAAAATTTAAAAAAGAATATCAATCGCTTTTGTAGAGATTTAAATATAAGTAAGTGTATGCCAGTGATAGTTACCTTACTAAGTAGTATGTAGTTGATAGTTGTTCCACTGTTCCACTCTTCGGCAAATGTGGAACGTCTCGTAGAGGGGTTAGACACCAGGTTATCATCCTTCAATGTACATCCACGTGTACCCCTCAACGAGATATTCTTCATCACCAGCAACACTTGAATGTTGAAAGGAAACAACTACCTAATGGTTGTTCTCAGTTGTTTCTTAATTCACGCTTAGTAGATAAGATAGAAAAATTAAAAAGGTGAATACCTGTTCATCACCGCAGCTCACACTTCTACCATGGCTCATGCTGGACAAGGAGCCATTCCGGCAGCGCCCGCTGCGCCAACAACAACTTACTTCGACCTTTTCAGCGATGCTACGAACAACACTATGGATGGACATGTTCAGACCCTACTTGCTCCGTACACTGACTTCAATAACTTTACACCTGTCCAAGTAGAAGAAACTGCGTTATCTGGTAGACAAGGCCAACCAGCCGTGACATACTGCTTCATAGTATACCATGAAGATTCAGAGAAGATTCATGCCTACATCAACCCAGCAACCTACACTGCTTCTCCCATTAGAGCTACTCCTCATGACGGTGAAATTTTTATTCAAATTGGAGATTTGATGGAGCAACAGTTCTCATTAGCGATTTGGCCTCGTTCCATGTATCATCAGTCCAATAACATGTTGGTGCCAACTGCGGCTCAACTGGACAACTTGATCGCGGCGGATCCTGATGACGAACTTTTCGGCCCATTTCAAGCCAATGACCCTAATGTTGAGCTTATCCGTACAAGGTATTGCTGCTTAGTGCCACATGCATATGTACCATTGGTAATAGATCGTCCACACACACCTAAGGAACTCTGGACTACTCTGAGAGGAGCCATCGTCACTGATCAATTGGAACAGCAATGTGAACCACTGATTAATTATCTGAGAGCATGCATGAGTCGTCCTACACCTAATGATTTATCACATCTGGCTCTAGACTCTGAAGATCTACCTACTGTAGTAGCCTTGGATCCGGATTTGATTGCACATCGTAGAAGACTTCTGTATGAGGATTTTCCCCATTTTAACAACGCGGTTGGACACGCACAAGCTATGCTAGTGAGCCAAGGCATTCATGCCTTGACACAAGAGGTACATTTGGGAAGAATCGAGAGTCAACAGGAAAGGGATAGGGCAAGGAACAAGACTTTCCAGTCGGAGTATCCAGCGTCGTATGACAAACTTCTTACTTATGCACAAGTCCAAAATGGAAACTTATTGCAACCTGTTTGGAACCAGTTGGCTAGGTCTAAAAAGGGGGATCGGATCAGAATCCTCAGCCAGCACTTGGAACTCGCCAAACAGCAGTTGCATCTCACCTATGTGAAAGTTGATACCACTCCAGGGATCTTGGAGAAAATCTTGAATCTGCAATTCCACTCAGCCTCCGCTGCAGGTGACTTTAAGGAATATTTTAATTCCTTCCTTCTTGATACCAGCAATTCCAGCGTAGTACAGCAAGCTACTTTGTACGAAACGTTACACTCGGGTGGAGCAGCACCTTCGGCTGAGGACCTTCAGCTCATCTCAGGTTTGGACATCAAGGCCTCCACGGATACTGTCAGCTATTTGCACCTGATTCAGAAATATCTCATCTATCATCAGTGCCTCTGGGGAGGTGCACATCCGGTAACAACCAATCTTGCTACTTATTATCGTATGTTAAACCAGAAGCAGGTAGAGCTTCAGATGTATCAAGCGGGTTGTGAATTGAATGGCAGACTCCTCTTTTGGCCTCGGCTTCAGTTCAAACTGCAGACGGAGATAGATTATTGGTTCGATATGGCTTCTTACCCAAATGTTCAGCCTGCAGATCTTCCCACTCTGAATACACATGGAGTTTTCCAATCCATTCGTCTGCATCAGCAATGGGAGCCAGTCATGGGATCTCATTTTCTGGAGCAGTTGGGATTAACCAATGTAAATCCATCACCTTCACTTACTACTGGAGGATTGCAAGGACGTGATGACAGTGATAGCAGAGCCACACCTGGAGGAAACCGTACTATCACAAATCCTACCTTCAATGCCGACCTATTCAACCAATACAGAGAGGATAGATCCATGCGAGCTAGAGATGTAAGATCTAGATGGTTAGCAGCAGGATTAGAGTTGCCCAAATCCCGTGTAGACTCCAACAAGACGATGTGCCTGGCTTACCATGTGAAGGGTACCTGCAATGAAGGTTGCAACTCTTCTTATGATCATGTCCCTTATTCTGCCAGCCAATATGCACCGATGGTGCAGTTGTGCTCGGAGCACTGGCCTCACCAGTGAAAACTTGGCTGGAAGGAATTGAATAGTGTAGCGCCTAATTTAAGCCCAGTTACCCTTACTTCTATTCCTATTCCTTCGGTCTCGCCAACCAACCCCCTTCAAACAAAACCCCCATCAAATAACGATGCAAAACGCATCAAGGTGAATGTGGAAACTAGTGTAAAAAACACTAAACTTCCACATCACCGTGATATTGGTAAGTTAATTGAATCGGATGCTGATTTGTTTAGGAAAGTGGGTTGGAGAAAGTTCATACAGATTAAAAGAGGCAGAGTCGACTTAGCAACTACAAATATAAATCATCCTGCTGGTCATGTACTGAACCAGTACAGAAAGAGAGGAGTTCCAGTTCGTTTCAAAACCAAGCCGTGGAGCAAAGAACGTATTGATGAAGCGCTGCAAAGAGGCAGTCATCGGTCTTGCTTCGAGTATCTTGATTTTCTGGAGGAAGAGTTTGTGGATATGATGCAGAAAGGGCAGTGGATCATCCTGCCATTCGAAGACGTTCAGTCATTGCCAAACCTACGCCTATCACCACCTGGAGTTGTTCCACAACGCGAGAGAAGACCTAGATGGATTGTCGATTATAGCTTCTACAATATAAATGAAGACACGTTGCCACTGGTCTTGGATTCCATGCAATTTGGTCATGCTTTGGATAGAATACTTCGCGAAATATTGCTTTCCAATCCCAATCATGGACCAGTCCAGCTTATGAAGGTAGACTTATCCGATGGCTTTTATCGGTTGTGCCTCAACATTGACGATATACCCAAGCTGGGAGTGACCTTCCCTTCTGCAACACACAACAACCTTGTAGCCTTTCCACTAGTATTGCCAATGGGCTGGAAGAATTCTCCTCCAGCGTTCTGTACTGCCACTGAAACAATTGCTGACCTAGCCAATCGTTCACTACAAGCTGGAAGTCCTTCTGCAGCTCATCCACTTTCTAAACATGCTGCACCTATGGATGGCCCAATATCACCCCCAACTGCTACAGCTACTGCGCTGCAGCCCCCATTTGTTTCAGCTACCACGCTGAATTCATCACTATCACAAACTGATATTCCTACTGTTAGAGATCCGTCTCTACCCTTCCCTATGACATTACTACAGTATATCGACGTATTTGTTGATGACTTCATTGCCCTTGCACAAACTGGTAATCGAAATTACGTCCGAGACACATTGTTACACGCAATTGATACAGTGTTCCGTCCCAATGACTTCTATGACAGTGAATACAGACGCGAACCAGTGTCACTCAAAAAGTTGAGAAAGGGAGATTGCTCTTGGAGCACAATCAAGCTAGTGCTTGGGTGGATCATAAATACAGTAGCAATGACCATTGAGCTTCCACAGCATCGTCAGGAAAGACTTGGCGCCATTCTATCGAGTATTCCCTCAACACAGAAACGCATAGGTGTCAAGAAATGGCATAAGCTTCTTGGTGAATTACGGTCTATGGCTTTAGCACTACCTGGTGCAAGATGTATGTTTGGAATGATGCAAGAAGCGTTGCGATCGTTGGATAAGAGAAGTCGAATTTCATTGCGGAAGGGTGTACATCAATCGATTGCAGATTTTCAATGGATGCTCAAAGACATTTCAAAGAGACCAACTCGTATTGCCGAGCTAGTGCCACTTTTACCATCAGCTTTAGGCTTTCATGATGCGTCAGGTGAAGGAGCAGGCGGTGTTTGGTTCCCTTCTCACACAATTGGAAGTCGTATGAAAAACAAAAACACATTGCATCCGTTACTGTGGAGATACAAGTGGCCTCAAGACATCATTGATGACTTGGTCACCGAAGACAATCCTCAAGGAAAGATTACAAATTCCGATTTAGAATTAGCTGGAGGATTACTACACTTGGATGTGATAGCACATTGTTTGGATGTTCGAGAAAGGACACTGGTCAGCAAGACGGATAATCTGGCTACTCTCTTCTGGGAAAGGAAAGGAAGTGCAACAAATGCAGCAGTAACACATCAACTCTTGAGACTCTTTGGAATTCATCAGCGCTTTCATAGATACGTTCCTAGGCATGATTACATCTCCGGACCATCCAATCCTCTTGCTGATGACTCTTCTCGTTTATTCCATTTATCCAATTGCGAACTTCTCACTCACTTTAATTCCAAATTCAAACAGAAATACACCTTCAAAATTGTGCACCCGACACAAAAGCTGATTTCTGGCGTGATCTCGGCTTTGCGGAACAAGAAGTTCGACAAGGAGTTACTACTGGACGTTCCGCCGCCTCTGACACACACTGGGAAAAGTGGATTGAGTTCACAAGTGTCCTGGGCCAAGATCCCTTACTCCAAACCGTCGAGGACAAAGTACCGTACCTACAAGTCTTCCTCCACAGAGTACGACACGGATTCTATGCAGCCAACAAGAATCCAATACGCGCTCGATCAGCTGAAGATTACCTACAGAGCATTGGACAGACGTACCTTGAATTGGGTGAACAGGACCCAAGACTAAATTGTCATGATAACATTGATTTTCGTTTGGCAAGGATGATCAAGTCTTACAAGAAAAAGGACCCGCCTCCAAATAGAGTGAAGCCAGTTCCTCTTTCAGTCATCCGTCGAATTGCACAAATTGCTTTCTCTGGCAACAGCTTCAATCAACATGCCACAGCCGACATGATAATCATTGCTTTCTTCTTTCTTCTTCGTCCTGGAGAATATTCTTACTCCAACACCGATAGTGATCCCTTTCTTCTTGCTGATGTTCAATTTTGGATTGGCCATCAGCGACTCAATACAATGACAGCTACACCCACACAACTCCGTCAAGCCACTTTTGTTTCATTAACATTCACTACGCAAAAGAATGGAGTTCGTGGAGAAGTCATTGGACTCTCATGCAGTGGAGAATTCTACCTCTGTCCAGTCAAAGCGCTGGCACGTAGAGTCATTCATTTGAAACAGCATAACGCTGCACCAAATACACCACTGTGTACATATTTTTGCCAAGAACGACAACGTCTTGTGCATGTTTGTCCATCTGATATAACAAACACTCTTCGCACAAATGTTGCTGCTCTTGGTCCCGCCCTTGGTTTCCTTCCATCCGATGTTAGCGCACGCTGCTTGCGAGCTGCTGGTGCAAATGCTCTGCTGTGCGCAAATGTCGATTCTGATGTCATCCGTCTTCTTGGACGCTGGAGATCTGATGAAATGCTACGATACCTACATCTGCAAAATTCTCAACTTATGCAACACTTCAGTCAACGCATGCTGACTGGTGGCAATTTCACCTTAATTCCAAACCAAGAAGTCCCTCTCTTTTAAACCCCACCCGTCTATGGCTTTGGTGGCAGGCAAGATGATTCTCAAATGCATCTTACCTTGGCGGCATGGTTGAGGTTTCCTAGTAAACATCAATTTTCGCCAATGCTCTTATAAATTAGCTATAGACACTAGAAGAGAAAGTGACGAATGGCAGTGGTGGTAACCACGGCAAATGTGGAACGTCTCGTAGAGGGGTTAGACACCAGGTTATCATCCTTCAATGTACATCCACGTGTACCCCTCAACGAGATATTCTTCATCACCAGCAACACTTGAATGTTGAAAGGAAACAACTACCTAATGGTTGTTCTCAGTTGTTTCTTAATTCACGCTTAGTAGATAAGATAGAAAAATTAAAAAGCCTCTCCCACCCACCCCCGCCTTGGCAAGATGATTCTCAAATGCATCTTACCTTGGCGGCATGGTTGAGGTTTCCTAGTAAACATCAATTTTCGCCAATGCTCTTATAAATTAGCTATAGACACTAGAAGAGAAAGTGACGAATGGCAGTGGTGGTAACCACTTTCTTCTTTAACAAACATTGCACCCTTTCTTTGGGGGTGCCATTTTGACCCATTTCTTTTTATATGTACATGAAAATGGGACTAGCTAGCTAAGAGTAGTTTTATTTTGTTATTACTTTGTTTACGAGAACCTGTTGAACCTAATTTTTAGTTGTAGGAAGGCCAAAGAGTAGTCTAGTTTATCGAATGACCATGTTTAAGTGTGTGATCATTAGAGACGTATTTTTAGTACGTAGGAGGGACAGCAAAGAAGAAAGCGTGCTACCCCCAGCAGAAAAATAACAGTCATTACTAAATTTACATTTTATTGGGGCATAAAAATTCACTCTTTAATCGACATCTTTTTCTTTCAACACAATTGTTATAATAAATTATAAACAGAAAATTATATTGTTATGTACATCAAAATTGTTTTGAAACAACACTCTGAAATGCATCACAACCCAAAAACATTTCAAATTCTTCCCAGCGATACGAAGTTGTTTAATTCAATCCATCAATTCTGTCAGCATAACATCTTGATCGATCGCCGATACCAGACGTAATTTCGCTAATACTTGTACATGCGTCTGCATTACTCATTTCATCTGTACATGAACATAACTGATCTATACCAGTATCAGAAGTAGTATCAACCTTGAGTGCCGTAGCTAAATTCGTGATGTAACCAGCAGCACTACAAACATTGTTATTAGTCCCAGTTGTACCTACATAGTTGAAATTATTGAATTTGCAATTTCCACCCGGATTGTTGTTACAGGACTGTTTGCAACATGATTCTCGAAAGAGATCGTCATTTGCTGGATCAATATTTTTTCGGCAAAAGCCACATGAGCAATCAAAGCATTTTCCCCTTAATGCAGAATTGGTATTGGCTTCGCAAGCCAAATAAGTAGGACATGCATCACAGAAATTAGCAGCACATGAACCGTCCTGCTTCTTCCATTGGCCAGTTGGGCATGGTGGGGAACCAATTGGAATGTCACTGGGCATCGATGACGGAAGCTGACTTGGCTGATCAGATGGGATATCTGAAGGAATATTGCTTGGCATCGATGACGGAAGCATACTTGGTTGATCCGATGGGATATTTGAAGGAACATTGCTTGGTAAAGATGACGGAAGCTGACTTGGTTGATCCGATGGGATATCTGAAGGAACAATGCTAGGTAAAGATGACGGAAACTGACTTGGCTCATCAGAAGGAAGGTCCGAAGGCTCAAAGGAAGGCAAAGAGCTTGGACTCAAAGACGGAAAAATTGAGGGTTCAGAAGAAGGTGCCTCAGATGGTAAATCAGAAGGTATGAAACTTGGTTCAGCGGATGGATTCAAAGAAGGTAAAGACGAAGGTATGACAGATGGATCGAAAGATGGAATGTCCGATGGTAAGAATGACGGAAATCTTGAAATGTTGATCGAGCCTCCACATACACAACAAGCTTCAGACACTGTTTTGTCACCAGAAACGATGCCAACGAAAGGTACACAGGCAACAGAGGGCGAAAAATTGAGATCTTCAACTAGTGACTTAATGGAAGCACAAGTCGTATCCGGATTTCCATTCGTTCCTTCTACGACCCAAGTAGGATCATCTTCACAACTTGGCTCACTTGAAGGAATAGAGCTTGGCTCGCTTGAGGGTTCTAGAGAAGGTAAGTTCGAAGGAATATCGCTAGGTGCATCTATTGGATCAAAAATAATTAGAGAGTGAATAAAAGAAAACATAAAAAAAAGTCAAAAAGGAAAAAGCTTACCAGAAGGAATGAATGAAGGGGCGTTGGACGGAATATCTGATGGCATCGATGACGGAAGCAAACTTGGTTGATCAGATGGTACGTATGACGGAATATCTGATGGCATCGATGACGGAAGCAAACTTGGTTGATCAGATGGAATGTCGCTCGGAATATCTGATGGCATCGATGACGGAAGCAAACTTGGTTGATCAGATGGAATGTCGCTCGGAATATCTGATGGCATCGATGACGGAAGCAAACTTGGTTGATCAGATGGAATTTCGCTCGGAATATCTGATGGCATCGATGACGGAAGCAAACTTGGTTGATCAGATGGAATGTCGCTCGGAATATCTGATGGCATCGATGACGGAAGCAAACTTGGTTGATCAGATGGTACGTCTGACGGAATATCTGATGGCATCGATGACGGAAGCAAACTTGGTTGATCAGATGGTACGTCGCTCGGAATATCTGATGGCATCGATGACGGAAGTGAAGATGGTTGATCAGATGGAATGTCGCTCGGAATATCTGATGGCATCGATGACGGAAGTGAAGATGGTTGATCAGATGGTACGTCTGACGGAATATCTGATGGCATCGATGACGGAAGCAAACTTGGTTGAGCAGATGGAATGTCACTCGGAATATCTGATGGCATCGATGACGGAAGCAAACTTGGTTGATCAGATGGTACGTCTGACGGAATATCTGATGGCATCGATGACGGAAGCAAACTTGGTTGATCAGATGGAATGTCGCTCGGAATATCTGATGGCATCGATGACGGAAGTGAAGATGGTTGATCAGATGGAATGTCGCTCGGAATATCTGATGGCATCGATGACGGAAGCAAACTTGGTTGATCAGATGGAATGTCGCTCGGAATATCTGATGGCATCGATGACGGAAGCAAACTTGGTTGATCAGATGGAACATCGCTCGGAATATCTGATGGCATCGATGACGGAAGCAAACTTGGTTGATCAGATGGAATGTCTGACGGAATATCTGATGGCATCGATGACGGAAGCAAACTTGGTTGATCAGATGGTACGTCTGACGGAATATCTGATGGCATCGATGACGGAAGCAAACTTGGTTGAGCAGATGGAATGTCTGACGGAATATCTGATGGCATCGATGACGGAAGCAAACTTGGTTGATCAGATGGCACGTCTGATTAAACATCGATGGCATCGGATGACGGAAGCAAACTTGGTTGATCGATGGTACGTCTGATCGAACACTGATGCTACTCGATGACGAAAACAAACTTGGTTGATCGATGGAATGTCGCCGAATATCTGATGGCATCGATGACGGAAGCAAACTTGGTTGATCAGATGGAATGTCTGACGGAATATCTGATGGCATCGATGACGGAAGCAAACTTGGTTGATCAGATGGTACGTCTGACGGAATATCTGATGGCATCGATGACGGAAGCAAACTTGGTTGATCAGATGGAATGTCTGACGGAATATCTGATGGCATCGATGACGGAAGCAAACTTGGTTGATCAGATGGAATGTCGCTCGGAATATCTGATGGCATCGATGACGGAAGCAAACTTGGTTGATCAGATGGAATGTCTGACGGAATATCTGATGGCATCGATGACGGAAGCAAACTTGGTTGATCAGATGGAATGTCGCTCGGAATATCTGATGGCATCGATGACGGAAGCAAACTTGGTTGATCAGATGGTATGTCGCTCGGAATATCTGATGGCATCGATGACGGAAACAAACTTGGTTGATCAGATGGAATGTCTGACGGAATATCTGATGGCATCGATGACGGAAGCAAACTTGGTTGATCAGATGGTACGTCTGACGGAATATCTGATGGCATCGATGACGGAAGCAAACTTGGTTGATCAGATGGTACGTATGACGGAATATCTGATGGCATCGATGACGGAAGCAAACTTGGTTGATCAGATGGAATGTCGCTCGGAATATCTGATGGCATCGATGATGGAAGCAAACTTGGTTGATCAGATGGTACGTCTGACGGAATATCTGATGGCATCGATGATGGAAGCAAACTTGGTTGATCAGATGGTACGTCTGACGGAATATCTGATGGCATCGATGACGGAAGCAAACTTGGTTGAGCAGATGGAATGTCTGACGGAATATCTGATGGCATCGATGACGGAAGCAAACTTGGTTGATCAGATGGAATGTCGCTCGGAATATCTGATGGCATCGATGACGGAAGCAAACTTGGTTGTGCAGATGGAATGTCGCTCGGAATATCTGATGGCATCGATGACGGAAGCAAACTTGGTTGAGCAGATGGTACGTCTGACGGAATATCTGATGGCATCGATGACGGAAGCAAACTTGGTTGATCAGATGGAACATCGCTCGGAATATCTGATGGCATCGATGACGGAAGCAAACTTGGTTGATCAGATGGAATGTCGCTCGGAATATCTGATGGCATCGATGACGGAAGCAAACTTGGTTGATCAGATGGAATGTCGCTCGGAATATCTGATGGCATCGATGACGGAAGCAAACTTGGTTGAGCAGATGGTACGTCTGACGGAATATCTGATGGCATCGATGACGGAAGCAAACTTGGTTGATCAGATGGAACATCGCTCGGAATATCTGATGGCATCGATGACGGAAGCAAACTTGGTTGATCAGATGGAATGTCGCTCGGAATATCTGATGGCATCGATGACGGAAGCAAACTTGGTTGATCAGATGGAATGTCGCTCGGAATATCTGATGGCATGAATGAGGGAATAGATGAAGGTTGGTCTATTGAACAGAAGTAGATACGAAAGAACGGAGTTAGTAAAGTGTAAGTGACGAAATCAACCATAGATAGAAGAGAAAGGGCAAACCAAACATGCTAACCAAGACAGAATATCATGCTGTTGCATTATACTTTCTGATGACCAAGGTCAGTCGTTCTCTTGTATGGAAGCTTTTACTGCCATTCTTCATTTACTCACCACTTGGTACGTCTGAAGGTACGTCAGAAGGTACGTCGGACGGAACAGATGAAGGTTGGTCTATTGAACAGAAGTAGATACGAAAGAACGGAGTTAGTAAAGTGTAAGTGACGAAATCAACCATAGATAGAAGAGAAAGGGCAAACCAAACATTCTAACCAAGACAGAATATCATGCTGTTGCATTATACTTTCTGATGACCAAGGTCAGTCGTTCTCTTGTATAGAAGCTTTTGCTGCCATTCTTCATTTACTCACCACTTGGTACGTCTGAAGGTACGTCAGAAGGTACGTCGGACGGAACAGATGAAGGTTGGTCTATTGAACAGAAGTAGATACGAAAGAACGGAGTTAGTAAAGTGTAAGTGACGAAATCAACCATAGATAGAAGAGAAAGGGCAAACCAAACATTCTAACCAAGACAGAATATCATGCTGTTGCATTATACTTTCTGATGACCAAGGTCAGTCATGCCCTTGTTTAGAAGCTTTTGCTGCCATTCTTCATTTACTCACCACTTGGTACGTCTGAAGGTACGTCAGAAGGTACGTCGGACGGAACAGATGAAGGTTGGTCTATTGAACAGAAGTAGATACGAAAGAACGGAGTTAGTAAAGTGTAAGTGACGAAATCAACCATAGATAGAAGAGAAAGGGCAAACCAAACATGCTAACCAAGACATAATAATTTGTAAGTCAAAGACATGGCCAAAGTCATCTCTGTCTCCATCAAAATGCAACTTAACAACGAATCAAGTTCAATCCCCATGCACTCAATGATACTGTATGTATTCACTCACCACTAGGAATATCGCTTGGCATTAACGACGGAAGCCGACTTGGTTGCTTCGATGGGTGATCGCTAGGTTCGTTTGATGGTAAATCTGTTTTGAGAATTGATAGAAAAGAAAGATACATTGCAGTGAGTAAAGAAATTAACATTCAAAATGAAAGTCAACCAAATAGATCAAACCATTGTTCTTGGTCGATATTTCCAAGTTTCACCTTTACATTGAATATTTTCTGAAAAAGATTACTTACTTGATGGTGCTGAAGTTGGTAGTTGAGTTGGTAAGATAGAAGGCATTGAGCTTGGTGAGCTGGAAGGAACCATTGACATACTTGGTTGCTGCGATGGTGAAGAACTTGGGGCTTGAACGTCATTCAAGATTGCCCCTACATTCTGTAATATTTCATTGATTTTTTCTTTGTTTTTTACCAAGTTTGCAATTACCTTTGATGAATTGAACCTGTTTCTCTTATTTGTCTCTAGAAATTCAATTTCAACAGAAAGAATATTTTGCAAAAGGGTTATTTCGTTGAAGTTCTCATCTTGAAGTCTTCTTCTGTCTGTGTTTAAAGTACATGGAAGGCACTCCTCGTTTGTAACTTCGATATTTGCTTGAATTTCATTTGCTTCGACTTTGTTTTTGAATCCAAATTCGAGAATTAATGATTCTATCTCATTTTGGAAATTGGTAGAAAAGCTATCAATTAAGCAACTTGTACAGATTTCCAATACAAAAAGAATAGGAGGCTTAGACATTGGTGCTTTGGTCTCCTTTACCGAACATTTTGGGGATTTGGTGTTTTTATTTGACTTGCTTGAGTTACTATCTGACTTGTTTGAGTTACTGGACTTTGACTTCAATCCATACCTAAATCTTATTGGGGTTTTGGTGTTCTTGTCTGACTTTCTCCAGTTACTGGATTTTGACTCATTTCTTGCAGGAAGCTTTGTCGTCTTCAAATATCCCTTTCCACCGCTAGGATTCTTCGTTTCCATTGGGGACTTTGTATGTGTTGGAACCTTTGTAGGATTTAAACATCCCTTTCCATCAACAGGATTCTTAGTTTCCATCGGAGACTTGGTATACGCTGGAGCCTTTGTCGTCTTCAAATAACCCTTTCCATCAATAAGATTCTTTGATTCCATTGGAGCCTTTGTCGTCTTCAAATAACCCTTTCCATCAACAGGATTCTTAGTTTTCACCGGAGACTTGGTATACGCTGGAGCCTTTGTCGTCTTCAAATAACCCTTTCCATCACTAAGATTCTTTGTTTCCATCGGAGACTTTGTCTTCTTAGCACCTCGCTTCTTTCTTCCCCCGCCAAAAGTTCTCAACATTGCCTTACTTTTCCTTCCGTTTTTATCTGCAGCTGACACTCCTGTATGGACAACTTCGTTCTCCACACGAACAAGATTCTCAGAGAAATCAACATCTCTAATGTCTTGTGCACTTAGATTTGTGCCTGAATCATCAAGCACGACGGTGGTATCGTCTGGAGCGACAAAAGTCTTGTCGTCGCCATTCCAAAGGACTGACGAAGTGAGCCTTGGCAAAGAAAGAAGGGTAACGATGATATGGAATTTGATCCACATTGTAGTAAAACACAAATCTAGCAAAGAAGAAGAGAATATTTTCACTTGTCTCGGGTTGTAGACAGTATGTTTTATCAATGAGAGACCTATTTGATCATCACATCAAAAACAAAAAACGGTAATATGTGTTTTCTCGGGGAGGGGGGAAGCCCGCCCTGTTTTTCGTTTGTGCGACTCCGCATAAAAAGGCTGTATATTGACTTTTAGGACACTGTTGCGAACAATTTTTTTCCAGAATATGGATATTATTATCTCATTCGTGCTTTTTGAATTTCATTCGTGCTTTCTGAATTTTAAAGCCAGGACCGGTAAGTAGTAGCAACGAATACATTCAGAACCAGGTGTATTACTTTCATGTAACACATACATGTTGGAACTCCTTGTCAACGAATTAATTGAGAGCGGAGAAACGATGCGGCTGTTCTCTTCCAACAACAAATTGGATTGTCGGAAAATGGTTCCACATGAAAATCAGTATCTCAAAGAGAATCTTGAGTTTTCCAGCCACAGTCTTCCGATGGAAGTTTATACTGAAACACAAAAATAAATATAATTAGTTCCAATTAGGATTTCCTTATTACGTAACATGCACTTCAAAGAACTTACTGATGATTCTGAAGATTGTTGGATTCAGGAATACAGTACAATGAAATCAATGACTTTATCAAAGTAACAATTTCGATGATGCAGCCTTTAGTAAAGATGGCAGAAATATCATATTGTCCCGATTTGAACTCTCCTTCCAAGATGAAGTAACGTCTTCAAAAAACTCCATTTGTTTCTGCTGATTGTATTCATCGCTCAGTAACTTTCGGTCCAATGCACTTGTATGTTCTTTTCCCTTTGAACCTATCCGAGAATGATTGGCATTTCCCAGCACATGACCTATCGCTTCTGTACAATAGCCTTTCAGAGGTGAAGGATGAATTGCATTGTCTTTAAATTGTTCGCACTTGTCAGGGCTATCATCCATTATGAGAGTATTTGATATATTCCACAATGGAAAGTTATGCCACACCTTTGAAAGAGGTTTCATGAAAACTTTTTCTGACATATTCTTGTGCTCTTCATCCTTTTCCACATTGCACTTATCCTGCCCCCAAAGGAATAATAATTCTTTTTCAATTTTTGAAGGAAATAGCATTTGTACTAATGTTCGTACCGTTTTTCTTTTGGCACTAGACCACACTGCAAGAGTAAAATGCTCATGCAAATACTCTAAAAAAGTAGATATATCCGTTCGAGCAATGATATCTGTACATGCTACACGTCCAATTGGCTTTCGATATATTTCCTTTATTAAATTTGCTGGTACATCCAAGTTCTGATTGTCGAAAAATGATTGCAGAGAAGAAGGTATAATACGATCTCTCACTCGATGACATAAAATACCATTCACATCCAGTATAAGTAATGGCTTGACATATATTTCAATCTTTTCATACATTCTTTCCACTTCTGGCAGCTGCATTTGACCAAGACCGTCTTTAGGTGAAATCAATAACTCGTTCAGATTGTCTGCCTCTGGTAGATAGCATGTAGTTAGCACTGTAGCTCTATGTTTCGCTTTTTTCTTTTTAGTTCTGCTTAGACTGTTCAAATCTGTGTTATTTGTAGCATTTCCAGTTGTACTTTGATCCGATTTTTTAGTAGCTAGTACTACGAATGCATTTGAAGTATCTCCTAGACTGATGGCGCTCTGGAGAAATAAACATGGTTTCGCTAGTTTTGGATTCTGCTGTGCTATTGCATTTATTGCTACGGTGTTCCCTCCAGATGTATTGTCGGATGATTGTGATACGGGGCTTTTCTCATTTGCTTTAGTTCGTTTCTCCTCCTTTTCGCCTCCTAGAAGCGACTTTCGTTTCTTTCCCATGCTTGATTCTTCAATTCAACTCTCTGACGACTACAGGATGAATGGTTTTCACGAAACTTTCTGACTGTGGAAGAATGATTGGATAGTTGCACTTAAAGCTATTCTTTCAAGAGCTTTGTGTGGAAATAGATTGATTAGGTGGCGGTAAGTATGCTATAATTTGAATGAGATTGATGAAGGTGTGGATGGTGGCGACAAGGAGTACGGTAGTAGTAGCTCTACGTATTTCTCATCTCTGACATGTGTCATATTTTGAATTGATGTCAGCTAAGACTTTTAAATCTAATAAAGCCTAATTCAAAATAAATGAAAATATTCTACTGCTCTCAATGATGGTCGACATTCTATTACAAAGATTCCTTGTATATATACTTTAGTATAATATTAATATATTTATGTGCATGAGAATGAAAGAAGTGTATGAGAATGGAATGAAGGAACAAAAGAGGCTCGTATTCCTGGAGAATTGAAGAGCTTTGTAGCTATGTTGTCTAGCTAAGTATTGATAGGTGATGATGATGGATGATGGATGATGGAGTGATGGATGATGGTATGATGGTTCTTTATCTTTTTGATGCAATATCACGTTCACAAGGATATCTTGTATCTTTCAATTCAAAAGTCAAAGATCAAGAAGCTATACAATCGAACTTGCGTCAATATCTTTCACGTCATCTGTGATCCATGAATAGAAATCAAAATTTCATGTTTTGGGATCTAGCATCGCTAGCTTTGTTATTCATTCTCTCCTTCAAAGGTGTTGATTCCTTTTCTTGCTCGACCTCTTTGCTGATTACCAGTCATGAACGAAGATACAGTACTTTACTCCGAGAAAGTACAGATGACAAGCAGGACTTTGTACCATCTCTAAAGACAAATGACAATGGAGATACATTCTTTGAACTATCATCAGATCGAAGGGTTACTGTCAACCAATGGCAAGGGAATACAAGAGTTGATATTCGGGAGTTTTATGAGCGGGAAGGGAAGATGCTTCCAGGTAAAAAGGGACACGCATTAAAGCAGCTTGAAACTGAATATTTATGAATGAAACTTTGCCAATGTGAAATTGTAATTCAAAGAATATGTCATTATCTCCTTACTTGTCGTTTTCTTCGGCGTTTTTTTGTAGTAGTGCAATCTCCAACTTCATTGCACCCATCGACTCTGTCAGCATAACATCTATCCCGGGAAGGATCAGCTGCTGTAATTTGAGGAATGGAGCATGAAGTTTCGTTATCCATATCTGTATGACAGGAGCAAAGATCACCAACTCCGATTGTATCGTCAATGTTTCCCACAATCATTAAATTTTCAAAAATAGAGTCTGAACTGCAAATTTGTGCACTATCAGTAAGTTCGTCAAAGTCATCGAACTTGCAATTTCCACTTGGGTTATTTGTACATTGATTATTTTGTTTGCAACAACTAAATGATCCGTCATTGGCGGCGTTATTTGATCCTCGACAAAAACCACAGGAACAATCGAAACATGTTCCTCTTAGTTTTGGACCATTTGTGGGATCGGTGTTTGCTACACAAACTAAATAAGAAGGACATGCTTCACAGAAAATCTCAGTACATGTTCCATCCTGTTTCTTCCACCAGTCATCAGGACAAGCAACTGGTTCAGGAGTTGGCGGTTCAGAAGGTTCATCTTTTGAGTAGAAAAGGAGAGTGTTGGAGTTAGTCACAACATATCGAGACAGAAGAAGAAAGAAATTGTAAAGATTCAGGAGCCATGAATGATCACAATTTATCCATACCATAACTTCGTATCAATAAGAGCGACTCGTTGCAATAAAAATACTCACCGCTTGGAATGTCACTGGGCAAAGATGACGGAAGCTGACTTGGTTGTTCAGAAGGTACATCTATTTTGAGCATTGAAACAAAAGAATTATTGCAGTTAGTAAAAGTCAACATAAAGTCAAACTTAAACAAAAACATTTCATCATAGCAAAGTCAAACCCGAAAAGACAAAAACAAGTCATAGTCATTGTTTTTTTTACTTTCTCTTTCATTCTTCATTTACTCACCACTTGGTACGTCAGAAGGTACGTCAGAAGGTACGTCGGACGGAATATCTGAAGGTTGGTCTATTAAGCAGAAGAACAGAGATATTAGTAAAGTGTAAATAACGCAAAAAAGGGAAAAAGGCAAACAAAACCACGGAAGCAGCAACAGTAGCAGAAGACTTTGTGATGGCTTAGGTCGGTCATAGCCATGCAACGAAGCTTCTACTCTTCTACTTTCATTCTTCATTTACTCACCACTTGGTACGTCAGAAGGTACGTCAGAAGGTACGTCGGACGGAATATCTGAAGGTTGGTCTATTAAGCAGAAGAACAGAGATATTAGTAAAGTGTAAATTGCGCAAAAAAGGGAAAAAGGCAAACAAAACCACGGAAGCAGCAACAGTAGCAGAAGACTTTGTGATGGCTTAGGTCGGTCATAGCCATGCAACGAAGCTTCTACTCTTCTACTTTCATTCTTCATTTACTCACCACTTGGTACGTCAGAAGGTACGTCAGAAGGTACGTCGGACGGAGTATCTGAAGGTTGGTCTATTAAGCAGAAGTAGATACGAAAGAACGGAGTTAGTAAAGTGTAAATTGCGCAAAAAAGAGAGAAAGGGCAAGGGCACACAAAAACACGTCAACCAAACCAGCAACAGTAGCAGAAGACTTTGTGATGGCTTAGGTCGGTCATAGCCATGCAACGAAGCTTCTACTCTTCTACTTTCATTCTTCATTTACTCACCACTTGGTACGTCAGAAGGTACGTCGGACGGAACAGATGAAGGTTGGTCTATTAAGCAGAAGTAGATACGAAAGAACGAAGTTAGTAAAGTGTAAATGGCGCAAAAAAGAGAGAAAGGGCAAGGGCACACAAAAACACGTCAACCAAACCAGCAACAGTAGCAGAAGACTTTGTGATGGCTAAGGTCGGTCATAGCCATGCAACGAAGCTTCTACTCTTCTACTTTCATTCTTCATTTACTCACCACTTGGTACGTCAGAAGGTACGTCGGACGGAACATCTGAAGGTTGGTCTATTGAGCAGAAGAAGATACGAAAGAATGGAGTTAGTAAAGTGTAAATGGCGCAAAAAAGAGAGAAAGGGCAAGGGCACACAAAAACACGTCAACCAAACCAGCAACAGTAGCAGAAGACTTTGTGATGGCTAAGGTCGGTCATAGCCATGCAACGAAGCTTCTACTCTTCTACTTTCATTCTTCATTTACTCACCACTTGGTACGTCAGAAGGTACGTCGGACGGAACAGATGAAGGTTGGTCTATTAATCAGAAGTAGATACGAAAGAACGAAGTTAGTAAAGTGTAAATGGCGCAAAAAAGAGAGAAAGGGCAAGGGCACACAAAAACACGTCAACCAAACCAGCAACAGTAGCAGAAGACTTTGTGATGGCTAAGGTCGGTCATAGCCATGCAACGAAGCTTCTACTCTTCTACTTTCATTCTTCATTTACTCACCACTTGGTACGTCAGAAGGTACGTCGGACGGAACAGATGAAGGTTGGTCTATTGAACAGAAGTAGATACGAAAGAACGGAGTTAGTAAAGTGTAAATGGCGCAAAAAAGAGAGAAAGGGCAAGGGCAAACAAAACACGGAAGCAGCAGAAGACTTTGTGATCAAGCTTCTACTCTTCTACTTTCATTCTTCATTTACTCACCACTTGGTACGTCAGAAGGTACCATTGTCTTTCCCTTGCCTTTACTCTTTGTACTTTGTTTTTTCTTTCCTCCTTGCCTTGGCGGCTTGGTATTCTTTTGAGAATTTGTCAAGTTCGGAGACTTGGTTCTCTTCGGACCCTTGGTTTGCTTGCTACTCTCTTTACCCTTTCCTTTTGGCCCCTTTGTAATTTTGACATGAGGTGCCTTTGTGACCTTTTCGGATCCTTTGCTAGGTTTGTCATCAGAACCTTTGCCCTTTGAGCTTTCGGATGGTTCTTTCGTGGAACCTTAACCTTTTGAAGGTGTTCCACCAGATGAATCATAACCAGATGCTCCTCTGTTGGTAATATCAAGTTCAACAATGTTACCATTCACATCAATAGTAGCAGCTCCTGTAGTAGCTGTCAAGGCGCTTACTACTTCCTCCCCACTCACTTTCTGAGTAATGCTTGGAATTGCAAGCAGAGCAACGAGTGCTTTTGAAATGATTCTCATGTCTATATTTTTCAATTATTTCTAAATGTATAGAAAGAGATACTTATACGCAAAGCGTGGAGTGTTTATGATAAAAACGAAAATAAAATAAGCACGTTACCTTTGATGAGTTTCTTATTCTTCAATTTTCACCGTTTTCTCGGGTAGAGGAGGGAACAAGTTTGAAAGAATCAGTCATATGAGAAGTGACATTGACTGAGCATATAAAGCACTGAACAATGATAAAGTTGTCTGCAAAAAGTGTCCTATTCGTCAATTTAGAAAATGGTTATTTCATTCTTGTTTTTATATATTTATTCAAACAGTCAAACCTCCTTTCTTGTTTCAGGCAAAAGAAGTTTAAAATGTTGTTGTTTGAAGTTGGAAGTATGGAGTTCCTTCTTCTTCTTCTTCTTCAGTACTTCTTTAGTTTCAACTACCTACGACACCTCGAAACGACGGCCTCACTACCCTCATGGTGCTTTGTACTTTCTTTACAGAACTCTTGCTGTTTCAAGTTTTTGAAAAGTAAAAGTCAGTTTGAATTTAAATCCTTGAAAATTATTTTACATCAAATGAGAAGATTCAACAACCAAACTCGTCAGTGTTTTCATTTTGAAAAGTATGATGAATTGGAGAAAGTCGTTGTTATACATAGATTCCCCTCGTATTCCTTCATAGCTTGAATGGACTTGATATGTAATGAAATTCAAGTAGACGCAAATATTCGAGCTTCTATACTTTTTTAAATGACGATTCTAAAGTACCACATGCATCCATGAAAACAATAATAATGATCTGCCTAACAACGTTTGTTTGTTTGTATTGTTGATAATCAGATTCAGATGTCATGAAAGATGTTCCGTGTTGAGCTTTACTTGACTTGGGTGTTGTGACTGAGCTGGAAATTCTTATTTGAGCTAAATATTGTATTCTTCATGATGTAAGTAATGGTTGGAATTTAAAACTAGCTATCCGGGCAGACGGTCGGACTGCTTGTTACACTGATAGCTGTAGAACCATTGCAAATATGACAAATTGCCTTTGATTTCAATGAAACAAACTCTAGAAAAATATTTTGCTTCTATAGATGTAATGGGTTAGGCGATGAACAGGTACCTAATCTTGTGTTGTATAGATGAAGATTCAAGATGCAGCATGATTGGTTGGATTTTGTTTCAACCAAGCGCTTGTTTCAACTCGCCATGCAAGTGACCACCTCATTCCTATTCCTCTAATTTGCCTATGTGTGTGCATCTACGGGTCCACGGGCATCCTAAGAATATATTTATAAGGGTCTGGTAATTTCCTTCTTTTATATTTCTGTTGAATGGTTTTGGTGTGCAATCTCTAGCTAGATGCACGCTCGCATGTTTTTTGTTCGTCATCATCCGTCATTGTAACATCTGACTAGCGTCATAACTAAAAAAGCCAGAAATAAGATGTTGAAATTAAAGAAAAAAAGAAAAGAAAACATCCAACATCACAACAACTCCAATTCAAATATCATGTATTGTTATTAATAGCAATAAATTATTTTAATAATTTAAAGAAAAAGTGAGTTGCTGGGTGTATCTAAGCATTGATGATGTCTGTAATAATTGTAAGAACAAAATTTTAATTTGAAATTTACATAATGATGTACGTACGGTACGACATAGTTAAAGCTCGTCGTTTCTTTCATAGAAAGAGTTCTCTCTTTTCAAGCTCGAAGCTCTCGCTATGATTATTCGTAGTGTAGTCCATTCGGCAAACATAAAACAAAACTTCAAAGCCCCATGTGCTTATTCAATATGAAGCAGGTCCTCACTCCGTCAACTATTCGAGCAATTAGGTCCAAGGCGTGCAAGGGAGTTACTCAACGCTCTCTTGCTGTGAATGGAATGAATGCCTTTACAAACAATTTCTCTCAAAACCTCATCCATCACCGAAGACAATTCTTTTCTACGAAAAAAGAAAACGTTACAAAAGAATCATGGTCAGATGAATGGAAAGAAGCAGGATTAGGAGCTGAAAAAGCACAAGATGCAAAAATGACCAACCTCTTGTTTGTCCAAACTGGATTCGGTGTAGATCAACATGGAGATAGGAAAAAGGATGGTGCTACCAAGGCAGCCGTACGAGCAGTTAGAAATGCTATTGAATTCAATTCGATACCAGGTATGATTGAAGCTGTTCCTGGTGGGAGAAAAAATATGTTGATTGAAGTCAAGTTGGGTATTCCGCCCAAAGATGAAAATAGTAACCATTTGGTGCCCATTGATGTAGACCTTGATCATGTTGCAAAAGTTTTTCCGTATGGGAAACTTATGCCCATTCAAGTTACTGTTGGAGGACTTTTATTTCCAACAGGTAGAATTGTGCGAGAATTAGGAGATGAAAATGATACCGCAATTTGTGTAGCTGCCAGTGTTTCTCTAGGCTATGATAATGGAGAAAGGAACAAAGACTCGAAAACGCAGCACAAAACTTATGATACTAAAGATGGGTATTAGTGAAGATTGAAAGACAGAGATGAAATAAAAATTTGATTCTGCTCTATGGATGCTTAAGAAAAAGAAGTAGAACGAGGAAGATACTCTTATTTACAAGGTTGGCTCAATTTGTATCAACAGCGAAAGCAATGATAATACGAGTATTTACTTCATACTTCTATTCAATTATGATTGGTTTTCTTTCAACGTTAAATACCACTCGAGGAAGGCGAATTATCATAATGTCTGAGAAAAATTACGTATGAAAAGGAAAGAAAGGGTAGGGAAGATCCCTTTTTGGGGTAGTTCTGAGAAGGAACGAGTCCGAAGACAAGTAAGAAATCAAGAAGTTGATAGAGCCTATGTAACAATATAATCATATTTAACCAATGAGATTGGTAGACAGTTCGGGAGGAACGAGAATGGAAACTGGCTACCTGAAATCCAATGCAATAGCAATGGATGCCACAATAGAAGACAAGTTGGTGGATTCTGTAGACGCTGCAATGACAGATTCCGCTGAATTTGTTCTCCTGACTGTTTCAGTAGATGCAGATGCTTTCAGGAATTATTCGAATAAATTTTCTATTGAAAGAAAAGAGGTGAAAGAACAGGAAACAAGAACAATGATAGTAGATCCAGAAAAGAGCGACTTGACTATGAAAGTACTGTAGAGTGCTAATAGGTTTTACTTAGAAACAATTATTTTAACTTGAGCAAAGTTTCTTTTCTTTCTTAGGTTGGGGTACTGGGGACCTCATTCTTGGTCTTGGAAACGGGACTTGACTTTGCCTTGAGGCTAGAGCTGGACTTGGTAAGACTCTTTGAATCATCTGACTATTAGGGGTACTCATGCTTAGCACCTTGGAAAAGACAGGAGTCGATTCCGCTTTACTCGTACTAGTAGATGCAGTAGAAACTGTTTGTTTTGTCACAGTTGAAGAAGGCATGTAAGGAGATTTGTTGTCGGGTGTGATTCGGCTTCGTGTCGGAGTTTGCAAAAAAGTGTTTTCCTTTGTTGCAAAATTTTGCATTGGTCTTTGGACACAATAATTACTCTTCAAAGTTTTCCTGATAGTGTTTGGATGACTAATCACAGTTGGAATAGGAGGAACTGAAGTAGGTATTCTCGATTTGTTGGCTTCTCGGTTGAGAAATGAAATAACTTGCTGATTGCTTATTAGGGCCCTTTCCTTCTCCAATAGTTTATCATTTGTTTCCTTCAATTGGCACTGTGTTGTAGAAAGTTCACTTTGAATACTTTCAAGCTCTCCTTCCTTTTTATTCAGATCTGCTTGCATTTCCCTCAACCTCTCATCCTTGGAGTTTAATGAAAACTCTTGAGTTTTGATCATATCGGTCCTCGCCTTCAATTTCTTTTTGATTTCTCGTCTATCCTTTTGGTATCTTCCAAGTAGATCTTGGTTCCTATTCAATTCAGCCTGTAGATGGAATATTTCTTGTTTCATGGTTTGAATTTGATTTGCAAAGATTTCCTTCTCTTGTAATGACTCCTTCGTATACTGTTTCGTCGTTTCAAGTTCGCTTTGACTTTCATCTAATCTTGAATGATATTCATAGTTTGACGACTCGAGTTCCTTGATTTCTGCTTTCCAGTGTTGGACCTGTGTAGTCAAATCATCTCTTTCGTTTTTTAGAATTTTGACCTCGACATGTACTCTCTCCAACTCTTGCTTTGTCATTCTTAGATCTCCTTGACATTGTTCGTATTCTTGACTTATTCTAGAAATTGATTCGCTCTTTGCATTGTTCTCTTCCACTAGCGTCTTGTTTGTATTTACAGCTTTTTCCAATTCTTCTTGAAGTCTCCTTATACAGTCCTCCTTTTCCTTCTTGATGCATGCAATTTCTTCGTCTTTCAATCGAGTTAGGTGTCTTAGTTCCTCCATTCGTTGTGTATTATGCTGTTGAATCGAATCGTCGGCTTTTCTTGCTATTGTAGTTCGCTCCCTTTCGGAGATGGAAAGCAATTCATTGTATTGTTTTGATAGTTCACTATATGCACAATCAACCTCGTCTGATTTTTGCTTTTCATTTCGTAATTGGAAAGATAGTAGAGAGTTTTGTCCCAGGGTATCTTTCAGCCTTGATGATAGATATTTTCTCACTGTTTCATCAGAACCAATATCAATATCCAAAGATAAATGAATAAGCTCTCGAAATTGGTTGGACTCTACGATGCTAAATCTTGCTGCCGATGATCGATTTTCTTTTCCTCCGTTCCAAGATGACCTTGTATGATGATCTTGGAATTCCTCTATTCGACACATGAATTTGGAACCTTGATCGTCACTCATCTTGATAGAACTCAACTTTACCTCATTTTTTTCTTCCTTGTCTTGACCGAGATCGCACATACTCAGCAATTCAATAAATGACTTTGAAAAATCTGAAAAGTTCACCAGCAAGGCTTGATCCTGTTGTAACTTTTGAAAATCTGATTCTCCTAATTCGAGTTCGTACAATTGAATATTGTTACTATTACCTCTCTCAATATCTTCAAGCCCAGAGTTTATGTTGGAATCAGTGTCTTCCTCTTCAAATGTAGGCTGATGTAAGCTACCAATATGAATTGGTCCTTGAGAAAATGGAAACCTTTGGCCAAATACTTGGTTACGGTCATTTATTTGTGGTTTCTGTTTCACTTTCTTTGCTTCCTCTCTATGCAGGAATTCATATTCATTTGACAATTCTATTCGTATGACTCGTTCAGAGGTTGTGCCTTGGTTTGAGACTCGATGACCTTGCAAGACTCGCAATGTGAAAGTGTTTCTTCGTTTTGAAGTCGGCCGAGACCCTCGATCCTTGGACATTAAGACCTCACATGGAACGTGCTTTCTTTCCAAGAGAGGCTTCCCTCGATTGAAAACAGCATTTTCATTTGGCTTCATATCCTTCTTTTTTGTAGAGTTTGCTTTCTTTAGGAGGGGTTGTCAACAAGATGTGACACCTCTCCCTGTCCGACCCCAGTACAGCACAGGTACAAGTAAATCATTCATTCAAACCGCTTGATTCAACTTTAGACGACAACCACTTTTTAGTTTCAATTATTATAAATATTAATTACGTATTCCATAGTCATTCTTTACAGAATGTGCATTCTATTATTCATTACTCCCCATTTTCTCATCAAATTACGCAAGTTTTATACTGACTAGAGCAACATTCTTTACAGCCTTTGAACATAATGGATGGAGCGTTCTTGTTGTTACTCTGAATGCTCTTGCTTGAGGATTAGCTTCCACTCTTACCAAACATCCTACATTGATGTTATTACCATTCTTATCTTTGGATCCAGTTCGATATGTAGCTGCACCAGATATAGTCCATGGTGTAGGATCGCAACCTTGACAATGACCAAAATGTAATCCATCTGTGATGATAGATCTAATTTTCTCCATGTATTCTTCGTCAATTTCAGGAGCACTCTGTGGTGCTTTAACAATCTCTTGGCATTCACGCTCTTGCCCCTCCAAGCTCTTCCATCTTTGCATAAATGCACCAGACGCTAGTTCGACTGGCTCCATGAAGCAGGTAGCTACAATAGGAAGGCGTAAAGGATATTCGTGCTTGATCCCCTCTGTAGTTTCGAACTTGACTCGCATTGCAGGCGCATCATCGAATGGGGCTAGAGTCTCAACCAATATTAAGAGTTTCGCTTGTGTTCTCGCAGCAACACTGCATCCTCCACCTTCTTCATCGTCGAGAAGACCTTCAGTACCTTGCTTTTGCATTCTCAAGTGGTCGCAGTCATCAATGGAAATACGGACATGTTTGAGTAAATTAGAAGTGACGTTTCCAAAAAAGACTGTGATTCTACCCTGTGCAGCTTGGTAGTCATGCTTTAGACCAATCTGAATGAAATTGTTCTCAAACAATACACCAGATGGACAGGTACAAAGATTAGAGAAAGCCTTTCGCATAGCTGGAATAATTTCCTTTGGAATTCCAACTGGTGCCAAGTCCTGTAATCTATCTTCCTCGTCATAATCTAAGTAATCTTTGTCAGAAAGGCATCTTAATAAAACTAATTTCGTGAACAAAAAGACTTACCTTCTTCTCCACCTTCTTCTTCGTAATGTTGTCTTTGAGCTTCTTCTTCAACTTCTCTTGCTGCAGCTGCAGCTTGTGCAGCGCGTTGCCTCTGTTCTACACTTGGGCGAGCAGCCTTGACAAATGTAGCACTGTCTTCTCCTTCCTTATCTTTGAGACGCAGTTCCAATGCAGTCTGTTCCTTATCCTCAAATGGTGGCATTTCACGCAACAGATCTTCTACTGCTTCAGGACTAAATGCTTCCCTCATAGCCGCGTATTCAGCAGATCTCTGTTGTATCTCTACATCGACACTATTCTTACAACGCGCAAATACAGGCGCAACCAAAGGTCTGCACTCTTCATAAAGATTCGCAAGTTTCGCATAAGTGCTGATGAGAATTGCCCGGGTGGTTTCATCCGAGCTATGCCAATGCTGATGCAAGATACGAAACTGCTCTTCTCCACTCATACCAGGACGTTCCGCAATAAGGAAGCCAAATTCTCCAAGAACATATGCAGCCACGCGCACTGCTGTTTCGTGACAGCGACGTGGACTTGCTGCAACTAAAAGTGTTGCTGCAGCATATGCCTGTAAATCTCCCTGTGGATGATTGGTAACAATCTGAACTACACGATGCCAGATAGGATCACTGACATGGTCACCACTGATGGAGATGAGTTTCAATATGGTATCAACATACCATCTCAAATCAGTTGCATACTTTTCAGCAAGAATCGCAATTTTTAGAACCATCTCTTCTCTGATCGCCGCATCAGCTAATACCAAATGATTGACCAATTCGTCCACAATCATTTCCGCATTATCAGAGTCGCACATGACAAATAGCAAATCAAGTGCCCGTCTACGAACACTAATATCTGCATCCTTCAAGGAAACTAGAACTGTAGTTTGATGTTTCTTTACTCCCTCTGCACTACCAGTATCAAGTTGAGCAAGTTTCGCCATGGTCATGAGAGCAAGGTAACGAATATTCGGTTCTCTGACAGAAATAAATTTTCCTAGTAATTTCATAGCCGCTTCTCTCAACTGAGTTGGTCCACTTGGTCCCCAGCATACAATTAGGTTCACAGCCTCGAACAAAATAGCATGATCCGCATTCGACTTGTTGATGGAATCTGACACATCAGTCTCAGTCAAAATCTTTTGTACAACCTGAGTCAATTGCGCAGTGGATGCTTTGCTACTAGGATTCGCGTCCTTCTCCGCCAATATATTAGGGTACAATTGCAAAAACTTCAACAACTTGATTTGCAACCATGGAGAAGGTGTCTTGTAATATAAATATTCCTTTCCGCATGCCTTTTTAATCACCAGCATACCAAGAATATGCACCACGTATGGGATAAGCGTCTCGTATTCAGTAGGATGTTGCACAGCCAACCCATTCAAAAGACTCATGGTACTAGTCAAAACTCCCAAATGACGATCTTGCAACAACTGCGCAATATGCGGAGCAAATTCTCTTCCAGCAAAAAGGTTCGGACTAGTCCTAACCAATCTCAAAAGACACAATGCCGACTTCTTCTTAACATTAGGACTCGAAGTCTTTGATACGAGATTATGCTGAACTTCTACATGAAGCGCCTGAATCAACTCCAGCCCTGAGATATTCGCAATGCTACACAAAGCCAACGACTGAGCAGTATCTATTTGTACACTGTTTGACCCCTTTGATGCTCCTCCCGCTACAAGGTCCGACCGAATACTATTGACCACACTGTTCATAAGCGGATCACTGCCTCTCAATAACAAACTAAGGGCGACATAGCCAACCTGCTTCTCTGAAAATTTGTTCGATTTGACAAGTGTCAATACTTCCGAGTGACCAAAGTCAACCTCATATCCTAATACGTGAATGTAAACTAATTTCCATACATATTTTTTACGTTGATAGGAGGATAGACTTGTGTTTGATCCATCTTCATTTGATTTGGAACTGAGTCCCGAGGCGAATTTTCGTCGAATCTTTGCGAGTTCCCTCTCGACTCTACTGGATTCTTCCTCCTTTTATATTAGCAATTTGAATGAATACGAGTAGATGGAAAGGTGATGTGTGAGTAAAGAGTGATGACATACAGAAATTAGAGAATTTGAAAAATGAAATGCATTCATGATGACAGGGACTCTGCTTCCAAGTCGAAAGAGACAAGTCTCGATGTAACAATGATGTGTGCTGACAATCATTACATATGCCAAAGAGACATGAACATGACATAACATACCTTGCTCTTTGCATTACGCAAATCTGAAATGAAATTTTGGAGCCCCTTGGCTTGTGATGCCATGGTATCTAACTAAGTGTCTTTATATAAGCAAAAGTATTTCTACTAGTCCACTTTGGTTGCAAGTGGGAAATGGACTGATGAGGTTGATAAGTAGTGCAGTTGTTATTGTTGCTGCTGCCAATGGCAAAGCTTGCATTGCATGAATGTGACTGAAAGTGTTTGTACGTACTAGTCTCGTATCATTTTTGTGGGATTCGCTTTCTTGTATGTTTAAATCTGCTATCCAATCGGATTGGGTCTGAAATATGAATGAAAATATCGAAAAAATAAATTACTTGAATGGAAATAATGATGGCATTGATAAATAAGTAAGTTTATTCCATATTAAGATAAATAAATAATATTCAAATAGCTAGCTAGCAAAAAGTAGTGAACCATGCCTCTCTCAGTCCATTCATTTATGTTGTTTCTTTCTTTCAACGAAAACGTCTTCTTCGATCATCATATTCATTGTTCATACCCCTCTGAATGACCTTCATCACCATTTTAAATGTACGATAAATCTCAACCATTTCAGGAGGAGGACGATTCTGTTCCCTCACAGCTCTTGCGTGTACCAATGATCGAACCACCAGAAACAAGATATAAAACAAGACTATAAACACCAATGGTCGACGGAAATACAATGCAGCCCTTTCTTTCGTTGCATAAATCTTTTCACATTCTGACATGTTGCGTGACCAAAATGATTCATCACCCATATGCGTCACCTGTGCACAAATTAGTGCTAGCGATTGACCTTCCCAACCTATAATCGCTGGACCATTTCTATACAATTCTCTCAATGGATAATCGACAAAAGATTCCAATACTTGAAATGGAAGATTGACAATGAATGCCATTGCAACCTCCATATATTCCATCAATTGATCCATCAATGCGTTTACATCCCTTCCTGTTGAGAATTTGTATGCAACATAGGATGTAATAATGACATACAAGAGTAATTCACGATATAATCCTGCGGAAGATGTCTTTTGTACTTTTTGAGAGTAGACATCTCGGGGTGATCTTCTAGGTACTCGAAACATGTCATTTTCGTATAAATGACAATCACGAAGTAGAATCGAAAGTGGTACAAATAAATTATCTCGTTCTCGAAACATTCCCTAGAGTGAGTGACATGGACTCGTTAGAAACATTTAAATAGAGTAGAAATGCACACCAGATCTATATATGTAGACTTACAGCTATCCGTGACCAATTGATGAAACTTTCAGACCCTGACCAACATTCCATAAGTTTATTTCCTTCTGCAGGGGTTAATGCTGCATGTGCAATACTTTGAGCAAGATCTTCTTGCATCATTCCAGGATAGACCAATATTCTTATTCTTTCACCTCGAAGTGATCTAATATTTAGTGTAGCCATTTCATATTCTTCTTCGTTTTCATTGTGATTTGGAATTGGCATAGGAGCAATGATTGGTTGTTGTTGCTGCTGTTGCTGTAGGATGGGTGCTTGTGCTCGTTGTACAGGTACAGGTTGTAAAATTTGCGGCTGAGGCAAAGGTTCCGGTTCTTGTTGAGGTTCAGGTGCAGTTTCTGCTTCCAGTTGTAAATCCTGCTGCAACTGAACTTGAGGCTGAAGAGGCTGAGGTTGTTCCACTGTTTCTTCATGATCGTCCACGATGGGCTCTTCGACAACCTCTTCAATGATTGGTTCTTCCACGGCCACAAAATCGTCGTCGCTCTTTTCTTCAGACGCAGCAAGCCGTTCTGATCGACGTCTACGAGGAGGTGGAGGAGGCGGTGGTGGTGAGGGACGGTTCATTTTTATAGAACTATGAAAGAGTGGAGGGAGTCGTTTTTGAGTGTGAAAGGTGGACAAGTTGGTATTTAGCAGAGAGAGCAGTTAGAAATCTTTGCCAATGCTTTTGCATTTATTTTATCTAAGTGCGTCATACTGTGGTAAGTACATACGTATATGAAACAAATAAGGAAGGGAAAGAAAGAGAGAAGCAAGTTTTTGGCGAGTGACATGCAAAAGACGCGATCGCATTGGGCATTCATGCACATCTTATAGATTTTCTTTCATATTTACACATCATCCATCGTATTCTGCTTCAACAATAGCGAATGAGAGTTAGGAAACATCAAAAGTAAATTTGCAATGAGCAATAGAGGAACAGCCATGGGGTGTAATGGTGCCAAAGGAAACATACTACTCGTGTTTGTAGCATGTGTACTTGCATCTCTCACCACTATTTTCATGACTTCCACGAATGTGCCTTATTTCCGAGATGCAATGAATAACTCAATACTAAATTTTAACCTACGACAGGATAATACTGATGATGATGTTATGCAAAAAGAGTACAAAGCTGCAATTGAACATAAACAGAAAAGTAACAATGGAGATGAACAAGATGATGATGATGTGAAACCAAGTCTTGCAAAAGAAAAGATATCTGTGGATCCAGAAAAGGAAGAAATACAAGATGATAGTCAAGATGATATATTAGATCCACGGCAAATGAATGTTATAGTTTTATTTCCGGATGATTGGCGATGGAACTCGATTGGGAAAGAAAATACACTCATCAAGACTCCTTTTCTGGATAGCCTCGCAGATGAAGGAATGCGGTTTCGAGAAAATGCAGTGACGACGAGCATTTGTTGGCAATCTCGAGCTACTTTGTTTTCAGGTCAATGGGCAAGTCGGCATCAGAGTTATAAATTGAAATGTCCACATTTTGCAAGAGGTACCCATTGGAATCATAGCTGGCCTGCAATCATGCAAAGGAATGGATATTATACAGGACATATTGGTAAATGGCAGTATCACTCAAACAATGATAATAGATTTGATTGGTCGAGCTACTTTGAGGGGAAACATGTATTTCGTAAAAATGGAAAAGATATTGCAGCAGAAGATTTTGCAAAGAATGAAACAATACGGTTTTTGAGAGAGAGGCCGAAGGACAAACCTTTTGCTGCAACTGTTGCCTTTTATCCACCCAAGCCTGTAGGAAATAGCAATGTTCCTGGAGGTCAATGGACACCCAAAAAGGAAGTGAGAGCTCAATACAATGACACAGTTGTCCCTGAACCATATAATCACACTGAAGCATTCAAATTGTTACCAGAATTTCTACAACATGAACGGACTGCAGCAAGAGCACGATGGAAGTTTCGATATTCTACTCCTCATCACTATCAAGAAGCAATGAAGAATATATATGCACTTATTACTCAAGTAGACCAAGCATGTAGAGAGATTGTCGATGAAATTAAAAAGCAAGGATTGTACAATAATACCATGATCATTTTCTCTACGGATAATGGAATGTTTCATAGTGCACACGGATTGGCGGGGAAGTGGTATCCGTATTCTGAGAGTATCAAAGTTCCTCTCATTATCTATGATCCAAGAATGCCCAAAGAAAAGGTGGGGAAAGTGGATGATTCATTTACATTGAATGTTGACTTGGCTGAAACAATTTTGGGAGCAGCAGGATTGAAACCTGATAAAGTTATGCAAGGTAGAGACATATCTGATTTATACCTTCCAAAAATAAGAAATGGAAAGACGATACTAGAGCGTAAGCCTTGGCGGGATGAGTTCTTTTACGAATTTACATTTATGAATGATGCATTTATACCATCTAGCAACGCCCTTGTAAGAAAGAGGTGGAAGCTCATAGATTGGTACAACCATAACCAAACGCAATTGTTTGATTTAGAAAATGACCCTCTTGAGTTGAAAGACGTGAAAGATGATCCTGCAAATGTGAATATTATGAATGAAATGAAGAAACGGCTTATTGAGTTGAGAGAAAGTTTACGGGAAAAGGAGAAGGAGTGTGGTAGAGGTGACTACGGTCCGACCTCAATTGACCCTGATCTTTTGGTTGTTGCAAATATAACTAATGTTACAAAAGCAAATCGGTAGTGCATAAGTTTACTTATAATAACTCGCTTGGTTATAAATATCTGTCACATGGAATGTTTTAATTTTTATTTATAGGGAAGCAATGAAAGTCAAAATGTACAGCTATTGTGTTTCATATCAACGTAAGGTGAACGGAAAAGAAAACCATCGACTCCCTGATCAAGAGCCAATTGTGCTTCTTCGCTTGAAGAAAGAAGGGTCCTGAGCAGAAAATATACTCTTGGAAAGGATTTTGAAAGGAGATAATTCAACACTCTGCAGTAGCTGCCTCGTTGTTAAGAAATCCACACTTGGCTCAAAAACATCAATGATGATGAAGAGTACATAGAGTTTGCTACTCTTTCATATTTATTAGGCATGTTAGCCTATGAAGAAAAATTACATAAGGTATGTTAGCTTCAAATTATTTGGATTAGACCTCTCTTACAAGACTTGACTCCGACTTTAACTTTTGAAGGTCCATTCCCATCTTTTCAAAAGAATATTATTGCTCTCAAACGTGATGTCTCGCGCCACTACACAAATAGGAGAAAGAGGTATTAAAGTAGATCTACAAAAGTTCATCAAAGAGCAATCAAATAAGCAAAACCTTTGCATAAAGAATATAGAATCATGACAGTCAAAGAAGCCGTTGAAAAGCATGAGAATCTCATTTCTAGAATTAAAACGGTTATTGTACCTCTACAAACGAGGAAATTATGGAATGATGATAGATTCTTTTACGAAGTAGAGGATTTGATGACCTCTGGTAACCTTTGCGAAGAAGGAATTTCTGATATTGTTGCTAATGCTCTCTTCTACTTAAAAACGTCACAACCAGAAGTTGAACACGTTAAGAAACTTGTAAAGGCATTTCCTGAAGCATTGGAATACAGAAACTTTGCTGGTCTCCTTCCTATTGAGTACCTTACTATCTACTCAAGAGAGGAAAGTGGTAAATATGGCAGCAAATATATTTCAACCCTTGCACTCGAAGGCATTAAGCACAATTTCGATGGAGAAAACATGCGTGGTGGGCTACTTTGTGAATCTTTTGGGGTGAACATGATTCAACGCTTATCAATGTTTTGTACTGTTCATAATCACTATTTTATAGCACTCAAAGATCTCCGTTATCATGAGCTCCTAATGAGAAAAGATATCGTTGATTATAGCTTGCTTTTTTTCTCATGTATTGGTATGAGTTCTCGATTACCTTTTCAATATTTGATAAAATGGCATCCAGAGGCACTTGTCAAGACTTCAGTCAGGGGTGTACCGTTAGTTCATGCAATCATGAAGTACAAACACAGAGAGGGAACTCAATCCAGGAGAGAAAGCTTTAAACGATTTTTGAAGTATTCTTTGCCATACTTCAAACACTTGCTTTTCCTTAAAGACAACGAAAACAGAACTGCCCTCAAACAAGCTTTCGACAGGTTTGGGAAAACAGAAACCATGGCAATCTTAAGAGAGGTAATCGAAGAGGAAGCTGCGTATCCAATCCTCCATCTAGTCATTATACATCAGCCCAAGTACTATAACCTCTTTCTACAATGGTTTCCATACATGTATCATCTTCGTGATGAAAACGGACGAACAGCTACTCAAGTCATGCTTTCCATGAATAGAGACTTTCTCCAAGAAAATCCTACTTGTTGGGTCAACCAAAGCACAGATCAGCTGGAAGAGAAAGATCCGAAAACTACTCTGAGACCTTTCGCATCAGTAGCATATGGGATGTTAGGAGATCTAGATTTATCTTATCAGATCCTACGTAAGCATCCATCGGTCATCGATGTGATTCTAGAACAAAGAGACAATGCAGCAGATGCAAGTAATGAGAGGAAGAGGAATGCGGGAGAAAATCTTGAGCATGACAAGAAGAAAAAGAAATAGACATGAAACAATGATTCTGAGATCCTCTGGCAACAAATATATCATGAGGAAAGAAGGAAATATTTCGATCCTGTTTTCCTATTAGATGTTGTGATATTTATACATCATCAAGGACAAGTTATCTCTTTATTAACTATCTAACAAAGTAGGAGATAATTCATAAATGTTTGACTGAATAACATAAGCAACCTTTACTCGCGATCTGCCACTGTGCTCATACAATTTCTTCGTGTATGTATCTATACGATTATCCTGAATCTCATACCTCCTTATTTCCTAACTCAATCCTTCTTTTCAGGAAGAGCAGGACCCATATTCAAATCTTTTCCAAAGACTACAGCTGTAACCCAATGAGGCTTCTTGTTCTGACTTACGAATGATCGTCTTCAAGAAATCAATGCCTAGATAAAGCACTTCAACAACGATGATAAGAATTGTTTTGCAAAGAGTCTACTGCTCCTTCCAACCTTCATTGGAAATGATTCTTGATGTAGTGAAGGGCAAAGGAGGACCAAGAGCATCCGAATTAAAGAATAGCATTGGCGTCACTCCGTCAAGATACCTAAAGGAAAACCTGCACGCCGAGCTCACTGAGAAGGAGATTGCCGAAAAATACGTAATGGAGGTGATGGGAGAGCTGTGCGTGGATGAAAAATTTCTCCTATTTTGATCTGTCTCTATTTATTTCTATAAAAGAACAACTCTTGATATTGAATAGCTAGGTACTTGCGAATGTTCTTGATCGATTCGATTCACTTGAATTTATCTAGTCAATTTATTAAATCACATCTGCAGCGAACCAAACAAATACTCTGTTGCTGCCATACATGTGGAATAAAGGACAGAAACGCTACTAGTAGCACTGTGATGAGCGATGGAACATGTGGAGCATCTGAACCTGCCGAACCTGGAGCCGATGCACTTTTGCGAACTTTACTCTAAGGTGCTTTATTTCTCTTTGGAGCTTTAACTTACTACTCTTTGCTGGCCTCGACAACTTTTTCGCATCGAGACAGTCCGTAACCAACAAAAAATTATGATATGCAAAATTTGCAAAACCATAGAATCTTATCCAATTTTGAAAGATGCCAATGAAGTCATAAATCATTTGGAAACAACAACCGCAACCTGTTCCTGGTCATACAGCTTAATTGATAAAGGTCTTTATGATTCTTCATTTGTAGCTCTAGTAACTCGTACTTCGTAGAAATTATGAGAATGAGATGGAAGAACTGATACTGTGAAAATCTGACCTAGGAAGGGGACGAAACTGAAATTTGTATGCATCTTCAACTTTAATCAGTTAATTATTGTTCCTTCAACAAATATGCATGGAGCGGTAGATCTTCCACAAATTCTTCCTAATGTGCTGCAAGACCCTGTGCTGCCAACACTCGTAACTTTTATCTAGAGATGAATGATATTTTTTACGCAAAAATAACATATTTGAAAGCTATCAAAGCATACAAGCTCCCTAGCCTCCACTTGACTTCCCCTATGGTATCACTATCACACGAAGAAGCTGACATTTCGCCTCGAGTATATTTAAACTTACTACTGAAAAGTCATGCAATCTTTGTTTCGATTTTTGAGTTTCTCTCCTGCGTAGATTATAAACAGTCATATATTCTTTTGAGCAATCACCTTGCAACTGAGATTTCAAGAGTATTCGCCAGACACGTTCCAATGCCTGTTATCTTTGATTCTGCACTCTCATTATAATCATTCAAATTTCAGAAGCAGAAAAAGAAGACACTCTCAAACCAGACTTTGATGAGAAGCATATCAATCACTACATCCAATCAGTCTTCATCGATAGTAACTTTGATGTAGGTAGGATCCAGACACATCAACTAAAATGAACAACACTGCCAAGGTCTACTACCTTTGCAATGACCTCATCCTCACTCTTTTCCTCCTTCACCTTCTTCATGGCTTCGAGTACCCCTCCACGGATATCATCCCACTGACAACAGAGTAAATCCTTTTCAAGGGAGCTTAACTGATTGGTCCTATAACTCCAGCCACCATTCATGAATTTCTCCACAATTTGATGAGGATACAGTTGTTGTCCCTTGATTTTCTTCACTTTCGTGTTGAGGATAGCTTCACGAAGTCTCTTCCTACACTTGACTCTATCCTCTACATCAGGATGACGGTTCCCAGTCTCGTCTTCGTCAGGTCCAGGTGCACGCTTCAATTTCTCATTGAGAAACGCCTTTCTATGCTTCATCATAGACAAGGAAGGTACACGAGAGAAGTCAATATCCCCGAACCTATTGGTACTCATCATCTATTCAGGACACTTCAATACCTTGGACAGTCTTGCAACAAGCTTTCGATAGTCTTTTTTGGTGTCAAACTATCTGGAAATGTATGCTTTGCAAGAGCTGAAGCTTGCTTCATGTACTGACTTGACTCACGAGGAATCCATTTAGCAAGCAAAGAAATCTTCATACTGTCACTTCCTTCTGCCTCAAGAGCCCGTTGGTCCTTCATTAGCTGCTCTGAGCATAGATCCAATATCACTCTTTGAATTCTATTTTTCTGACCGAGACTTTGAATTTACAGTGGAGAACAAGGCCAAGGCACGGAAACAAGCCGAAAATAAGGCAAAACAACTAGAAAATGCCCAGAAACAAAAGATAGCTGCAAAGGCTGCAGGTACAGCCGAGGACAAACCAAAGAAAAAATCAAAAGGGCGTGGTGCTAAGCAAAGAGAGAGAAAGCGTAAGATGAGAGCTGAGGGGCTCTTGGACGATAATGGAAATAAGATTGAGCCTGAGCAAAATACCAATAAAAAACAGAAACAGTCAGAAGAACCTGTCGAAAGTAAGCCATCGACAAAGAAGAAGGCTGTGAAACCAAAGAAGAAACCAAAGAAGGTAGATAAGGAAGAAAAGAAATTTGAGGATATGGTGCAATCTTATAAGAATACTTTTGCAGGTATCTCCGAAAAGACTGAGATAAAGGAACCCGAAAATCCAAGGAAAGATATTTCCAAGAAACGATGGTTTGAGGAGTAAACATATCACTCGTTGTTGGAATTGTAGTAATTTTTAAATCGTGATGTTATGTATTTGTCTTTAAAACTAGATTCCATGGGTAATATGGTTCCTTTTCTTCTCCTTTTACGTACTTGCCCAATGCGTAAGCTCGTACGTCAGTTATTTTAGCCACATGTGTCAAATCTGGAACCAAGCCGCCATCTCAAACGAAACAGAAAACAACGGAATTGATGAGCAGTCAACAAACACTTCTTCTCATAAAGCTTTAAGTAAAGCACTATTGAGGATGAAGTTTACAATTCTCAGGCTCATTGCAGGCTCACCTGCATCGCGCTCCCCCCTTGCTGCTAGCAGTGAGGATGAAAAGTCAAGCTCTCCAGAGAGCCCTCCGGCTCAAGGATTGCTTGCAAGGTATCTCCCTTCTGTATTCTCATTCAGAAGGAGTTCCGACTCCGATGTCGACTGTGCTGATAGCACCTCGGCTTCTGGAAGCACGGAAGGAACCGACGGATGTACCAACACTGGTGGAAATGCTACTGCTGAACGCAGAGCTTCTTCCAGAGCATCCAATCGTCCTTCCTCCCGGTCTGTGAGATTTACACTCCCTAAAAAAGGTGAGCACCGTGAATTTCCAAAAGCAGAACCGGGCGTTGCCGATACTCGCTGGTGGCTGGATGAATCTCTTGGAGATCTTCCGAAGAAATCAGCTGAGATGAGTCCACCCTCCCGTGGAATCATCAAGAAGGCAACTAGTTCGTCTTGTAGAGAACCACTCGGATCTGGCTACTTCATTGTAGGCGGTCGCATTCGTCGGTACTCTCATCGCTTGCAACAGAAGGCTCTGAAGGAAGCTTCTAAGTCTATCTAGGTAAGTAAAATGAAATGAAGTTGTGTCGTCTTGTTGATGAAAGATGATGAAAGAAGATGCATTAGTTTCTGTTGGAGAACAAGACTCATTTGACATCAGATTTGACACCAAATACAACGTTTACTTACCGACAATGCATATACTCACTCTTCCTTCCTTTTCTTTCTACAATAGGCATGTGATAGCGAACTGCATCTCTCTTCAACCTTTGTGTAGAGGGGGGAGGCTTTAGATACAGGATATTTGTTCGTTGAGAAAATTGAACCATTGATGAAACCACGCAACAGGTCGTTAAGGAATCCATGTACTAACAAAGGATCGTCCTCTGGACGGTTGTACATGACCCATCTCTGGACGCCAAAGGAGATTGGGGTTGATTCATCCTTAGCAACCCAGGCCTGGCCTGTTCGTCCCCTTCCATTACTTGTAGTGGAAACAGCAATGAATTTATTCATTGTCTGAAGCAGCTCGACTTTCACTTACCCAACCTGGGAACAAGTTGATTCGCCAGAAATGGTAGTTGAGAGGTGTTTGGGGTTCACTAAGTAGCAATGCGTAAGCGATTGTTGTAGGTTCATCTTTTCTTTTTTCTCTGGCAAAAACGAAATACATCTGTCCTGTATCTAAGCTCAATCTCACCATTGGATTGGGTTGTGTGACTTGTCCACGGCTTCTCTCGCTCCAACTTGTTCAAGGCCTTCACGTGGCTTGGAGTGTCAGTAGGAAGTTGATTCATTTGTTTGGATCTTTGGGTTGTTGTGATAGCCCTGACTTCTGAAGCTAACGTTGAACAAATACTTTCTTTTCAAATCGTAAGCATGGTCCCTTTACATACTCGGTGAGTGCATTTGTGTGTAGATTTTGTTTTTGTCTATCTTACTAACTTGATGTTACCTTTTTCATTCAAAGTACATTGCAATCGTATTGTTCGCATGCACAGTTTCTTATCCAAGTTCGATGTTGCCCATGGAGGAGCGATTCTCGAGTTTCATCCTCATAATCATGGATCAAATGCTTTCTCATCTGTTTTGACGAACATATTCTATTGCGTACATAGAATACTAGGTTGTTTACTTTCGTCTTTCGCAGGCAAATCACTTACTTCACGAGGATCCATCCTTTGCTTGTGCTATCCTCATATGATTCCATATTTAAGGACTTGCTATGATTATCTTTCACCAGAGGTGATCGATCACAAAAGTAAATGAAAGTAGCCCCTAATGCTTGTAACCATTCATCGTCAAGTCCAGAAATAGATTGCATTGTATCATGGAAACTTCTGTGTAGCTTTATCGCCTTTTTCGATAATATACTGAATATATTGGCTCAAACTGCGAGTCATAAACCATGAAACAGGAAAACTTCTGATTCTTTGTGATTTATTGTACTGGGCAGAGTTGTAAAGACATCTTTCGTTGTTGTGATAGTGATCTCTCGCTGGCCAAGACTACAGCCAATACCTTTCCTCATATAGGTTCTTCTCGCTAAGGAAGTTTCAATACAACAACAAGGTCTAGATCGTTTCCAAGTCCTCCTCTTTCTGTCCTTCCACAGTGGTCAAAATTTAGAAGATAGATAGATTAATATACTTGAAAGCTCTTGCTGAATTGAATACTATACATTTATGTTACATTTACAAACTCTCCATAAAACTCAAGATCACCCTCTCTTGAGTCCTTCAGTACCTTCCGCACTGCTTCGTAGTCTTCACTATCCAAGGCCTTACGTACCGTCGAGTATGGATCCTTCTTGGTTTGCATCACGACCTCGTCACCATTCTCATCAATCCAAGTCTCCTCTTCTCCCAAGGACTCTCCATCTAGAAGCAACTTCATCAACGATGGTGAGTATCCCGACAACATGGTCACGTTCTCAGTATCAGCTTGGGCTGGAAATCCTTGTGTGTTACCTCTTAGATTCCAGTAGATGATATGAGGCGCTGGCCATGCCTTTCCACATACCTTTAATCCCTCCTCCTTGAACCTACGAACAATCCTCTCCTGATGCGTTTCCCATGCTCCATTTTGATCACTTGCCACATCGAATTGCATATCAGAGAATACAATTAGATCTGGAATGTCCTCTGGCTCAAGCTTAGCCTCAACAGCGACCTTGAGAATGTGCTCACAAGCTTCCTCGAAGTTTGTGTTGCATCCCCATGGAGCGCTTTGGACTCGGCGGACCTTCTCTTCCAAGGACATAGACGGATCGATCTCCACCCATTCCGGCCTTGCGGAGAATGTCAAGCACCTATTAGCATAAGAAGGAGAAGTAATCTCACTTACAAGTATGCCAAGTGCAATGGCAACTTCCATCGGAGTTCCCAACATGGATCCAGACACATCCACCAAAGGAACAACATTCCCAAGGTCTACCACCTTGCCCATTACCTCATCCTCATTCTTTTCCTCCTTGATCTTAATCATGGCTTCGAGTACACCACCTCGGATATCATCCCACTGACAACAGAGTAAATCCTTTTCAAGGGAGCTGAACTCATTGGTCCGGAAACTCCAGCCATCATTCATGAATTTCTTCACAATTTGATGAGGATATAGTTGTTGCCCCTTGATTTTCTTCACCTTTGTGTCGAGGATAGTTTCACGAAGTCTCTTCCTACACTTGACTCTATCCTCTACATCAGGATGACGGTTACCAGTCTCCTCTTCGTGAGGTCCAGGTGCACTCTTCAATTTCTCATTGAGAAACGCCTTTCTATGCTTCATCATAGACAAGGAAGGTACACGAGAGAAGTCAATATCCCCGAACCTCTTGTCACTCATCATTTGCTCTGGACAATTCAATACCTTGGACAGTCTTGCAACAAGCTTTCGATAGGCTTTCTTTGGTGTCTTACTATTTGGAAAGGTATGCTTTGCAATAGCTGAAGCTTGCTTCTTTTACTGACTAGACTCACGAGGAATCCATTTAGCAAGTAAAGAAACCTTCTTACTGCCACTCCCTTCTGTATCAAGAGCCGTTTGGTCCTTCATAAGATGCTCTGAGCATAGATCCAATATCACTCTCTGGATTCTATCCTTCTGATCGAGACTTTGATTCTCCGCCAGATCATAGATTTGGAACCAGTCTTTGTAACTACCATACTCAGGAACAAGTACCAAGAGCTCCTCCACAGTGTCTGGATAGATGGAATGGAGTTTCAATATCATACTGTGGAAGAGATTTCTCTCGCCCTTCCCTCCTCGACAGTTGCGAGTCTGAAATGCCATGATGAATAGATCGGCTATTCTATCTGGGTTTCCCTCTGCCTCCTTCATCACCTCCTTGATGAGATCATCCAATCTTGTCTTTGGTAAATCTCTCACTAAAGCAAAGAATAGAGCTACAATACTTTCCTTTACTCCAGCTGCTGTGTACTCAGGAGAATTGTTTTCGCCAAGCATCTTTTCAGATGGAACCTTTAATGCAGCATCCATCGCGTTGAGAAATGCAGATTGATTTTGTTCAACAGACATGGTTTCTTTATGCTGTAACTTTATGCTTTAAAGTTTTTGTGAGCGAAAATGAATCGTCTGAAAGAAATTCAGTGTTATATTACTATGTATGCGAAGCTTTGAAGACTTTAGAATTCATGAGAAGTTCCTAGACTATCTTGTTAGGTCACAGACCTTCGCATTGTTCTAGATTGTTCCTCGAAAGCTAAATTAGTAAACATTAAAGACCTCTTTTCTTTAAAACAAATTCTTGTTCTACAATAATTACACTATTGCGCTCTTCTTAGAGAATAGTCTTGCAAACACCATCACAGTCTCCTAGCTGTCCAAATCCAACATCAATATCGAAGAACACTCTAAGAGCTGGTGCAATGAACAAAGTTCCATAAGCAACGACTTGGATTACGATAAATGTAAGTGCTCCAAGTCCAGTTACAAATCTTCCTCTTGCAGCAGCTGATGAGAATTCATCTACATTGAAACTATTTCCATTCTTGTAAATTGATAGAGTCTTTTCCACCTTATCTGGAGTTGCAATAGATGCTCCCCATGCCCAAGTGTCAAACACTGCATCAAGAGCAGAATCCCCAATTTCTACATTGTTCTTGGAGATACGAGCCTTTTCAGCCTTTTCAAGATCCGCCCCTCCAATTGGTTCGCCATTTTCATCAGTTGGCCATCCCAAAAACTTTGCCTTTCTAATATTTTCCTTAAACATATCTCTTGGTAGCCACATTACATTTGCTGCTTGTTGGGTAGATGGAAGATTTTTCCAATCAGCTATGCTCTGATACCCTTGGATTCTTCCAATGATTGCAATAATATCTACAAGTGGAATCTCTTCATTTGCAAAAATAAGAGCTTGACCCTTCAATGGAGGTCCAGATGCTCCAGATTCAACAACATAGTTTTTTCTATCATCTCCACCAGCACGGTTTCCAGATAAAGTTGAAATCATACTCTTATTTGCTGCAATTGCTGCTGGAATAAGTCCACCTCCAAATAGAAGTACAATTAGAACACTCTTGACAACCTCACCATAATCTTCTACTTTACTCATGAGGATATCAGAAGATTGAACCAAAGATTCCATGTTCTCAGTTAGACTTGCTGGTTCTGGAAGAGCAGACATTTGTTGAGTTCTAGGAGAAAAACTTCTTGGAGCTGGTGCAAATGCACTCGCCGAAGCAATACATAGTAGAAAAAGAGATGAACTAAGCTTCATTGTTGCGATTCTATAAAACAAGATACTCAAGTGTATATTCGGTATCAAGGATCAAGGAAGTAAGATGAAGAAAAAGTGATGGATCGGATGTTCAACTTCGCTGCGGGCAATCTACGTCACAAAAATGAGATCAATCCCTTCTTGACATGGAATACTTGCATTAATTTAGCAAGTATGGTTTGTTTGGTCCTTTTGGTCCGTCCATCGAAACATGTTTGGTTCAACATCTTGAATCTTGAAGCTTTCATCTCATTATTCGTATTCATCCATTCATTGAAATTAATACCATAAAGTAATATACCAACAGCGTACAAATCAAAAACTGAACATGTCTTGGGAAGAATTTCGTGTTGGCCAGCGTGTTCTATTTAAATGCGAAGAGAATGATGTGTGGTGGTGCGAGGGGAAGATCACCAGAGTAAATGCTGATTCCAATACTACGAACACGTATTCTATTCAGCAATGGGTTGCTGCCTGTGATACTATTCCAGGATCAAGTGATCCACCTATGATGCAACCTGGGGAGACTTTTTCAGGAGTTCCTCAAAGAAGGATGAAGCTCTTTCCAAATGAAAAATCGTACGTTGACAAATTAATGGAGGCGACATACCAAAGTCCTCCCTACAACGACCCTCATGCACACTTGTATATGACACAGAAAACAAAGACTGTTATTGTCAATGGAAAACGAATGCAAAAATCTTGTATTAAGATACCACTAGAAGAATTGTCAGATATTGTCGGTGATTCGGATGCTATCTGGAGAATAATTGGACAAGTAAAAAATAGAAGAAAGGTTAGTGGTGGCGCTAGTGCTGCTAATGTGGACCCCGTGATGCTTGTACATAGTGTGATCCCGAAGAATAGAAATTTTGACAAAGATGTCCTTTATGAAAAGGCTCAACAAAACTCCGCACTGATGCTTCAACTAGCTGATCTTACTCACTTTGGATTATGTAGAGTGTCCCCAGATTTCAACAAAGCCTTAACGTACTACAGGTGTGCTGCATGGGGTTTGTCCGAAGAAGACGGAGAAAAACTTGGTGAGCAAGCAGTTCATTATGGTTTTGCTTATCCTATGGGTCAACCCGAAGCTCTCTGTGCCCTTGCTGGTATCTTGTGGTTTATGCTAGGCGAATCAATTAATGAACACAATCCTGATGCTATGATTCAAGCCATTCGACAGTCACCTGATTTGAACGGAGTGGCTCAAATGGTAGTGTTTTTACTCGGGCATGCTATTCGTAGAGAATGGGAATGCCCTCTAGCATTCGTGGTTGGACAAGCATTGCGGGATGCGCAAATTATAGATGCTTTCCTTCCCGGAAGTTTCAACCTACTTCAAGCTTTGGAGTGTAAGATTACAAGGGAGGAAGAAGAACCTCCTCAATTTATGGAAGACTTACGCCAGAACCAGATTAGTCATGATGACTACCTCTCAACACGAAATGCATCAGCAGAATTGAGTGAAGAAGATTTCCTGATGTTTTCGAAGAAAGCAAATTCGATATTTCTTGATCTTCCAGTGAAAATTCTTGCGCCTTCGGGAATGGTTCATTCCAACATCCATGTAGAATATGCTCGCATGTCATTTCCTCCGTATCCATTGGTAGTTTTTATCATTAACCCACTTGCTGAATATATTTACTGTACAGTTAAGTTACTGGGTGAGCTTGAGTATATACCGTACTCTCCAGATGCTTTCAAGTAAGTGCAATCAGTATTGTTTTTATTCTAGAGTTAGTACTCCCTTCTCAAATTACTTCCGTTACTTCATCCAAATGCAGATTCATTTGGGATAAAGTTGTCTTTTCTCTTCATCGTGGAGTAAATGGTACTAAGAGATTTCGCCCCCCACTGATCACCTTCGCTGATAGACCAGGAGATAGGCGTTTAGCTGAGTTTATCAAGTCACAAATTGGATCGAATTCTGGCACTGAAATTAAAGTTGTGCGAACAAATGAATATAAATTGAAACAAGGTCGAGAATATAGAGCAATGTATGATATTATGGAAAGCATGAAGGAAGATATGAATAGTGGAATGAAGCGAATCATGCGTAATAATGATGCTGAAGTTAGACTTCCAACACAAACAAATGAGTGCGTAGATATTCCCATTGAAGAACTATTATTGGATGTCGAAGGGATCAAAGCAGAAGGAAATGCTTTGTTTATTCAAGAGAGGTTCCATCCGGCTCAAAGATGCTACTCCGAAGCTATAGATAAAATACAGAGATCAATGAATGTTGATCAAAGAGTGAAAAAACTACTTGGTACTATTCTCAGTAACAGAGCTGCTTGTTTTTTGAAGACTTCTGAAAATATGAGTCCCGATTCAGCCAAGGCTGTATTGATGAAGGCTGTTGATGACTGTACTGTAGCGATGAAATTTTCTAGCATTTTACCAAGTAGAGTAGTGATGAAAATTGAACGAAGAAAAAATGATGCCATGAAACGAATTGGGGGAATAAAGAGTCAAGATTCGGCATGGGGAGAATTATCGTCTTTTAATGCTGTAACAGAAGAGCAGTTTGGTGTGCCAAATCAAGCAGTGCACCCAAGTGGGTCCAGGCCTCGACGTGGAAATAATCGCAGTAGAAGAAATAGAAGAAGGAGAGGAGGTCGAAGACGTAATCAAAATAGGAACCAACGTAGTTCAACCAGCGAAGTTGTTGAAAATTCCGATGAAGTATCAGTAGAATCTGTGGTAACAGCTACTACTGTCATCCTTGGAAAGGATCTGCTTGAAAGTGAATTAGCAGAGTTTATCACGGAAAGCGAAGACCCTTGTCCATGCTGCTTCGAACGTTTTCGTGTGGAACTCTCTGATACGCATACCACAATACTGCAGTGCAATCATGTTTGCTGCCTGCCATGCTTGGCAGATCTACAGAAAAAGAGTAAAAGAAACAAAGATCCTATACCCTTCACATGTCCTATTTGTAGATTTCCCATTCAAGAAAACATTATTGAGAATGCCATCAACCCCGTTCTTGAGAGTACGGTATCTATTCAAGAACGATTAAAACTCCTACCACTTGGGGAACTAGACTCTGAAAATGTAGCAAGAACTTTACTTGCAGCAAAAATGTTCAAAGTTGGTGATGTGTTGAGAGCGCTTGATGCAATGCTTACTGACTCTCTTCAAGCTACGTTGCGCAAAGATAAACTTTTATCTCCCGAAGAGAAGCAGACGATCTATGAAGAGTGTAGGCGCCCTATTGACATTTTGCTTTCAGAAATTGATCAAAAGCGAAATGAGTACAACTCGCTTAGAGATTGGGAAAATGAAGAGGCAAAAACTATAGCAGCTCGGATCGAAGAAATTGAAGAGGTTCTCATCCCAAAAGAAAGAGAAAAAGCAGTGAATGCAATTTGGGAAAAAGTAAACATTGGAAAGGGACATGAAAACGAGTTTGGTGAGGTGGAAGTTGATTTCCACGCTCTTCATGTCGACGAAGCAAAGAAACAATTTGACCAAAGAGTTCTTCCTGTTTTAGAGGCACTGCGGAGTGTCTTGTTAATTGTAGGTAGAGGAAATCATAGCGAAGGACACATTTCGAAACTAAAGCCAGCTCTTCGCAGACATATTCAAACTCATCGTAAAAAGAAGTCAATGTCTCACGAACAAGTTGAAGGGAACGATGGGGCAATAAGAGTAAAATGGATCGGATAATTTGAAGAGGGAGTAGGAATCTTAAAAATCCCATATTTGCATCGAATACTCTACTATTCCTCAATAGAAGCGCATTACGGCATACGTAAGATATCAAACAGGAAACTTTCTTATCCTTACATATCTCTTTAGCTTATTATTCGTATTTCAGGAGTCGTCCCCCACTTTACAAAAACGTGGCTATCCACCGCAATGCCTCTTGATATCCTTCACCTCGATAAACACTCATTCGAAACATTTTTATACAATCACTCGAGCCTAATTTCTCCTGATAAAAAGGAATAATCTCATCCAAGTATCCAATCTGTTGCGCAATCAATTCATTACTAGCAGCACGACCATCATCACATTTGTTCAACATGATTGCCAACGGTATAGGACTCTCACTACCATCATCATTTCCATCTTCATTCAACAAGACACTATCATGAATCAAAGCATCCAATTCATCCTTGACTTCTTCTAATCGATTCACATCAACAGCATCAATTAAAAACAAGACACCTTGTACATTACACACATAATCTTCCCATAAATGCCTCACAGCTTCATGACCACCTATATCCCACGCATGAAACGTAATCCCTTCATGTGTAAATGATTCTTCATGTGCACGTTGTGTCGGTGGAAAGTAATTTCGTAATGCTTTATTGGTTTGCAGTTTATGTAAAAAAGTCGTTTTGCCGGCGTTATCTAATCCCAGAAAGAGGATTGTTCCTTTTTTATGCTTGAGTCCTAGAGATGTGAATAATTTATCAAGGATCGCTTTGATTATTTTTTGAATTGTACTAATCATGATAGAATCTTGTTGACTTTGCTGATTTTGTTTGGTCGTCTATGAGGTGAGATTGGCAATAGTATCTTTTGCCTTGTATCCTTTCGAATTACTACGATAGTAGCTAGTTTCTAGTATTGTAAGATAGGGTAATTGGAATTGCTTTCCTAATTCCTAATTCATATAGAGACCACATCAAATGAAACAAGAAGAAGAAATGAAAGATGAACACATTTTCAACATGAAATGTCCAATGACGACAGGTCATTCTTCCTTCCCAACCCGACAAGGCAACATAACAGCGAAGCAATGGTATTCGTTAGCACAGTGCCGTGGTTCAACTCTCCCTAAAAATCTATACAAGTTGTACGAATGAACGCAATTCAGCAACGGTCTCTACTATCAAAGCAATCTCCACCACTACTACTACTGCCCTCATCTTGATCTACTAGAAAGAACATCATCGTTCCTCTCATTCTTCTCTGGATCATCAAAGAAGTACAACGGCATCCATTGCAATTTTAGGATAAAAAGAGATTAGAATTTGAATTCATCGTGTATAGTTCCGTTTCCTCTTGTTTGCACTTTATCATGTCGGATCTTACAACTACATTGCTCAACTGTCAGAGTCCTGGTACGTTACATGTGTTCTTCTTTTTCGTGGGTAGTACATGGCTGTGGAATGCCTTGTTCTCTCTGGAAAAAGAAATTCTTTATTCATGCATGCTTGGAATGGCAACGATGGAAAGGCACTGTAGATACATCATGCATATATTTACATCATCGACATGTCTTTGTTCTTTGCAAGAATGAGACTAGCCTTGATGATGTATTTCATCCAGTCATTCATAAAAGCTTGAATAAAAGAATCAAGAGAGTTCAAGAGAATAATATTCCTTGCTGTTTCTAGTTGATATCAACATGGCTACTCGATATATTGCATTTTTTATATTTTACATGTCTCACACTTTCTTTTCTTTTACCGCCATTCTTTTTTGTTGCTCTGCTTTGATTCCTATCAACCCTGTCTCATCTACCATTGATAGACGTGACTATTCGTCAAAATGCAGAACAGACACTCAAATCTGCAGAACAATCCAATTTCGCAGAATTTGCAAATGCACTCGCACAAGAACTCGCTACAGAAGGAAAAGACTTGACCGTACGTCAATTGGCAGGAATTCACTTTAAAAATCTATTGGTGGCAAAGGAAGAATCTCTTCAACAATCTAAACATCAAGCATGGATGAATATGGATGCTGCCATGAGATCTTCTGTCAAAGCTACTTTACTCGCAGCAATTCGATCCCCTGAGAATATTGCACGTCATACTGCTGCTCAAGCATGTGCGGAAGTGGCTGCTGTTGAGTTGCCATACAAGCAATGGCCAGAGTTTCTACCTACCTTGATGGAAAATGTCACCTCGAATGATCAGCCAGATGCTGTCAAGATTTCGACTCTTGAATGTCTTGGTTTCTCATGTGATCGTATTGCACAACTTGAAACTGTGGATATTGACCCAGCTACTACCGATGGAATGTTGACTGCGATTGTGGATGGAATTAGAGCTGATCGTCCTGATCCTATTCGATTGTCGGCTGCTACTGCTCTTCGTAACTCACTCTTGTTTACCCGTAAAAATATGGAAACCAAGGCTGAACGTGATATGATTCTACAGGCAATTTGTGAAGCGACCCAATCGGCTGATGCAAAAGTTCGTGAAGCGGCATATGAATGTATTTGTCAAATTGCATATCAATACTATGATAAATTGGCAGATTACATGGTTACACTTTTTAACCTTACCACTACTGCTATCAAAGAGGATGCTGAAAATGTTGCACTTCAAGCGATTGAGTTTTGGAGTACCCTTTGTGAAGAGGAAATAGACTTGATTGAAGAGCAATACCATTGTCAAATGTCCAACATTCCAGTTACTAGACAATGCATGAGTTATGTCAAGGGTGCTTTGGAAACTCTTGGACCACTTTTGACAATTACCTTGACCAAGCAGGATGAAGATTACAACTCCGATGACGATGTTTGGGGTATTGCCATGGCTGCGGCGACATGTCTTAAGTTGGTCTCACAGACTGTAGAAGATGATGTTGTTGGTGTCGTGTTCCCTTTTGTTCAGCAACACATCAAGAGTGAAAACTGGAGATTCCGTGAAGCAGCAACCATGGCTTTCAGTAGTATCTTGGATGGACCAAGCTCAGAGACTATTGGGCCATATGTCAATCAGAGTATTCCTATCCTTTTGCAGGCATTATCGGATCAACATGATATGGTGAAGGATACCAGTGCATGGACTATTGGAAAAATCTGTGAGCTTCATGTGAGAGCTATCCCACATGAGACTTTCCCAACCTTGGTAGAAGGGTTGATGTCCAAGCTTCTGACTGAGAATCCATCCATTTCTTCACAATCTGCTTATGCGATCCATAATCTTGCTCTTGCATTTGCAGATGATGATCAGGCTGAAAAGAGTGGATCCAATGCTCTATCACCATACATGGGACCATTGCTTCAGACATTGCTTCAAGTTACTGATCGTGAAGATGCTGATGATAACAATCTCCGTTTTTCTGCATTCGAGGCTATTTCTGCTTTGATTCAATATTCAGCTCCAGATTGTTCTCCGATGCTTCAGGAACTTCTCCCAGTCATTGTGCAGCGTCTTAATGCAACTTTCTCTGTTTCTGCTCTTACCAACGAAGATAAGGAAAGAAATGAAGGAGTACAAGGTCTTTTGTGTGGATTGATTCAGGTACTTGTCCTCAAGATCGATGCACAATTCATCCCACCTCATGCAGACAGCATTATGCAAAATCTGTTGCAAGTACTTCAGGTTAAGAACGCTACATGTCACGAGGAGGCGTTTAGTGCAACTTCTGCAGTGTGTGACAAGATGGAATCAGAATTCAAGAAATACTTGCCAGCTCTTGCTCCGTTCTTGGTAATGGGACTCAAGAACTTCCAAGCATACCATGTATGTTCCATCGCTGTTGGTCTCGTGGGAGATATTGCTCGAGCTATCGAGAAGGAGATTTTGCCATACTGTAATGACATTATGACTGCTCTTGTAGAATCACTTCAAAATCAAAACTTGCACCGTAGTGTCAAGCCGCCTGTGCTTTCATGTTTCGGAGACATCGCTCTCGCAGTAGCTGAAGGGTTCGAACCATACCTCCAAGTTTCAATGATGATGCTTATGCAAGCTTCCCAAACTACAATGCCAGATGACGATGAAGAGATTATCGATTTCATCAACCAACTCCGTGAAGGAGTATTGGAAGCCTTTACAGGTATCATCCAAGGACTGAAGGATGGTGGACGTGTAGATTTATTCCAAGTTTATTTACCAACCATTATGCAATTCCTTCAAACCCTTTCGGCTGAAGAGAATAAAGACTATGAAGTTTTGAGTAAGGCAGCTGGTCTTCTAGGAGATATCGCATCTGCTATGGGACCACCTGTCAAGCCTCAATTATCAAATCCATTTGTAATTGCGCTTCTTTCGGATACTTACCAAAATGGTGATGAAACTACTAAAGAAACATGCAATTGGGCAAGGGGAGTTATTGAACAAGTATGTCGATAGATTCGACGAGGAACAGTGCATATATGATTGATGTCGCAGAAGCAAATTCTTGGAATTTTGAATAGGAGGCATGAATGATGTATGTACCACCAGATCTTGAGGAGGTCAAATATGAATAACTTATCTTTGATTGCTCAACATCTGCTATCCCTTTCTTCCAAAAACTATACCAGAGATCAAGACATGAAACGTGATGACATTAGATATCATGACGTATCATCTCTTTCTCTTAGAATAAAGCTATTTAACATTATAATTAGAACTTTTAATCACTATATCTCAATGAAAATTGTCTACATGGACAGATAAGTGCATCTTTTCTTACAGTACTGGGGACTTTTTATGGTACGCATGATTATTCTTTCCTTCTGAAACTTGAAGCATCAAACTCATTTTTATCATATTTTCCTACTAAAATCTATAGGGAGTTTTTCGAGTTGATACCACAGGAGCTACTTTTTACAACCGTCATCTCATTTAGCGTCATTTGCGTCTTTGTTGTATTTTTCATTCCAAACTTTGTTGCTATTATATCAGTGATACCTACTGTGGCAATGATTTACGTCGATATTCTAGGCTTAATGCAATAGAACAGTGAGTAGTTGGTTTGTCTACAATGCCACTGCTGATTCTTCTTCCAAACTTTTTCAGGTAATTTATGTGATTTTCTTCAGCTTTGTAGCTCTCTCGTTAACACATGGACTGATTTTAGTGCCTGCGATTCTTGTCTTCTTCGACAAGACGCACAATGGCAATGTCCAAACAGTAGAAGATGCGAAATATGAGTCCAACGATGGAAGTAAAGGCTCTACAGATGGCATGAAATATGACTTAGGAAGAGATGATACCTCATTGGATAGCTTCGGAGGCAAAGTTGAATCCAATGATGGAAGTAAAGGCTCTTCAGATGGTATGAAATATGACTTAGGAAGAGATGATACCTCATTGGATAGCTTCGGAGGCAAAGCTGAATCCAATGATGGATGTAAAGGCTCTACAGATGGCATGAAATATGATTTAGGAAGAGACTGTATCTTTTTTGACACTGATCTTGCTAGTGACGTTGAAATTTCGTCGAGATCTGATTCCAGTGATTTAAGTGATGGATCTAGTTTTTATGCATATGCTTCAAGTGACGAAGGTAATGATGAGGGTGTTTGTTAGACTAACAAAGGAAAGTACATATGCATGTTACTACAATAGCAAATGTCAATTTCCATTTTGCTTATTAAATCTAAATGTTTCAAGCGAGCATATTTTTTATTGATTCCTTCAGCGCACAATCTCTCCATACAAAAAATCTAATCGACGTCGAATCTTTGCATCAATTTTCTTTGCATCTTGTCGAGATACAGGGGAATAGCTGGAATCTAAATCTTTTGGTTTTCTGTAAATAAATTTATATCGTTGAGAACGACGTCCAGTTTCAGGATGCTCATAAACATCACCCAATATTTGTACTTCGCATTTAGGCTGATGCATTTCAATTTGTGCACATCCATCGCTTGCAATTTTCTGTAAAACTTCCAACATTGAGGCTTTGTCCATTTTTATTGAGTTATCAAAACTTCCCTCCAAATGAGGATTGTCGAGCCATATAGAAATAACAAGTGAATGTGAAAAGTGATTTGGTATTTCTTGCACAAATCTTGCATTAGACTTTTCTTTTCCACTGATTTTATTGCATTGTGATATGCTCTTTTCGTCATCTGCGAGGGGGATCTGTAAATCCACCTTCTGTGTAAGAGGTTGGCGCTCGAAGAAACTGGATGGCTGGGATAGAGACTTGTCACGATTTCTAAATGAGGTATCATTTTTTCTTTCTGCCATCATCAAACGATTTCTTGCTGTAAAAATATCTGGAAGCATGACTTCTTCTACATCATATCCTGCATTTTCCAACGTCTTCAATCTAACATTATCAAGAACGTCTGCAACTGCAATGCTTGGTGAATCATCCCTGTTCAAATGTTTCTTCTTTTCGTCCACTAAAGCTACAATCTGGCTAATATCCATCCCTAATAAATCGTGAGGTCGATATCCTTTTCTTTCTTGTATAGTATGACAACAAGGGACGACTGCTAATGGAACACGACCATCTGAATTTGTATGTCGATTCTTGAAATCACCAATTGCTAATTCAATCAAATAATCTGTCAATGTCCCACAAGCATGTACAGATGAAATCAAGCATGAAGGATGTGGTATCACCGATGATAAGTCTGATTGAACATATGTCCATCTAGATTCCAGATCAGGATAATGATTTATCATGGCATTGGCAATTTTCTCCGCAGAAGGAGGCATTCGTCGATCCACACAAATCGCAGTTCGCGGTTTTAGTTTCTCAGATATGTTACTCCCTTCACATTCCTTATAGTCCAAAACAAGAAGGAACCAAGATAGTAAACCGTGACCAGCTGCCAAATCTGCTACCCGTCTCATGTGTCGAAACTTTTCATGTATATGCAATGCAGCGGAATATGTTTCAAACAATTCTTTACGAGGAACAACACCTGTTTCACAAAGAATGACTGCAAGTTCATCAAACAAAACTCTTTGCTTGTCATTTTCTTGACTATATTCATTTTGGAATAAACTTTGATGTCTTCTCTTCAGTTTCCCGCGAGGTCGTCGATCCATCGACAATTCTTTGATGGCAGGATGTTGAACAATATCATCAACGAGAGTAGGTGGTGATAATGAAGACAAGGAAGTAGATAGAGCTTGAAGCCTTGATGGCATCAGTAAAACTAGTGCACTGACTGATGCAAATTTCATGGTGACAATTCTTTATGAGTTCGTGTATCTATATTTAAAATTCGTTGTTGTCTCCCTATCTCGATTGACCAAGTCTAATTGAATCAAAAATGGTTGGAAAACAGGAAAAGAAAAAGAAGTTGAAATGTTGTGATGGACCAGAATCGTCTGTCATCGTAAGTGACTTCCAATTTTTTCAATTTTTTTAGAGGAATGGACTATATAACTATCTCTTGATTGATGTATATTCAATCAAATGAAAGAACTAAATATACAAATGCAGTAAAGATTATAAAAATAGCATCATCACTGTATCTCCTAGTTTTTTTAGATAGATATGATTTGTTCGTAGTTCCTTCAGCTGACACTTCTGACGTACTGTGTACTGTGCTTACATACAAGAACCACTGTACTGGCGACTACGTGACTAAGACGCATAAAAGCTCAATTCCAAGCTTATGCTTTGCAAACTTGTTTAGATATCTAATAAATATAATATATACACCTTCAAATTCAAATAGTTCATATTTCAAATTTGTATCAAAGGAAATTCCCTTCTTCAGTTCAAATTACTATGATTATTCAAAAATTCAAATTCCTGACCCGGAGGCCGAGAATGGTGACGTCTTGATTGGCTTCCGTTGGTAGTGTGCTAATTATTATACCGATAGGACAAATTCTGCTTGTTCTGCATGAAGAACTGTCACCTCCTCGCAACGAATTCTTCTTCATTCTGCATGTTCCACTTGTTGATGCAGTCATAAAATTCAAGAGCACATAAGTAAACACTATTCAAAACACTACTATTTCAAAAAATGAGAAGAAGATCTGGCTCCATCACTCCAACCTACAGTACCGACCGTGACCTCCTTCTTTCATCTTATCCAGGTGTAAAGGCAGTCTCTTCCATAGACGAGGTCAAGACCGCTGTGTCCAAGCTTGCTATATACGATGATGCAACCTTTCAAAGAAAAGTCCCACTCACTACTATTGAGGAATGGACTGAATTCGCATCTACATGCCACGACGAAGCTGAACCAGAGAAATATAATTTGGAGAAATGTCTAAAGAAGTGTTACTCCGCTGCATATTCTATGCCACCTAGCCCAAAATCTCTACTTATAAGGCCTCAGAAAAGCAAGGAGGAGGCAATGAGTTCACCTAGACCATTGGCGATTTAAGCCTTGTCATACTGCTGAGTCCTGTACAGTACCATAGATCCTTTGTTCTTTACATCTATACCTAGCTAGACAAAAGTAAATCAAAAACTAGGGGGTGTCAAAACTAGAGAGTCTCTTTGTTTCAGAGAGTATTACCGATCGTTGTAATCATCACTGGGCATTAGATACTTTGTACTGCTATAATACATATTGATGTCAAACATGAGGGAAACAAAACAGTCCAGCAGATGAGTAGTTAATAATATATATAAATAGAATCATGTGAAGTAGTGACACCGCTCGGCGGTCTAATTAGTCTTTGAAAAGTAAAATTGGTTTTACACCATCAACAAGTGTGAGCCTTCAGAGCCCATGAAACTTTATAGATATAAATGAGGTAGAGATTATTGGATCTAGAATCTAATTATTAGAAATGAACCTCATTATTTTTATTTAAAGGCTAGGGTGATGTCAAACTTTCAATTTACTCCAACGATGAAGAACATTCACAGGTGTCAACTACCAGCAAACGGGAGGAAGTTGAAGTGGCTAGCTGCAAAAAGGAAAAGATATTCAAACTAGCTACACAAGAAAAATCTTTTGATCTAGCTAGCTAGCCATGGAAGCAGAACCAATGAAAAAGATGAGACGAACGAAAAAAAAATTGTTCATTGATTTCACTCTTTCTAATGAAACTGTTTTGCAACTCATAGGACCATCAAAGAAAGAATATATTTGCAAATCAGTCTTTTAGATATAGAACAAGAATACTTGGTTGGAAGGCAAAAAGAAGCATAACGAATAGTGAAATGATTGCAAATAGATCACTGCAAAGAAGTACAAAACTGAGAAGTATCATATCGTCATCCTCATTTTCAATACCCAAACATAGAGCAAAGACAACATCGATAATATTGCAAACAAGTCGAAATCACTTGTTTCATACCAAGGCATATTTTAAGGGATCAATATTTTCTTCAGACTTTGCTATACAAACATTTTCAACAATATTTTCTTCAGACTTTGCTATACAAACATTTTCAACGATAGCCAATGATGATCACAAAGAAGGAGATGACAAGAACAAATTATCGCGAGGAAAAGAAGATTTTGAACAAATTCAAGAATATACATATGAAGAAAACTATGATGATGGCGAATTCGACGAATACGCTGATGAAGATGACGATGATTTTGAAATGGTAAATGTACAAATGACATCGTTCTCGATGGTACCAAATGAAGCCACGGAAACAGAAGTGAATGATCTCATTCATCGATATATTACATCACCTAGTACCGAAGGCGATGTTGAAATGACAAAAGAAGATTTACTGAGAATTAAACCATGTATAAAATTTCTTTCCGAGCGAGTGCAGAAATCTCAAAGGCGAAGTATCCAAGATGTGGAACTTGCATTTCAGGATGCTACAAATGCTGAAAAGCTTTTGCAACTCTTGATAAAACACGCAAATTTTGCTTCAGGAGCAAATTCCAACGAAATTGCAATTAAATCTCTCGAGACAAATGATGAAGTGTATATTACACATATAGATGTTCATAATGTCATTGAGGCATATCGATATTCAGTCAAAAGGATAAGATCAATTCTCAAGAAATATTTGAATAGGAAAAAGAATACAGAATACATGGGGAAAACGGTTCACTTCAGTCGAAGATTAGCTTGTAGGTGTATATATTCTACCAATCACGCACTTGGTGTCCTGAAACAAATGGAAGAGATGTCTAAGCAATATCCTTATCTTTTACCTTCACAAGCTTCTTATGAGTCCACGCTCAGTCTGCTTGCCCTAGCATCGACGGAACTGAGTTTTCTACTGCGAAGTGAAGGTAAAGCTAGAGGGTATCTAGATTCCAATCATAGATTTGGTGTTCGGGATAAAATCAACCCAAGATCTAGTTTGAATGATGATTATCCAGAGTTTGTAAATAATCCATGGGATGATCATACCCTCCTAAATAGCTATGGGTTGCTCACTGCTGCAAAGAAGGCTGATGAAGTCCTCGAGAACTTGGCAGAAATAGAAAAGACAGGCACTGGGAATGTCAAAGTAACAGCTGAAGCTGTAGAATATGCGCTGAGAGCATGGATTAAGATTATGATTAGGCCCAGGAGATTCATGGGATTTGTAAGCAGTGACAATGAGGTGCAGAGTGAGAAAGACAGAGAAGAGCTCAATGTACCAAGGAAAGCAGAAGAATTATTATGGAAATTAATAGAAATGGTCAACCTTGAGGACGACAACAAAAAAACTAGACTGCATTCGTATATGTTCCGTGGTGTCATAAGCTCTTGGTCGTACAGTAATCATGTCGACGGAAAGTACGTTCAAATTTCTTTTTGTTTAATGTCTTTACTATGTGAAACTCACATTTTATTTGCCTAGTGAACACGCTGAGCGAGTACTGATCAAGATGGGGGAAATGTGGGAAAGTGGTGTCATACCCATAAATCCCACTTCAGATCTTTTCAATGCGGTGATTGGGAGTTGGGCAAGAAGAGCTCATGTCAATCCGCTCGTGATAACAGAAAGATGCGTTGCTTTAGCCAAGCATATGGAAAAAAATTCTGAAAATGAAGTTGAGAAAGGTAGACATTTGTTGACTATGAAACCATTGACTTATCAAACTGCATTTAGTGCATTCAAAAGTGCTTTACATGCAAAAGATCTAGAAGATTATGAAGAGATATTACATATCGCCAAGAATGCTGATCAATTTCTCCAATATCTAAACTGGAGAGCTAAAGAAGGAAGAGATGAGGCTACACCCACTTACAGCATGTATTCTACTGCATGTCAGTGGTATTCAAAAGCTATTACTGCTATTCACATGGGGCTTGAAAATGAGAGATCTATTCTCTCGGATGCAGGAGTTGAATTCATTGGTTCGACTGATGACGAGATCGACGGGGTTCTTGAAGACGCGTTTTCTCGATTAAATGCTCTCATCGAAGATGTGGAGACAGGTGTTGTTGTTTCTGAGAACACACATCAAGCTACTGGAATGGATATTTATTCGCAAGTCTTGAGGGCCTGGGCTGGGGCACCATTGAACTCTCAAGCAGATGAAGAAGTGTCTAAAATTTTAAAGAAAGTGATTTCTCTTCACAACGAAGGGAATCAATTCGCTAACCCCACATCTGAAATGTTTGAAATAGCAATCAAAGTCTTGGTTCGCAGTCGCAAACAAACAAAGATAGAAGAAGCGAGGGAACTCATGAAGAAACTCGAGGCATTGCATTTAGATGGAGTTCCAAATTGCAAACCAAGCATCGACCTTTACCGATTGTTGATAGCATCTTTGGAAGACAACAAAGACATTCTTGAAGGAATGAGCAAGATATACGATTCGAACATTGTTGATGACTTGCAAGAAAAGTATGGAGGAAATACCCTTAGCTTTCACGAATTGCTAGAACTATGGAAAGACTCTCCAGAAGATGCTGCAATTTGGGCGGAATCCACTCTATTTAAAGTCGTTGAGGAAGGCCCTACATCAGAATCGGCAGAATTGCTAAAAGCTAAAAATTTCAACGCAGTTGTCAAACTCTGGATTGAAGCAGACAAAATTGAACGGGCAGAAAACCTTGTTCAGTTTATGGAGAAGAGCGACTTGAATGGCACACAACCAGATGCTCTTAGTTACCATCTTTTGATGGGAGGATGGACTCGATCTGACCCTAGCACCGCGTATGAAAAGTCAATAAATGCACTTGAAAAAATAGAATTCCCTTCTAGTGTGTCTTATACCCTTGTTCTTGAGGCATTGATTAATTCCAACAAAGATGATGGAATCGAGGAGGCGGAAAAAATGTACAAAGGCCTTAACTCAAACAAAGATGAAAACGGCATCTGGCCAAATAGCGCCATGGGCAACAAAATTTTGGAAGGTAAGACACTTATAACTTATCCATGCTCTTAATCTTGGTGCTTCTATGCTCATAACTTTTCAATTTTAGGATGGAAGAATAGTACAGACCCCGATAAAAGTGTAAAAGCTCGAAATTTGTTAGATTGGATGATGGAAGAATACAAAAAAGGTAATCAATACGTGAAGCCGAACATGACGTCTTACTACACTGTAATGGTTGCATGTATTCATAGAACAAGGGGATTAACTGGGGTAGAGAAGCGTCGTAACTTTGAGATTCTTCGGAAGACGTTCAATGAATTGCATGCTCCCCAAGTTTTTGTCTATCAAATTATGTTTTCCGGAATTCATCGGCTTCTAAAAGGAAAGGAGCAACAATATTTTCTTCGAAGAGTATTCAAGAAGTGCTGTTCTGACGGTTTTGTCAAAGAATCTTTTTTCGAAACATTCATTAAGCTTGCAACCGAAGAATCAAAGCTGAAAGTTTTCAATAATTGTCCCTACTCCAAGTATGAGGATATACCAAAAACATGGAAAATCAAATGCTCTGCTCAATTAGAATAAGCTATTTTACAAATATTTTTCTTTTTACTATCATGTAGAAAACACATTTCGAGAAGAACGCGTAAGCTTATTCATATTCCTATTGCAAAATTAACCCCTTTTACAGACTATATCATGTTCATAAATATTCTAAAGAGAAAATGCCAACCCCGCGTTGGAAAAAGAGGAATTCATGAGGCGTTCTGTTCTTGAAAGATTATCAGAACCATCTTGACATTCACCCTTTAGTGAGTTACATATTTGTCCAAAGTTTGGACGCTTAGAAGGATTCTGAGACCACGATCTCTTGATGATGTCCTTTAACAAAGTTGGCCACTTCTTACTCATTTTTGGACGGCCGCCTTTTTGTACGACAAAGTATGCATGTTTCTCAAAATCAAAACCAGCGAATGGCTCTGTCAACGCAAGTACTTGCCAAAGAAGAATAGCAAATGAGTACACATCAACTGGTTTTCCGTAGTTTTTGCACAATACAACTTCAGGAGCCACTAAAAAGAGAACAGAGAAATTAGATTTTCCGTCATACATCTATAGGTACGTAGTACTTTTATCAACAAAATGCACTTACTGTATCGTCGAGTTCCTGTCCGACCGGACGCATTGTATTCATTTTCTGCTACCTTGTCCTCTTCTTTTAATTCCTTGGCTAGTCCGAAATCAAATAACTTTGCATTTCCTTTCACATCAAAACCAATATTCTCTGGTTTTAAGTCACGGTAGATAATATCATGATCATGAAGATATTTTAGTGCCCGTGCAATATCGAAGCAACTCAAAAGGCGCTCTTTCCATAACATCTCCAACTGGCGCTTACTACCCGAATTAAAGATGGATGCAAAGCAATTTGTGTAACCGTCAATCTTGTCTGCCCAGAAATCAATTTTATTATCAAGTGTTTCATACAATCTATCAAGAATCAAGAAAGATTTTGGATGTCCATGTAACCCCCCTACACCCCTCAATCGAATAATGTTGGAATGTGAAATATGGCTCAAAAATTTTGCCTCAATAGACAAATCAATTGCACCATCTGCTCTTTTCATTCCTTGAAGTGTTGGTTTGAGTTGCTTGATTGCATATCGTGCGGAACTATCACGAAAACAGTGGTGTTTCATAAATCCCCTACTTGCTACTTCCTCTTGAGCTTCATCATTGTGATCTTCTTGATATGCAGCAAAATCATGAAAGCGTATGCCGTCCACATGAGTGACATCAAATTCTTCATCGTAAGCAGCAGACCTCATCAACTCTAGCTGTGTCATACTAGATAAAGAATGCTTGGAAACAGAATCTCTATCCGCATCTCCATTTTGATCAGAGGACTCCCCAGTCGCCTTAATCTTATGCGTAGAATCATTTTCAAAGTTATATATCATACAAATTGGACATGAAGCTTCATACTTGAAGGCATTCACTTCTTTGACTACACTAAATTCTCCTTCCCCCAAATAAGCTCCAGTTTCAATTTCATCAATGATAAAGTGAGGGTGAGGTTTGCGTTGAGTTTTCTTGAAGAATGGAGAATCAGAAATCTTTTCCAGGATAGCTTTAGACTGTTGTATAATATCTGCAGTATCATGTTGACTTGCATGTTGACTCTTTGCCAACAGTGACTGACTCTGTTCGGTAGCATTCAAGTCATCCAAGGTCACAATGCATTCCTTGGTCTGTTCAATAAATTGCTCCATAGCTGATCCATCCAAAAAAGGCTTGTCTTTAAGTAATTCTTCTAATTTCTCCTCTCGTACAGAACTAAATGTACGTTTATCATACTTTTTCAAAATTTTGGAAAAGGCAGTGTGGTTGATACTCAAAAATTCTTGAATGTACTGCAACTCGGTTAACAAGTCACTAGCTCTCTTTTTGATTGTTTCAGCGGTAATATTTGATTTCAGTACGGAGCCGGGTAATCTTGACAATTTATATTTGTCCACTGTACTCTGTAATTTCTTGACTTGATCTGCTGCAAATTTTGTTTTTTGCAAATGAAATTCAGTAACACCCTCTAAACTCTCTTTGTAAAGGTTCCAGTATTCTGAAAATGATTCTGCTGGGTCTTGATCTGTTTCTGTGCCATTGATGCTTATAGTCGGTGTATAGTCATCTTCATCTTTTGGAAGGACCTTTTTCATGCCTAATAGAATCAGATGTGAGATCAATATTTATTATTGGAGGTAAATAGGAATATAAAATGCTATCAATGTACATTGCTAGCTATTAGATGACTTACTCTTGTACTTGACGGCATAGCTTTTCCATTCTTCCCGAATCTTTTCCGATAGCGTTCTGCCAAACTTCATTCTGCCTCGATTATAGTAAATATATGATGCCTATGGTATATTTTAAATTGAACTAGCTGTAGAAGTAGTGATGATATAGTTTTATGTGATGAAAGGAATGCGGTTGTGTGGCAGCAAGTTCAAAAACGTCGCAGTCACAGATTCTTCTTCTTCAGATGCTTCTCCGAGCTTCTCAAGCAAGAGCTCGATTTTTATTTTGACTGGCTAGAGAGCAAAGCTAGGATGATAATCTATCTACCTGATACGGTTTGATTCGTGTTTTTGACACTGCCAAATTGGCCCCAAAAAATATCTTTCCTCACTATTTTTGTATGTTGAGATACGTTGAGGTCTAATTGAGGTGTACGTATAAATGTGACTTCTTTCCAGTTTGTGTGTGATTTCCCGCGTAAACGGCCTCTCGCCACTTTTCAACGCTCGCCACTTTTCTGTGCGCGTAGATAAACCCCAAAAAATAATCTTTCCTCACTTTTTTCTTTAAATACATTTACATAATCTAAACGTGTCCTAGCCTATCAACACTATCATAATCTTGTACAATGACGGCTTTTGCTAAACTCTTGCTCCTAATTATCATTCATTTTGCCAGCGTTCAAGCATCAACACCTCAATGGTCATTCATAGTTCTTGCTGATTGGCATGGTGTTGAATCTTTTGCTCGTGATGATACTCCAAAAGACTATTACCAAGCACGTAAAGATCAGCTTCAAAGAATCAAAAGTACATTTAAAGGTGATTTTGTGGCCTTGGTTGGAGACATGGTGGAAGGTGAATGGTACAGACAACAGTGGATAGATAAATTCATGCCTGGCAAGTCTCCTCAACAGGCAGTATATGATGCAAGTATGAATTGTTTTACTACAATCAAGAAGATTTTCAATGAAGTAGGCTATGACAAGATTTTGTACGCTCTAGGCGATCATGAAATTGGCGACAATGGTTGGCAACCGAATACAGCACATACCAATAGTTTAGGTCAATATCGCAAGGGTTTTGTAGAAAGTCTCTACCTTGACCCAACCTCTAGAGAATACATTTACAAAAATTTGAAGCTAGGTAATACTCACATTACACCCTATGGTACACCATTCGAGTATACATCTTTTGCTCATGTGCACAAAAATGTTTTATTTGTGACTATGGATGTATTCAAGCAAGTTTCTTCATCACTTTTTCAAAAGACAAGTGGTGGGATTGGTGGAAATGGAGTAGTAACTGCTGATGTCGACGGCGATCATTTGAAGTGGCTTGAAGATATTCTTCGTGAAGGTAGGAATGATCCTAGTATCAAACACATCTTCGTTCAAGGTCATGTCCCAGTAATCACACCAGTTCAGAGAAGTGCCTCCTCTTCCATGACATTTGACAGACAAGAAGAAAGTAACTTTTGGAAATTGTTGGTCAGCTATGGAGTTGATATATATTTTGCAGGGGAAGTGCATGCTAATACGGTTCTGAAGGATAAGAATTCTGAGCTTCTACAAGTATCGACTAGAGCGAATGGTTTGGAAGGGCTACTGGATGTTATTGTTACAGATGATCAAATTGAGCTGAGGGCCTATAGAGATGAGAATGTAGATAGAGTCAATAAGAAAAACTACACACAGGCCGGTGTTTTGACTGTTGATAAGACCTCTGAAATCACGCAGATATCATCAGATGGAATTCTCCATATCGTAGACTTGACCAAACCTATTCTACATTTTGACTTTGAAGAAAAAGTTTCCATTTCCGATAGTCGGATCCAAGGTCTCAGCAGTATAAGCAAGCAATATCTCGATAAAGTCGAGATGCAAGGAAATATTCTTCGTAATGTAGTCCTCAACAAAGGAGAGTTTGGTCAGAACTACAATGCTCCTGTTGGTGGTGTACAGATCAGAGATGAGGGAATAGGTGGAATGCATTCGGGATATTTTGACGGAACAATGTCTCAAATGGGTATACATTCATTGGGTCCATTCGTTGCTGGAACTATCATTTCAGTCAGTATGTGGATCAAAACCACAGCAACAGAAGAAATGCTTCTACTTCACTATGATCGGCCATGGAAAGCAAATGCATCAGGCCTTGAGAACAGAAACTTGTTCTCCATAACATTGAAAGATGGCCTACCTCGTATTTATGTCAGCAAAGCTGCAACTTTACTCTCACAACATTCTGAGGCAATTAATGATAACGGATGGCACCAAATCGCATCAGTCATGCCACACAAGAGCTGCAAATTGTCTGAGGTCCTTTTATTTATTGATGGGAAAAAGGTTTCAACAAGTGTGACAAAGGATACCCCTCTTCATTTTGAAAACTTTGGACATTTATCCGTTGGAGGGGTAGGGTTTGCTGGTACAGATGTAAGTAATTTGTTTCCTTCATGGAGACCGTATGTTGGAAACATAGATGAAGTATATTTGTGGCAGCGTAGGGTATATGCTAGGCAATTCCGCACAGCTCCAATGAGACGTTTCAAGCGAAGAAAAAACTCCAAATGTACACCGATAGGTAGAGTTGTCACAATAGATCAAGTACCTAAGGTTCGAAAATGCCGTGGTAAATGCAAGCGGACTGTCAATTGTGTTGGTTTCAAAACATCAAGTGTAGAGGGCTCAGAAGATCTACAATGCACTCTGTTTCTATCACATGCACCACATGTCAACAAAGATCGAGATACAACAGACAAGTGTTTTCTACTTTCCTCGTTGTAAGCTGTTGTTACAACACTAAATTCAAGAATAAAAATAATGATATATCTTTTTTCAACATGTGAATTTACAATTACATATTTGACTTTTCTACCTTCCTTTGCTCGCGAATGAGTTTTGATTTCTCCATGGCAAGCTGTTTCTTGAGTGCGTACCGTTTCGCTTGTGATAGACTATTATTTTCTAACTCTATGGTCAGCTTTTCAATGCTCTTGGTAATCAATTCAATGACACTCAAGTCCTCAGATTTAATGTTCAAGTTTGTTTCTATTCTTGTCTTTGATTTTTGACTAGAATTCACCATTTCAACACAGTCGTCGTCGTCTTCTTCTTCTACAAGATCGTCATAGTTGTCACTATCATCGCTTTCTTCCTCCAAAGCATCACGAATCTCCTGGTGATTTTGCCGTGCTTCGTCCAAATCTTCGACCGACATGCGATCACGAAGATATTGTAGAATATGGGTGCAGCCTCTGGTAAGTACATTGAACCTCACCTGTTGTTGGGGATTCCCTAGCAAGTCTATACTTGTCAAATGTTCCAAAAGGCCAATCTCCAATGGTATCTCTGTCAGTGCATTGTTATTCAGCATTAACACTCGAAGATGTTGACATCCAGCCAAGGCTAGAGGGAGATATCCTAGATTTGCAATTTTATTGTTGGATAAATCCAAATGTATCAAAGAGATAAGCCCATGCTTCCATCCCTGACCTTCCTCCTTAGCTTCATTGTAACTCCAATCAAGAGTTGTGATATTATTATGTGATAGATTCAAGGTAGAAAGCTGTTTGAGATCAAACAAGCTCTCTGGAATGAAGTCGATATTGTTTGCAGATAGATTCAAGGTAGTCAAGTTTCTCGCTAGTAAAGATTTCTTGACACATATTGAATCTCGAAGAATTGCAGATGAAATTTTGTTACGAGCCATCTCTAGAGTATGTAGAGGAAACTTGTGAAAATTATCAGGTAGCTTGGATATTTGATTGTTGGTCATCTCCAATGTTTGAATCTTTGGAAGCGCCTTTACCCAGTCTCGATGAATACATGTGATTTTACCTTCGCATGCCTTGAATGTATGGAAACAAGCTCCGTAAGATGAGTCGTGGCTCGAATTTTTCAGTCTCAATTCTTGTACCATTTCTTCCCATTCCAATGGTCCTTCCAAATTGGACCTAGAGATATCCAGCGTTTTACCGTTGCCATTGCTCAAAGCTGCACTGATTATTTCTCTCGCTTCCATAGCTTTCGTATTTGACAATGAATCTTGCTCTATCTGATGCATTTGGCCTTCATAGGAACTCCCAAAATATCCTGGTCCGAGAGGCGCATCTCCCTTGAGTCTTAAAGACTTTTTCAACTTTTCTGTATCTACGCCTCCACTCGATGTAAATTTAATAGCATGACGAATCATTCGCAATGGATTCGACTCCAACACAATCTTGTTCAAATTATCAAGATAACCAAGTTCATATGGAACTGCCTCTAACTCATTACAGCTTAAATCCAACAATATCAATTTCGTCATGACACAGATAGTGGGTATATGCAACGATTTATGCGTCAACTTGTTCTTTTGTAAATGTAATTCGGTCATGTTACTTCGAAACCAATTTCCAGTTTGTAAATCTTTACAATTCTCATCCATTTGACCTTTGTACAGATTTTCTATGGAATCAATGTTATTATAACATAAATCAAGCTTGTATAGGTTTTTGTGAATAGATGGAACAAGTTGCAATTGATTGTATCTCAGCTCTAACGATTGTAATTTCTCGTGTTTCGATACGTCTAGATTGGATGATATTTTATTCTCCGCCAGGTCTAGACTCACAAGTGAAGCAAGAGATTCAAGAAATCCAGAAGGAATACTTTCAATCGAATTTTGTTTCAGTCCTAAATGCTGTAAATGTGGACTATGAAAAGAGTTTGGTAATGTGGATACCTGATTGTCTGTAAGATCAAGCTTGATCAATTTGGGTAAATTGACAGATGATGATTCATCTTGAACAAGTGTCTTGATGCGATTCTTTGGAAACAGGACAGATTGAATACTCTCTGGTAACAAATCTAATCTGATTGATGCAAACTGATTGTTGGACCCATCTATATGCTTCAATTGGCTCATACTTTCAATAGTACCCCATGGAATAGATTCTAGATTGCAATTTCTCATAATCAAAGATTCCAAAGCTCGATAACAACCGATCCTATCATCAAGTGCAATGGGAATCTTGTCACTAGGTTTATTAGCAAAATCATTATTGGAAATATCAACCAAAGTCAACATTTCTTCGCCATAACATTCCCAAAAGTTTTCATTGTCGCCATCTAAAACATTTCCATCAAAGTTTGCAATTAGTTCTTTACGAAGGTCAAAGATTGCCTCTGGTAAAGGAAGCGTGAGTTCAATATTGTTTAAATTGAGTTTTCCAGTTTTACGTGCTTCATCGATGCCTTTCTTGAGTTTGACTTGAGATATCGAGATGGATGTGCCTGTCATAGCTGCCAACTCGTCATCTTGTTCTCCGTGTGCTTCGAGAAATGCTGGATTGATTTGTAGCTTTCTTCTTGCCTTGGACATGCTAGCTTTTTGAGATTAGTTATTTGTTGGTAATGTTCATGTAGAGAGACAGAAGAATGTTGGAAAATGATACCTACATAGCTTTCGCTTTGAAAAACCAGCAGCAGCTTCTGTTGTTCATCTTCATCTGTTCTGCTGTTCTTCGCTAAATTTCAATGATGGTCTGATGACGTCATAGATGAGTTAATCTTGTTAAAAGATACTGTGAATCAATACGTACACCAAAGGCAACAAAAAAGAGCAACGTTCAAAAAATACCTTAGTTACTGTCGAAGATTTTTCATGATCATCTGATGAAATTGAAATACTACCTTACCTAAACTACTTGAATACATCCTTCATCTGTACTACTATGAGAGCTAAGGGAACGACAAGCATAAAGACTCTGGGCAAAAAGAGAAAGACTTCACAGTCATCCGAAGCTAGAAACTTTTTTCTTTTCTTGTGTACGATACCCATTGTTGCCCTGTGTATCATTGTATATGCAATCATTCAAATAAAGTCACATGAAGCATCTTCTTCCGAAATTTCTAATTCGTCATCGACAGAATCTCATTTAAGATCGAAACTTACAACGTCTACATCTACAGAATCAGTACACAAACCATCGAAATATGGCATACACAATGATCTAACAGCCAAATGGAAAAAAGGAGGACCGATACATAGAGGAGGAGCCGACAAGGTATGGGACTTGCTACTAGAAGAAGCAATGGCATTCCGTGACGAAAATAATAATATACCACTCCACTTGATGGAAGTTGGCATGCATGCACCCACACAGTGTTTAGCCATTGCAAGACATGATTTACAAGCTTATTGTGTCGAACCTAGTCCAAAGTCTCGTGAACGAATCATTGCAGGTTTTGAAAAGGCTGCTCCAGATGTACAGAAACGCATCAAGTTTTATCAAATGGCTGCTTCAAATCAGTCTAATGTAGATTTGAAATTTGCATCGGCGGGAGGTACAGGTGACCATATAGGAGATGCCATCAACATTTGGGAAATGAAAAAGATTCCACAGGGGGATTTAAGTCAATCCGATCAAGGGATTAGTTTTGTCACGGTCAAGTCTGTGGCAATTGATGATATTGTCTCGAATGCTATTGAACCTACTGATGACTATGCCAAGAAACTTGGTAATAGTCAAAAGATTGATAAATTGTTTGCCATCAAAATTGATACACAAGGCTTTGAACCATCTGTCTTTTCGGGAGTGAAAAAGACAATTGAACAACATAATGTGGACTATGTCATGACGGAATTTTGGCCAAAAGGTATTGACTTTATGAGTGATGCGACGGAAAAATGTGAAAAGCCAGTTGAAATTTTGGAATTGTTGGCGAGCAATGGTTATAATCTTTTTGCATTGCGAAATATTGGACATCCATCTGATTCAAATCCAAAGGAGGCAAAGCATTACATTAATGATTTCAGTCATAATAATATTCCATATCATGATGTGAGAGCTTTCTGTCATTGGCTCTACAATGTTGAAGAGCTCTTTCCTTCGAAAGATTATCACATGGGTTACTGGACTGATATTTTGGCTGTTTCTCCAAATGCAAGGTTAGCAAAGATTCCAGCGAGTGAAGTTGGTCATTTAATTCAACCTTATGTTCCAAGGCGGTAGCTAGGATTTTGATAAGTTGATAGATTTTGAATAAAATAATCTCTCTAACCAATGACATAGCTAAATATCCATATTTTAAATTTTGACGTGACGGTTTTAACCGTTGGATGATTGGAAACAACAACGAATTCGTATGAAATATGAAGCTAGATTCCCCATCTATTCATCTCCTTCATCACATTGATGTTGCATACCCTTGCACTGATTTCAAAAATACGAGTAGTTAGTTTGTAATACAAGGCTTCATAAATTATGTATAGGAAGCAGGGAGATTCAAAGTTTACAACGAGAGAAATTGCTGCCTTGGATTTTCTTCTCAATATCCCTCTTGAAGCGGAAGTAGATATAGTACTAAAAGGTCTAGAAGCTGAAGTCGATAAAGGTCTGAATAGTGGTGCAAATTTAGGCGTAGATGTGGCGTTATCAGATGATGAAGGATTAGCAGTCACTAGAACGGTCAGTGCGGGGAAAGGAGGCTGGTGGGATAGCATAGCCAAGTCCTCAAAAAAATTCAAGGCAGAAGATGATGAAATTTTGAAAAAGCAAAAGCAACTCGAACTGGAGACAGAATTGCTGGAGTTGCCTGAAGCTAATAATCCAGATGGTCAAAGTGATATAAAGAAGCAAGAAGTTCGAAGTAGAAGAGGTTCTTTCGCTGATTCTTCTTTGAATGTGAGTAATGCACCTAGTAGCATAGGACGCAAGAAAGAAGCCAATATGAATTTCATTCCTGGACGACGACTTGATGGTAAAGAGGCTATACATGTACATATTCCAAGGCAAGCCAAGGAACTTGGAGTAAAGACAAGACATCGAACAGTAGCTTTGAAGTTCCAAGAGAAAGAGTGGGAACGTAGTATGGTGCATCCTACAGGAGACTCGACTAATATCTTAGATGGACGAAGTTTCCTTTCAAGTAAGCTTTCATATCCTGTAGGAATTTTCTCCATAATCAAATACGATCAAAAGAATGAAGAAGAAATTCGTAGACGGCAAAAGCTAGAAGCTCTTGGTGGGGGTGGAAGCCAGTTTGTGATTCCATCTAGAGATTGGAGAGGTGTTAGTTATCGTTACCTATTTCCGCGTAGACAAAAGAAGAATAAAGTTTTCAACAGGCAAATGGACATTGCACAGCGTAGATGTAAAGAAAATTTCGAAAAGATGCAACAGCTGATGAAAGATGAAAGTAATAAAAAGAATGAATACTTTCATTTCGAATTTGACATGAGTTCATCAGATGATGATGAAGAAGAAAAACTTGCTAGGCGAAGCGATAATATGGGTGATGACTCAGACTACGAGTTTTCATCAGTAGAAAAGGATCCAGAAGAAGATCAAAGTTCTAATATGGAAGATTCTGATAATTATGAAGATGATCTTTCAAGCTCTTCAGATGATGATAGTATTACATATGAGCCAGGATTTCTGGATGATCCAGACATGAAGAAAGGAAAACATAGAACTCAAATGAGGGGAGACAAAATCACCGGTTGTATAGCATCATCGATTATTCACTATGTTCATCCAGCTGATTTGAAAGCTGATCTTAATAGGCAATTTAGACAAAGATTTGATGGTTGGGAGCCGCCAAAGTCAAGGAGGAAATACATCGGTGCAAGAGTTGTGGATGGAACATATCGTTTGTTAGACATGTCTACACTTGAACTTGGTATGGAAAATGAAGACGACGGAAGCATTTCAGATGACAGTGGTACGAAAAGAGAAGGTAGACGTAGGCTGAGTAGTATAGTAGGTGAATTTGACAACATTAGGATACCTCCATCACTCACCTTATCAAAAATTAGAAGTTTAAAGCAGACTGCTCTGACAGCTTGCATCAAGGCCAAAATTGAGGTGAGCACGGTTGCTCTAGCATCTGTGTATTTTGAGAGGCTAGCTTTAGATTGCCGTGTTGACAAGTCAAACAGAAGATTGACATTTGCCACGTGCCTCCTTCTTGCTATCAAATTCAATAGTGAGTCTAACGTACATCTAGTTCATGAAGATTCTGAACAAGACTCTGAACAAGGCGGTGCAAGAATATTAAAAGCAATCATCAAACCGAGAAAAGATTCTGAATTCTGGGAGCCACTTTTTATATTCTTTACTCAAAGTTGGGGGCTATCATTGAAGAGTATTTTTGCTGCCGAGTTTGGAGTCTTTGCTGCGCTTGACTTTCGACTTCAAGCAAGCCCTTCACAAGTTTCTTTTCACTTTAAGCGTTTGATGAAATCGCTACATTGGAACTCAGTTGATTACCTGAACAAAGAAATGTATGTCTATTGGCAAGAAGCTCTGGAAGACGAAGAAAATAGAGGCAGACAACACGTGAGACGTAGAGAACTGAGGGAGAAATTGAAAGAACGAAGAATCCTCAAGTTGCAAAGGCAATTACAACAGAAGGAGAAGGCTGAATTTTCAAGCCGCCGAGATCTTAACCCAGCAGATGATGACATTTCCACTAGTGAACATGAACCTCTTCCTACGACTGTTGAAGAGCCAAAAAATACAAGTCGCTCTAGCTCACCAAAGGGAAAGTTAAAATCTTCCATCTTTAGTAGATTGGGCCGAATGAAAAGAATGTCCAATGGTGATTTGCCAAAAGCAGAAAAGAAAGAAGTAAGTTTCCATCGAGCAATGTCATCTCCAAATCTTTCCATGCAAGAAATGGAGGAGGTGGCGAAGCTACCAATCAACGAAACTGTCCATACTGTTGGTGCTATTGGACATAGATAGTACAGGAAAAAATTATTTGAATGAAATGTGAATCATTAAATATTGCCTAGGATAAAGAGAGGGTGAGACTTCCACATGCGATAGCACTTTACATCGTCATTGTCATTTTTCAATCACAATGAAAATCATGCTCGATCATCGTGAAAACAAATTTAATCAGGTTTCGGAATTTCGGAGAAATAAAATGTCATATCAAATTCTGATGTTTGTGTGATGCTTTTTCTATCTAATCTTACATTCCCATCTCACCAACACAAAAATGGAGAACATAAACTGAAAAGAACCCTACATACTCCTCAAATCAATATTTGTGCAGCGTTGTGAAAAATCGCTAGAGAAACAACCAGAAAGCACCATTCTTTGCTTCTAAACACTTTAGACATTACAACCTAAAGGCTTTTTATTTATATTCTAACGTATCCTAGCCTGTCAAAACCAATAGCTTGTCAAATGGTTGCTTCTATTACACTCTTGCTCCTAATCATAATTCATTTTGCCAGCGTTCAAGCATCAACACCTCAATGGTCATTCATAGTTATTGCTGATTGGCATGGGGTCGAATCTTTTGCTCGTGATGATACTCCAGAACAGTTTTACCTACAACGAAAATGGCAACTTAACAGAATAAAAAGCTTATTTGAAGGTGATTTTGTGGCCTTGGTTGGAGACATGGTAGAAGGTGAATGGTACAGACAACAATGGATAGATAAATTCATGCCTGGCAAGTCTCCTTAACAGGCAGTATATGATGCAAGTGTGAATTCTTTTACTACTATTAAGAAGATTTTCAATGAGGTTGGTTATGACAAGATTTTGTACGCTCTAGGCGATCATGAAATTGGTGACAATGGTTGGCAACCAAAAAGTGACCATACTAACAGTTTAGGTCAATATCACAAGGGTTTTGTAGAAAGTCTCTACCTTGACCCAACCTCTGGAGAATACATTTACAAAAATTTGAAGCTAGGTAATACTCACATCACACCCTATGGTACACCATTCGAGTATACATCTTTTGCTCATGTGCACAAAAATATTTTATTTGTGACTATGGATGTATTCAAGCAAGTTTCTTCATCACTTTTTCAAAAGACAAGTGGTGGGATTGGTGGAAATGGAGTAGTAACTGCTGATGTCGACGGCGATCATTTGAAGTGGCTTGAAGATATTCTTCGTGAAGGCAGCAATAATCCTAGTATCAAACACATCTTTGTTCAAGGTCATGTCCCAGTAATCACACCAGTTCAGAGAAGTGCCTCCTCTTCCATGACATTTGACAGACAAGAAGAAAGTAACTTTTGGAAATTGTTGGTCAGCTATGGAGTTGATATATATTTTGCAGGGGAAGTGCATGCTAATACGGTTCTGAAGGATAAGAATTCTGATCTTCTACAAGTATCTACTAGAGCGAACGATTTGGAAGGGCTACTGGATGTTATTGTTACAGATGATCAAATTGAGCTGAGGGCCTATAGAGATGAGAATGTAGATAGAGTCAATAAGAAAAGCTACACACAGGCCGGTGTTTTGACTGTTGATAAGACCTCTGAAATCACGAAGATATCATCAGATGGAATTCTCCATATCGTAGACTTGACCAAACCTATTCTATATTTTGACTTTGAAGAGATTATGCTCATATCAGAGAGTTGGATCCAAGGTCTCAAGAGTAAAACCAAGCAATATCTAGATAAAGTCGAGATGCAAGGAAATATTCTTCGTAATATAGTCCCCAACAAAGGAGAGTTTGGTCAGAACTACAATGCTCCTGTTGGTGGAGTACAGATCAGAGATGAGGGAATAGGTGGAATATATTCGGGATTTTTTGACGGAACAATGTCTCAAATGGGAATATATTCATTGGGTCCATTCGTTGCTGGAACTATTATTTCAGTCAGTATGTGGATCAAAACCACAGCAACAAAAGAAATGCTTCTACTTCACTATGATCGGCCATGGAAAGCAGATGCATCAGGCCTTGAGAACAGAAACATATTTTCTATGACATTGAAAGATGGCTCACCTCGTATTTATGTCAGCAAAGCTGCAACTTTACTCTCGCAACATTCTGAGGCAATTAATGATAACGGATGGCACCAAATCGCAGCAGTCATGCCATACAAGAGCTGCAAATTGTCTGAGGTCCTTTTATTTATTGATGGGAAAAAGGTTTCAACAAGTGTGACAAAGGATACCCCTCTTCATTTTGAAAACTTTGGACATTTATCCGTTGGAGGGGTAGGATTTGCTGGTACAGACGTACGTAATTTGTTTCCTTCATGGAAACCATTTGTAGGATACATAGACGAAGTATATTTGTGGCAGCGTAGGGTATATGCTAGGCAATTCCGCACAGCTCCAATGAGACGTTTCAAGCGAAGAAAAAACTCCAAATGTACACCGATAGGTAGAGTTGTCACAATAGATCAAGTACCTAAGGTTCGAAAATGCCGTCGGAAGTGCAAGCGGACTGTCAATTGTGTTGGTTTCAAAACATCAAGTGTAGAGGGCTCAGAAGATCTACAATGCACTCTGTTTCTATCACATGCACCACATGTCAACAAAGATCGAGATACAACAGACAAGTGTTTTCTACTTTCCTCGTTGTAAGCTGTTGTTATGACACCAAATTCCACTATACATATTAAAACATCCATTTCTTCAATAATACAAAATTACATTGTTGACTTTTCTTCCTTCCTTCGTTCGTGAATGAGTTTTGAGTTCTACATTGCAAGCTGATTCTCAATTGTACAACGTTTCGCTTGTGATAGGCTATTGTTTCCAACCTATAGTAAGCTTTCAATTTTCTTGGGAGTATTTCAACATTAGTACTCCAAGTCTTAGGCTTGACACATAAATTAAATCCTAACGCTTGATTAAATCATGTCTACCGTAACGCCCTCGACACTAAAATGAAATTTCAAAAGACACCATAGTACGTACGACTTGATTCGATTTTTTTTCATCCAGCTCTTACTGTAATTCCACATTTCTGAGGAAGATTGCTACCACACTTGATGCATAATGCAGTATGATTGCAATACACGACAAGGCTTCAGCTCAAGTGATTCGAAAGAAAAATATTCTCGATCGAAACGATGAAGAACAGAAATTCGTTGCAATCGATAAGCTTTTAAATTCGCATCTCTACTGCACCACGGATGATACTGGATGGCCCAGTCTTAAAAGTTCGCGTCTCCAAAAGATACTATCTTTACCTTTATTGCTAGTAGAGTCACTTGGATTTTTGGAATCTTCCACCGAGCTTGAAGTTTATCAAATCATACATCGTCATTACAATATAGAAGTAGACCAAAATGAGATTTTAAAAGAGATTCCAAAGCAAATCGTCACCATTGACGCGAGGACCATAAATGTAGAGGTACTAGGACGTCAACTCTTCGTCGCTCAGAGAGACTTTCAGGATATTGATGATTCATATCTTTACTTTGGACTAGAGGAAGTAGAAACAGAAAAGCTCGACCCACAGTCGTTGAGTTTCATAACGTTAGAGAGATTGCAGAATCAATGTAAAAGTCAAAAAGAGTCTCTATCAAGCACCAAATGTCAAATATTTATTGAAGAAGAGAGATTAACAACACTTGCAGAACCATTATCGATGAAAACCAAACCAGAGACTGTCCATAATTGCCCATTTGTTGTTTCGAGAAAGGGGACATCAAAACTTTTGAAATCGCTAAAAATTAGCTTGGTATTCCAAGGTGTCTTTGAGGGCAATGTCTACCTTCCAAATAGAATATCTATATCTCTTAAAAAAATGAACACACATGGAAAGGAGGAGGAGGTAGATGTAATGGTGTTGGAATTGCAATTGAATTGTCAAAAACAAATAGGACGCGTAGTTATTGATCACTGCCCTGATGATACAGAAGTCGAAGGTCATTATGTTTTATCCATCACCTCCTTTTCAAAAGGATCTTGCACTGTTTCGTTTCTTGGAGAAGTTGTATATGCACTTGACCAATACCTTGTGAACGAATTACATTCCTACGTAGATATCAACAGACAATGCAAATGTCTCGAGAAAAAAATTGAGCAAGCCCGTCTAGATACTAGTGTATTCGAGCGCAAGAAAGAACTTGCAGGCGATTTGCAAAAACAAGAGCTAAAACTCGGATACGAAACGGAGGAGCAACTGACAAAAGAGGAGGAGGAGAATGAGGACAGTAGCAGCGATCACAATCAGGTGAAAAGGTTTCGCTTAAAGGTGAGACATTACACCTTCGTCACTCTTACCTCTTTCAATATTTCATATTCTCACGATTACAAAAACATTTAGTATTTATACGAGAAAATTAAATCCCATCTTCAAATGGCAAACCATTTAAAAGTAATAGAGGAAGGGGCCTTGACTCAATTAGATTTGCTCAGAAAAAATGAAATACAACTTGCCAAAGATCTGGCAAGTCTCCAAAAGAACAACAACGAAAGAAGAAATTTGTATGAGCCTGTGTTCAATTATTTGTCCCCTAAGTGGCTTGTTTCTCTGATGAAAGAATGTTTGTTCAAGTGTGAAAATGGTCGATTTCAAATGGGTCCGGACAATGATGAGGTTGAAAGTGACTTGTCCTTTCAGAAGAAAACTAGATCTATTGAGGCAGAACTTTGTAGAGTAAAATGCTTGGATCAAGATTTGATTGATAGTTCCACTTTGCATTCTGTATTACAACTTTATCCGAAAGTGGAACTTCTAGATGAACTGCGTAGAGCAAAGGATGACTTGATCCTTCAAAATATCCATCAAGAGGCAAAAGAAATTGAGTCGCACTTGAACAGGAACATATCTAACAAGTGTTGCGACGATTCGGACTCATTTGACTCCTTTGAATCAGAGGATGAGCTAATAGATCAAGAGAAAGAATCGTCAGAAGCAAAACTTCAACTAGAAAATAAAATTTGCATCGCCTGTGACTCCGAGCAGTGCAAGTGGACTAGTAGTATCCCATACCTCCAAAATTTGCGGAAAAGAAACGACATAACTAATTCCATTCTACAACTCAAGAGGTCTCAACTATCCCTTTCCATCAATATGGAAGAAGAAAAACCCTCCCCAACAAGTTCAAACTCCATGATAAACGATCAGCTCCTTGATTTGCAATTAGAAGCAAAGAGAATTGACGACCAAAACAAACTGTACAATGTGGATATCGAATTGCACAATGCTTTCAATAAGCTCCATGAGAAATATATTGTAACTCGTTCTCTTCATAACTATGATTCTGTGATGGAAACAGAAAAGGCCATATTGGCTCTTGGAAAGGAACAAGATTGTCTCGTTGCGAAAGTCTGTGCTAATGAAGTAGTCTTTGATATCTTGGACTGGATGGACGATGGGTGGTATTTCTCGACGCCAAAAGAAGGAACGTCCAAGTCCAGAGACTCTGTCTTGAGAAATAAGGATCTCCTGCTTCAAAGTATTCATGAAGAAGGTCTTGAAACATATGACAAAAAGGAGCAAAGAATCCTTGAGGAGAGAAAGGCTGACTCCTTGAGGAAAATCGGGAAAGCGATGAAGTTTTCTATGCTTTACACAGTCCTACACTATCTACGATATGTCGATTCTTTGAAAAAAGAAAAACCAGTAAACAAAGTGAAAATGGAGGAAGAAGCTGCAATGAGAAGGAACGAAAAGATAAAGGTTGCAAATGAAATGGCAAGGGCAGGAGCTAGACGCATAGCAGAACGACAACTGTATGAAGCAAGGGTGAAGGTAAAACGATCCCAAAAGGTCAAGAGAGAAACTTCAATATTCAACGCGTCAGCCTTGACAATCCAGAAACACTTTAGAGGAATGATTGGTAGAAAGGTCGCTGACAGTTGGAAAAAGGAAATTTCCTATCAAAAGACGTACAGAGCTCTATGTAACGCTTGTGCCACCACAATAGCAAGGTGTGTAAGAGGGCACTTTGCACGGGAGTATGTAAGACGACTCAAGCAAGAAATGGTGGAATTCATGATGAATTTAAGACTTGAGGACCTGCGAAAAGGAGAAGAGGAAATAAAGCAAGAAGAAGAAAGGAAGCTGTCTGTAGCTCGCTTATTCAAGAGGTAACAATCGTTTGGAGGAAGTTGTGGAAATAGCTGTAATAGGTGCTTTGATCTATGAAGCGCTACCTTTCGGCGAGCTAGGAAGTATACTACGATATTTGACTTTGAAGACACTTGCTGTACTACAGAGAAAGCCTTTATTACGAAGATCGGTCATTCATACCTTAATAAATTATTAAACTTCTCCAATTTTGTACTATGCAATTGTTTCTCATTCAATGAGCCGCTTCAAAAATCACTGATAACTGTTGGCTCTCTTTTATACCGATGACTCTCCTGCAAATCATGAAAAGGTAATCACAGGGATGAACCCGGTGACTCTATACTTAAAGCTCAGATTGACTGCTTTCTGAATAGTCCGAACGATAATTAGCATACTTTAGTTCGAGTGCTTTGGCCTTGCCAGCAGCATGAAAAGACCAATCCTCACGACCACTTCTCAACAAAATACAACACTCTTTGTGTCTTTGTAGGGTGTGCAATTAACATGTTTAAGCAGATTACGAATAGATGCAACGTGAAAGGATAATCTGGCAGAAATCGTTTCACGCTTGTTCAAACAGTCTTTCAAGGGAGTCATGGGGCATTTTGTTTCATCTATCTATCTATCTATCTATCTATCTATCTATCTATCTATCTCAGAAAGCTAAGTTTCGAGGTCAGTTTGTCTTTTTCTGATACCTATGCATGCTCAGTCATCTACTGACATCAACGAGCTTTACCCAGTCCCAATCCGTCGTACCATAATTTCATTGGACACAACACCATTGTGCCTACATGTACAGTAAGTGGTTACCACCAATCCCAACCGTAAGTTTCTCTTTTAGTGTCTACTGTCTACTATCTAAGCTTGTAGACCCTGAACTCGTAAGCATCTACTATGCGTTAATTAAATAACAAACAACTGAATTTAAGGTTGCTAACCTAAGAAGGGAACTACCCAGAATGAAGAGTGTCTCACTATCTTCCAAAATACCCTTAAGTTAGTATTATAAAATCTTGGAAGAGAAGGCAAGACTGGTTGGCGAGTTCATTGTTGTTCCTCAAGACCGAAAGTTTGCAAGGTAGTCGTAGTCCCTCGACCTCTTCTTTCACATTTACTACTCATAAAACACATTACTTAAGACAACTTCTTTGGTCTGAAACGTCATTCACATACAAAGCTTTCTATTTCACTATGAACACTGTAACCTCCATCCAGGATGTCGCTAATGCTGCAATCATGAAAGAGAACCAAAAGCTTTCCGCTGAAGCCAAGGCAGAATCATACTACATGGGTGCTATATTTTTGAACAATACGGAGCATACTTTTACTATGAAAACATTAACTGATCACTACTGATTTTCGCATTGACGTTGGCAAACCCGACGTAATTGCTGAAAAAATGACGCTTTTCAACAGACTTCGATTTTATGAATTACTAATGCCATCCAAAATTTGCATTGCATACCTTCCACCAAATGTTATTTCTGATATTGTGGAAGATAGAGATGTCTTTTTGGGGTCAGGTGTAGATAATTATAGATTTTGGCTCTCTCTCTTGGGTGCTACAAGGTCTGAAGGAATTACCATTGGCTCAAATCTTATCGAAGAACTCAAGGGTGATATCAAAATTGAAGAACCAAGAGATGGTGGTTTGGGCGTATCTCTGGAAGACTTATTCTATAGACGTGGCTTTTGGCATGCTTTGACTGCGAGAAATGTTTGGCAGCTTTGATTCGAAAGATGAGCTTCTCGAATTGAAATCTCACTGTTATAAGGAGTTACAATTGAAGCAGGTCCAAATAAAAACATATTCCGTGCATGTTTCCATAACTTAAGATGATTTTCCTTGTATTCCTCCGTCCATTTCGCTTTTGCATCATCACTAACATTAGTAGGAATAAGCCATCTGGATTTCACGGCATTATAAAGAGCTACATCGTCCATCAAATTTCCTTCGGTATCAGTGATGCTTTTTAGAAAATCAGGTACCTTTGCCATACTGTTGCCTGGATTCCTTTCGATGAAATCGCATCCCGAGAAACAGCAAACATGTGAAAGTAATTCCTTTGACCACTTGATATTATCTTTGCATATTTTGTCAGGAAATCTTGTTTTCAGCAAATCGTCAAATTTAACGTGAAGACACTTCCCGTCTGACTTAAGATTCAAGATTACGTCACATCCGAGGCAGCATAGATCATTATCATTTGTCCAAACTAAATCAATTATCTTTTGGTGGAAAAGAGCTGCTAGTTGATGGTCAGCTTCGAATGGTGCGCCAACACAATAGATTCTACCTTCAAATCTCTTTTCCAATTCTATCTTCAAATCGTATAGTAAATCTGGTCTATTGAAAGATACGAGTTCTTTCCTCAGCTTTGCTACTTTCACCGCATTTGCCAACTCCTCATCGAACGAATCAAAATCATCTTCCTTGTATAGTTCTTCTAGTTCTCTCCTTTTTTCTTCATTCTTTCCATATCTTGAAAGATGAGCATGATTTTTTTTCAAAGACCCAGGTAAACCATCGAAAACACAGACCAAAACCCCCTCGTTTTTATATATTGGATCTAATGCATTACATATTGCGTCGATTAATCCATGCACAGGTCTTTTTGGTTCAGTAAAGAGTTGATCTATATGATTTGGATTTCGCTTGATCATTTTTATGATAGTGATCGACATATCAATCCCAACGATAATTCGTTCTGGTGTATCTTTGATAAGCCGTTTCAATGTAGTATTGCAATGGTTCTCACCATCACGAATTTTTTTCATTAAGTCGTTAACACCCATGATTCCATATTGTAATTAGAATATTCCCTCGAGGGGTTAATTGTTGAGTGGTTGAGTTCCAAAGAAGGAAAAGATGAGGCTCTGGACGTCGTTGTCTCACATATGTCAACATATCGTGTCAATTGTGAATGAAGTCACAATTCCTTCAAGCACACGACACTATTATGTAGTATGGATGTATATGTGTAGTTTGTAGGTGCTTGGTTATGTTTTATTATGTTATATAGGTGTAGAGAAGTAAGGTTTTGTAATGAGTGGTTGTGTGTTGTTTTTTGGTGAGGGGGTGAGAATCGCCAAAAATGGAGGGTGTGCGCCCCGCAAAAAGCTATTGGACAGGATAGTGGATAACGTTCCATCAAAACAAGCCTACCAACGTTGTATCCTACCTGGTGTATTTGTTTTATACTCATTTAGCCATGTCAAAATACAAGGGCATATTTCAAACCAATCTTGTTTTCAAACAGAGCTAAATTATCGTGATGATTCCATTTAAAAAATATTGTACATACTTGCGTGGTATATGATCCAGGACCGCGACTCGACTCGTGAATAAATTATTTCCAACACAAGGTAAAAAGTAAAAAGTACCATACTTATGTTTGTACATAGACGTTCACATTTATCTCTTTTAGGAACACCACATTTGCAATTTTGGACTAATAGCTAGACTACATTGTTTTGTACAACTCTTAGAAGCCATTGCAATTGAAGACTCGAGCAACTACGAGATGAAACAAGGCTTTCAACGTGGTATGTTCTTCTTGAGAACAGGAACAAAGAAAGACAGCAAGAACGAGAAAAACAAATTGACTTTTGATATTTCAGAGCATCATTGGATGATCGACGAATTGAGAAGAATTGAAGATAAGTATTGTCAGCCAGGTGTATCTTCTACGATTCCTGGTATTATGAGGATGCCTTCCGCCAGGGAGACTTCCTTGAAGCTCACTGCTGAAAAGAAGAGGAAAAAGGTAAGACGAAATAGTAATATGAAATATATACTAAATTGATAGTACAACTACTTTCAATCATGAGTTCTATCTATCCATGCTTTGGACCCTACAAATACTTGTATATTCCTGTGAATATCATATTCTAATCCTCTCTTTCTTTTCCTTCATAAAAAAGAGTTCCCCCGTCATCATTGAAAAAGAACAAAACAAAACAAAAAATAAAGACTTCAAAGCCATCTTGACCAATGTAAACACTAACGGAACTGACAAGGATACATTTGACGCATACGGCTCTGGTGACAAGCGCCAAGATGAAACTGAAGATGCTAATACTATGAAGAAGGGAGAGGAACACACCGGGCCAAGTGCTGCTGTTGGAGAGGATAAGATCTTGCTGCTATTTGATTGTACTGATAATAAATCTGTTCATATCGATGGCCATGGAGAAGAGAAGGACAAGAGGGATGCCAGAGGAGATAACGAGAAGGATGTAAACAACAAGATTGGACATGGGAACGAGAAGGATGTTGACTTTGTTGCTTTTAAGTCTGCTTTAGAGATGCTCTATATTGCCGATGCGGCTAGTTGTATGAAGACAGAGGGAACTTACACCGGACCAAATGCTGTTGAAGAGAAAGAAGATTTGCACCGTCAATTGACGATTTTAGCTGGTATGACTCGTGAAAAAGAAGGTATTGATATTGATGGAGCTTTGCCTAGCCACAATGCTAGTATGACAGGTTCCAACCCTTCATGTTCTAGTAACGGTTCTATTCGGAATGCAAGGAAGATACGCGAGACAGAGACTTTAGGTCTATCACAGCCAACACCAACTGCAGTAGTCTTTGGATCATTTCTGGCAAAGGCACTTACTTCGCTCTTTGAATTTTTTCAGGGAAACCGTCTGAACAAGCTTTTTCCATCTATGATCCTATTGCTTTTCCCTCTTGCCTCTGTTGCTGCATCTAGTACTACTACCACGTCCATTTCTATGCACAAGTCTTCACTGTGTGATATCAATGATGCGGTGCCTTTCAAGCAAATGGATGCAACTTTGGGAGAGTGCAAATACCAGTGCATCTCTTTGCGTACTTGTAGCGGAATGCAGTATGTTGATCCGAAACAATGTATTCTCTATGATGTCCCATTTTCTTCAGTAAGTATTTGATCATGACTTAAATAGTTGAAACATGCTTTGTCTCAATTTTGTTTTCCCTACTCCAGATGAAATCTATTGATAATGACGCACTTTCATGTGGAATCAAGGAGAAGATTTTTGCTTATGAAGTTGCCTCTAATCAACTTGATGCTTTTGTTTATCATTTTGGATCCAAATGTGGCGAAGCAATCGACTATGACCATGTCACGAGAGTGACTGGTTTAGACTCTTTCTCTGCTTGTGAGGACAGATGTTTCGCTATGGAAGATTGCTATGCTTTTGACTGGAAAGGGTCATCCAAGAATGTTTGTAATATTCTTGAGTATGTTGTTGTCGAAGGAGATATCTTGCCTGTTCTTGGTCTAGACATTAAGTCAGATCGTGTATGTGGAGTGAGAATTCAAAAAGACAAGAGTAAAGCAGGTGACAAGCACAGTTTTGGTCAACATGTCAAAAATAGTGATACTCTAGATCCTATTGGTGAGATCAAAGATTCCAGAAGCTTGGAAACTGCTCCAGCATCTGTAGAGTCGGAATCGGAACAAGATGATTTTGCATTGGATGTTTCAAAATCCTTTCAAATGAGCTTGGAATCATTTATGCTTCTTTCTAGCTTCAAGTTTGATGATTCAAACCGTGAATGGTGTGTAATGTCCGACACACTTAACGAAGACTCCAGAATCAAGATGTGGCCATGTCCAGACGTCAAGAATTTGAAACATTGGTTTTACATTGATACTATGGATCGTTTGAGATTAAGTGTGAGACCTGATCTTTGTCTTCGTTGGCAAGAAGGAACCAAGCTACTTTTCAAAGATTGCGATTTGAACGGTTCTCCCAACTTCAAATTTGATTTTAGTGATGGAGCTCTTCGTGCAAGGAAGGATAATAACTCACTCTGGCTACTTGGTGTGAAGACTGAGAACAAGTATGGATTTCTTCGTTTGTTCAATCAAACTAATCATGGTGATAATCCTTCTTTGAATCTATGGTACACCATTTACGCCAGTGAAAGTCCATCTTTAGTTCCTTCATCTCAACCAACGTCTCAGCCAAGTTCCAGCCCATCCTCAAAACCATCCCCTTCCCCTTCGCGTAGACCAAGCCCTCAACCTTCCCCAAGTCCTTCCGCAAAACCGACGCGTCTTCCTTCCAGTGAACCTTCCATGCTTCCGTCTTTGCTGCCAAGCATCTCTCCATCGGACGAACCTAGTTCAACACCTTCAGATCAACCATCTTTAGATCCTACATCACTGCCGTCATTTGAACCATCTTTGCCGCCTTCTTCAGAGCCGAGTCTCTTTCCGTCAAGTGTCCCATCGGATCAGCCTAGTTCACTTCCGTCATCTACGCCAAGTGATATCCCATCAGATATTCCATCAGGTAAGTGCCATCATGACTGAGAATTTCGCACATTTGACGATCATCTCTCACTTGAATTAACCAACTCCAATATCTCGTATTCCAACCCAAAAAATAGACGTACCTTCAGACGTTCCAAGCGACATTCCTTCAGATATTCCATCAGGTAAGTGCCATCATGACTAAGAAATTCGTACCTTTGACCATCATTTTCACTTGACTTAACCAACTTCAATATTTCGTATTCCAACTCAATAGGTGTACCTTCAGACGTTCCAAGCGACATTCCTTCAGATATTCCATCAGACGTACCATCTGATCAACCAAGTTTGCTTCCGTCATCGATGCCATCAGATATTCCGTCCAACATTCCATCTGATCAACCAAGTTTGCTTCCATCATCGATGCCATCAGATATTCCGTCAGACGTACCATCTGATCAACCATCTTCACTTCCGTCATCGATGCCATCAGATATTCCGAGCGACATTCCATCTGATCAACCAAGTTCACTACCGTCATCGATGCCATCAGATATTCCGAGCGACGTACCATCTGATCAACCAAGTGTGCTTCCATCATCGATGCCATCAGATATTCCGTCAGACGCACCATCTGATCAACCATCTTTACTTCCGTCATCGATGCCATCAGATATTCCGAGCGACGTACCATCTGATCAACCATCTTCACTTCCGTCGTCGATGCCATCCGATATTCCTTCAGATATTCCTTCAGATCAGCCTAGTTCATTACCGTCGTCGATGCCATCCGATATTCCTTCAGATATTCCATCTGATCAACCAAGTGTGCTTCCGTCGTCGATGCCATCCGATATTCCGTCAGACGTACCATCTGATCAACCAAGTTTGCTTCCGTCATCGATGCCATCAGATATTCCGTCAGACGTACCATCTGATCAACCAAGTTTGCTTCCGTCATCGATGCCATCAGATATTCCGTCAGACGTACCATCTGATCAACCAAGTTTGCTTCCGTCATCGATGCCATCAGATATTCCATCAGACGTACCATCTGATCAACCAAGTTTGCTTCCGTCATCGATGCCATCAGATATTCCGTCAGACGTACCATCTGATCAACCAAGTTTGCTTCCGTCATCGATGCCATCAGATATTCCGTCAGACGTACCATCTGATCAACCATCTTCACTTCCGTCATCGATGCCATCAGATATTCCGTCAGACGTACCATCTGATCAACCATCTTCACTTCCGTCGTCGATGCCATCCGATATTCCGAGCGACGTACCATCTGATCAACCATCTTCACTTCCGTCGTCGATGCCATCCGATATTCCTTCAGATATTCCTTCAGATCAGCCTAGTTCATTACCGTCATCAATTCCATCCGATATTCCTTCAGACGTACCATCGGATCAACCAAGTTTGCTTCCGTCGTCGATGCCATCCGATATTCCTTCAGATATTCCATCGGATCAACCAAGTTTGCTTCCGTCATCGATACCCAGTGACATTCCGTCAGATATTCCATCGGATCAGCCGTCAGTTGAGCCATCTATTTGCAGGGATGAGGAAGGATGGATTGTTGGAGGTATTCTTAATGAAAACAATTCGTATGCTGGTCTTACTTGTGAACAAATTGCTTCCGCGAACTCTGACTCTTGGTGCGATGCAATTATGGCACAGTCTAATTCTACATATCTTGGTAAATCTGTAGTTGAGGCTTGCTGTGCTTGTCAAGGAAGTACCTACAAGACAACATATCCTTCATCCTGTCCATCTGACAAACCATCACTTTCCAATAGTCCAACTGTAGAACCAATACCATCATCTCAGCCGACTGACTGTATTGATGAACCTGGATTTCTCTTTTATAACGGAGAGAATGATGATATAGGACTTGGATGCAGTGACTTGATTGTGAATTTAGATGAAGATATGTGCAAGAGATTTGAGAACGTTGATTTTCATGGGAAGACCGTTTTAAGTGCATGCTGTATTTGTGGAGGAGGAATTCATCAGTCTCGCGAGCCAAGTTCCTCTCCATCTGAATCCCAGATGCCTTCTTCAGAACCATCTATGTCCGTTGCACCAAGCGACAAACCCAGCATATTACCGTCTTTAAACCCTACTGTCTCTTCTCAACCTTCCAACTTTCCAAGTAGTTACGGTGCTACCATCATTGATGGTAAGCCATGTAGGTATAGTCGAGAGTGTTTTTCTTCATTCTCATCTGAAGTATATGACGATAATGCATGTTTGAAAGACGCGGAGGAGACAATCGGACTTTGTAAACCTGGAGTAAGTTCCTAATGTATCTTTTTCATTTTTAATAGAATACAGAACCTAATATATCTTCAGGTATTGCACAGACAAGTTACCACAGTGAATTTTCAACTATTGAAGGATGAAAAATATTTCTCAAAAGACTTGACCTATTATCTTATTTTCGAGGAAAAAGGGAATCTCCGTCTTAAAAATTCTACCGATGTTGATGTTTGGTCGGCGATTGACAATTTCCCAGAGGAAGGATATGTTGATAACACATGTTTTCTGCAAAGAAATGGAAACTTAGTCATATTTGATAGTACGAATAAACCACTTTGGACAAGTTCACAGGACTTGCTCGAAGTGTGTCATGGAAATTGTCTCAGCGACGATCATTGTACTCCAGGATTGATTTGTTATTCTCAGACTTCTAGACGACGTCTTTTGGAAGATACTAGTGACAGTCCTTCAGATCAACCTAGTTCTGTTCCGTCATCGATTCCATCAGATATCCCAAGTGGTGAGTAAATGAAGAATAGTTCTCTCTTTCCCTTTTTTCCGTCATTTACACTTTACTAAGTTTGTTCTTTCGTTTCTACTTGTACTCAATAGACCAACCTTCAGATATTCCGTCAGACGTACCATCTGATCAGCCAAGTTCACTTCCGTCATCTATGGCACCATCCGATATTCCGTCAGACGTACCATCTGATCAACCATCTTCACTTCCGTCATCGATGCCATCAGATATTCCGTCTGACGTACCAAGTGGTGAGTGAAAACGATTCTAGTTCCACTGCTCAATTATTTCTTGACTTGAGGTTGTGTGTTTTGCTACAGCTTTTGTTGATGACAATTTAATCGATTTTCTGCCTTTCATTGTTTTCTATATGACTTTCTCTTTTCTAACTGCGTTTCTATAGACGTCCCTTCCGATGCTCCATCTGATATACCATCGAATCAGCCTTCTTTGCTTCCGTCATCGATGCCATCAGCTATTCCAAGCGACAATCCTTCATACCAAACAAGTTCTGTTCCGTCATCGATGCCATCAGATGTTCCGTCAGACGTACCATCTGATCAACCATCTTCACTTCCGTCATCGATGCCATCAGATATTCCGTCCGACGTACCATCTGACGTACCAAGTGGTGAGTGAAAACGATTCTAGTTTCACTGCTCAATTATTTCTTGACTTGAGGTTGTGTGTTTTGCTACAGCTTTTGTTGATGACAATTTAATCGATTTTCTGCCTTTCATTGTTTTCTATATGACTTTCTCTTTTCTAACTGCGTTTCTATTAATATTACATAGACGTCCCTTCCGATGCTCCATCTGATATACCATCGAATCAGCCTTCTTTGCTTCCGTCATCGATGCCATCAGCTATTCCAAGCGACAATCCTTCATACCAAACAAGTTCTGTTCCGTCATCGATGCCATCAGATATTCCGTCAGACGTACCATCTGATCAACCAAGCAATATGCCCTCTGTAACCCCGGTCCCGGGTTGTTCTGGACAAAACGATGCTTCTACAAATTTCTGTATAGACCCTTCCTTTACCGATTCATCGCCCAAAATTGGTGAAATCACAGACAAAGGACTAGATGCTTTTAGTCTAATCGAAAATTTGGGTCTTTGTGAAGGAAATTGTGACACAAATTGTGCTGACGGTCTTGTATGTATTTCACCAGACCAAGATGGTAGTGTGAGGGGATGCTATGGAATTTCAAATGCAAATTATAAATACTGTACATACCCCATTTTGGACAATTCCAAGAGTAGTTCGGGTAGCCTTGACTTTACAGAAAGCTTTTTCCGGGTAACCAATACGGGAATTCTACAAGTGTACGGCTTAAGGACTGATTTAAGCGTTGCTTCCGAGAAATTTTTGGTTTGGGATAGCAACAATTTAAAAAATTCAAATCCAGTCAGCGTGAGCAATGACTTCGAACACGACTCAGACTTTTCGATATCTACTGCAAGAGATATTTTTTTCTCCGGAGACTTTACGCACCATAACTTGATCATGGACATCGTTGAAAACGAGAGCAGCGGGCTTCATGTGACGACATCATCTATTGAGATACATGGAAGTACATCAAAGTCCTACGAATTTGCCTCTCCGATTGATGTTAATCAAAGTACTATGATTTCATTTAACGTGACTCTAGGTAATGGTGTAAAAGCAATTGCATTATGCGTTGACGTTGTAAGGGTAGCAAGTGACTCTAGTACCGATGGTGGGTTATCAACCAAATGCCTAGCTATAGGAGGGACAGCATCTTCTCCCTCATCTTCAGAAGAAGCGCCATATGAAGGCATTCTCTCTGACTACGTGTCAAGTGATACCACTGTTGAAGCGGGAATCAAAACATCAATGGAATATAAGCTTTCAGAAATGTTCCCAACAAGACTCGAAACAATCAAATACATTGGTATTATTCAAGTAGTAAATGAGAATGATGCTTCCGTTACATCCTCCTTGATCGAAGATTTGTTGTTTGCTGACAACAACAATGACTCTCAAGTCAATAGAAAGCTAACGTCGAGCTCTGAAATCTGCGTCTGTGGTCCCAATGAGCTTGCTTCAACCCAGAGAGCTGGTCTCCATCACACGTGCTCAGATGCATTAGATTTTTGCTCTTCTGCCGAAGATAAATTGAAAGAAATCACAAAGAACGAAAATGAGTTTTGCTCTTCCCACTTTGAATGTAGATCGGGTCTATGTCAAAATGACAAATGTACATCAAGGGTAAGTGAACATTCACAGCTCATTGCCATTACTACTGCAATTTTGAAGTGGCACTTATTTCTAATGTTTTTGTTTAGAGTATGAAAATTACAGAGCGAGTCTTCCCCGGGAAAGATCTCGAGATTAAAAAGGTCTTTTCTATCAAGAACAGAGAATATACAGATAGATACATTTTTGTGTCGAGCTGTGATAATGGTGGGCAAGAACTTGGCTACTCAAGTGATGCCAATGATCTAGGATCTCTTTTTTTTAGAGGAGATGATGGTGCAACACTTCACTCTGTTCGGTGCGGTACAGCTAAAGCAGTCCATCTCGATGGTGGATGTAGCGATTACACTCCTATCATAATGTATGACACAGACCGTAGTAAAACTCATCAAAAATGGATCTTTACGAGTGATGGACAAATCCGGAGCCACAAGTGTAACTCTTGGAACTTAAGTGGCGATCGAGCTCCTGCAGATCGTGTTGATATTCCGCAACTCTACCTTGCAAGCCCTAACACAGGTGATTGGAGAAAATGGAATATTGACTACAAAGGGACGGCTCCTAAACTGAGTAATTGCGAAGGTGGCTGCTGGAATAATGATCACTGTAGGTCAGGCTTGATATGTGAAAAAGGCATTACAACAGACGTTACATCTGTAGCCGGATGTTTTGGCATTCCCGAAGCTGGCGCCGGTTACTGTTCTGAACCAGGTCTGCTCAGGAATATTGTATGGCATGGTGCATATGGTGATCAAAATACATTTATTGGTTCTGAAGGAGGGTCTAATGTAGACGACATCAATGGTATACAGTTGTTTGGTAATGTGTGGAAGGCTTATCAATTGGAGCAGCCGTATAGTGTCACAGGAAATACCCACGTATCTTTCAAATTCAAGATGATCAAAGAAGCAGAAGGTCATGCTATTTGCTTTGATGATGATGATGTTGCTGATACATATGGTGGGTTCCAAAAGCGCTGTATTGTATTAGCAGGAACTGAATTTGATCACTGGGATAACCATCATGTACACAAAGTCGTTTTGCATAACAGAAATCAAACTGTTGTAGACACCGAGACAGGTTCAGTAGAAGCCGTGGTAGATGTAAAAATTGGACATTTTTTCAATAGAAAGGGAAAAACAATTAAGTTTATTGGGTTTGTGCAAGATAATGATGCGGCCCCTTTTGAGGGCATTTCGAGTTTTAGAGACATTCAAATTTTTGAGGTTGAACCAGTAAGTTGAGAAATCTATAGGATTATAAGCGATTTTTGCATATTTGTTTACTGACAAATTTATTTTCTCCTTTTGCGAAAAGAACTCTGCATGGGAAATTATTCCAAAACCCGAGTCTGAAAAAGATTTTGATGCATCATCGGTTGATGTTTTATCTCAAGCCGTCTCTTACAACCGGGAATTCCAGGCTGTCGTTATGAACGAATGTTTTGAGTCCGACCGTACAGAAGAAATATCTCGGAACATGTATCTTCGTTCTCAAACCTCATTCACAACTCCTCTCCGTAAATTGAGATGTACTCGACAGCATTGTGGTCGTATGGAAGTCTATACTGACATCAAATCAGGTCCCCAGTTTATGGAGAACAGTGCGCAATTTACTATCTCGCAGTTTACTGGTACGCTTGGAGAACAAAGTGCATCCTTTAAAAATGGCTCATTGCAGTATGGAGATTTTTCGAAAACGTTTAGATGCCCTGGGGAAACACTAGCTACAAAATTTATAGTCAATACCAGTGATTCCAAAGAAACTTTCCGCATCAAAAATAGAAGAGTTAATTCATACCTTACAGTTAGAGGGTGCACTAATGGAAGTATGATTTTTGGATCTAGTGAGGACGGTTTGAACACTAGATTCTATTTTGGTAATGATGGAGAAGTACTACACTCTGCTTTGTGTGGCGATAGTAAAGCTGTATATCTGGAAGGCGGAAATTGTGATAACTTTAATGTATTTATGTGGACAACTCATGGAGGCAGTAATCAGAAGTGGTCCTTTAATGACGAAGGAGAATTAAAGGTTCAAAAATGTTTGTCTCGATCAGCTGTATTATTTTTTAATAGGCTTATCATGTTTCCTTCAGATGGTTTTTGGCTTGCTTTTTCCAATTGGGAAATAAAAAATCGGAGGACACAAAGTATCCGTGAAATGTCTTGCAGTGATGTGAAACCTAATGCTGGGCTCAAAGTTCATGGCAATGTGTTTGAAGAAAGTAGATATATTACAAGTTCTTACGGTAGTGAATATACTGAGTGTCCTAATGGATATATGGTTGCAGGTTTCGAATGCAGGGATACATTTTGTAACAAGTTGAGACTTCTTTGTAAAATGGTTGAGGTAAGACAGACTCTCAAACAGATCAAACTCTCAAACAGATCAAACTCTCAAACAGATCAAACTCTCAATATATGTTTTCATGTGTTTCATTTAGATTGTACCAAGGTATACGATTAGAACGAGTTTAAAAATTTACACAAAAGCAAATGATTGGGGTAGCGAGACCGATGTTCTTCTCATACGCAACACTGAACTAGCTATAACTAACCAAATGAGAGGAAAGAGAGAATGTTTCAGCGAATACGGGCAAAATTTGTTTAGAGGGGAAGGACTTGGTTTTCCGTTATCTAATGAGGAAGTTTTCTATTTTAATGGTGAAGCGGACGTATTTGTGAGATACTCCATCAATATCGATGGAACTTTAGGAGTAAGGTCTGAAGAATCATTTTCGGATGGTAATTATAACACTACTTTCAATAGTGTCAGCAAACCTATTGGTTTCGGGCAATTTGATAGAAGTGATGAATTCAGTGATAGTGATGGAAATCTTTTGGTGGCAGCAGTAAGTGCTGCATCCACCAAGTCCCCAAAGGAACTTGTCAATAGTGGTGCGATTGCTTTCTACACAAGGATTAATAGTACTTGGCATTTAAAAGGGGAAGTATACGGTCAAGAAAGTGAAGACAAATTAGGTCTTCTATCAGTTGAATTCATCGGTCAACACGATTTGAAAGTTGTCTCAGATAATTATTTTATTGATTATGTCAGTGACAAACTGGTAAGTAGGAAGGAATTCAACGCTATCATGCTTTCTCAATTTACCTCTCTTACCCTTCGTTTCTTTGATCAAGAATGAGTGCCCGTTCCATGCTCATATGGATGATGGCACCTGTATTTGTGATGAAGGTTATATTGCAGTGAATAATGAAGATACATTGACAAGGAGAGTAATTGGCGCTGATTACTGCGTGTTAGCATTTTTCTCTACTCTTTTGGTCCACGAGGTTGAAAATGAACAGAGTTTAATCTCTATAATAATCAACAATAACGCTTTACAAAACATTAGCATCCAGCAGTTCAGTGAGGGATCGAACAACCCTGAAGATGTAGGCCTAATTTTGAATGAAAACATAATAGTCACAGAACAGCAGGAAAGTACAACAGTCACTCTTATCGGCTTAAATCCAGGACGTCGATATCTTACAACAATTACTCTAGGAGAAGAAGAAACCGTGAACTTTCCTTTAGTCCCAAGTTGCTCATGCTCTTCTTTGACGAACAATGATCAAACCGGTAGACCAATGAATCTAAGACTTATCCAAGACAGAGGTCATGTTATTCTAGAGTTCACTGATAATTCCAAGTGTGAAAGTGGGTTTTCTTTCACTAGATTTCTTGGATATGCTGAATTTATTGACGATAGTAAACATGCAACCAGTTTTGCTCCTGACTTTTTGTTTCAAGCTCCAAAACAGTGTAACTCCATAATTACTCCAGAGACTGAAGCCAGTGATGATTTGACTATCTCTAGATTGCTTGTTGGACAAGTTTATTCATACTGTGTGAGAGCCATCAAGGAAGGAAATTACATGGACCTGACACCAAATGCGCAGGAACTTCGAGCACTTTCTTCTTCATCGGCAATTTGTGAAACTCATAGGATTGCATGGGAGTCTTCCATATCCGGATTCATATCAAGTACACCTGATGCAGGTTCATTGGCAATCAAAAATGTTCATGTGCACTGGCAGCTTTTATCTGAAGATGGAAGGCCCCTCAGTTGTTCAGGGTGCATAGGTTCTACGAAAACAGACGACGGCGGCTTATTTAGCATTGATTTTAACATCCAAAACGAAGCTGATCTCTTTCAATCAAATGATGCTGATATACCAGTGAACTTATACTTTTCAAAAACTACAACGAGCAATGGAACTGCTTTCTCTCACCGTTTCCTCTGCAATCAAGGTCAAGATATTTGTGACGATGTTGCAGGGCACACTGTGTATTTGAAACATCTTCACTTCGATTCTCCAGTACATATTTATGATGATACAAACCTCCCATTCTCTGGTAAATTGTTAATTCATGGGACCAACTGTCCGATAATGAATGCCAGGGTGTGCCCCTTGCACAAAGCAAGTTCCGCTCAAAGCCTTGAGGTATTAGTAGGAGACATTTGCGTTGAAACTAATTCATATGGAGAGTACACCGCCCCTGTTGTGATAGGCAGTGTAATCTATGGAGTTAGAATAGAATACGAAGAGCATATTTTTGAAAGAACTTTTGAAAACAAATGGAATTATGAAGCAGGAGTAACAATCACTGAGGGAGGATTCTATGGAAAGAATGATTTTTACGACATGTCTAAAGCGCGCTTGATTATCCATGGTTAGTTCATTCATTTTTTCTTAACTTTAACTCAACATCATTTCTCACAAATCCTTTGTTTATGCAGTTGCTGGAGGACAATGCAACCATAGTCTTGGAACAGCTTCGATTGAAATTCGTATCAGAGGTTGTGATTCAAGCCTTCACGATGGTGGATATCTTGATCAAGACTTTACTCAATCTTCTTTCGAAAAAGTTTACAATGCAATGCCTGCTCACTTCTTGAATGTCAGGATTAAAGAAGTGGACGCTGGTGACGCAAGTGCAGTCATAACGAATTATTTTTTGAGTGAAGACCCGCGTTCAATCAATCTATTGAGAACAGCAGAAGAGGACCAAGCACTGAATACCGTTATAGAAGAAGAGGAAGAATCGACTAGTAATACTGGAACGCCAAATGAAGGACTGGATGATATAGAGTCAGTGAAAACTGCGGAAACCCTTAAAGAAACTGTTAGATTCCAATATGACGGAAATCTGAAGATGGAAGTGTCTGTAGTAGGGGATCGTCTCGAATGCGAAAAAGACCCTGCAACAATTTCTGGAGATTCATTTCATGTCGTTGATTATATGCAGCTCATTGATATCTCAGTCAAACTGAAATTTGAAATCATACGAAACACTCTTTTCTGCAATTTAGTAGATACTGACAAACACAAACTCCTTATCGAGTCAAATCTAGGAATGGATAAAAATGCTGGTTTTGACCAATTCTATAATGCACTTGGTGATGATCAGGAAAAGAATTTGATTTCCAAATGTTCTACAATAGCACCACCAAATGATGACGGAGTCGTAAGATCCGCAGACGGTCCATGCTTATTGAATATTAACAGTAGCAATTCTGGAAGTGGTTTGGATATAAAATTGACTGTTGGGAGACCAAATATTTCTTCTCCATATACAAAAAGAGTTAACATCAGAGTACAAGGTGCTGATACTGATGTGCAACACAGAGCAGATTTCTTTATTGTCGGCCTATTTTCAAAAGGTCCAAAGGAATCCTTCGCTTTGCCGACTCACCAACCAATAATGGTCTTACGAGATCCACCGGGTAGTGGATCCTTTGCTTCATACGAAAATATAAGGACAAGTATACGAATATTTGCAACTGATGACAAAACAGGGACAGAAGGGAAAATCAAAATCAAAAGTATGTCGATTCTCATTTCTATTATAACACTTTCACTTCGTTTCTCACATTCTTCTGCATTTTCTAGCTGGTTTATCATTAGACCCAACATTCAAATTATGCTCGGGAGGAGGATTTGGTGCTGTCATACTTGGCTGTAAAGATCCCGTCGCCGGTGAAAATGATGGCGCTGTAGAAACCGAATACGAAGTAGAAACAGGCACAGCGAAATCGAAGAGAACGACGACAAACAAATTTTCTACTACATGGAGTTATTCCACTTCTACTGATGCAGGAATGTAAGTGACCCACGGTATCTCCAACATAAATTCTGCTAAAGTACTCACTCTTTATTGGATCTTGTTTCAGAGCGGGAGAGGAGAGTGATATATTTGTGGTACCGAACTTGAATGTTGCGTTTGAAGAAGTTCTTATCGTTGATTGGTCGAATGAAACATGCGCTGCTAAATTAGACGGTGACGATTTCCCTTCATCAGTCATTTTCGACCTGGAATCAGAGAGCAGTAAACCCGCGCTCTCTTTTTATTCTAGATATCATATAGTGACCACGAAGATGGCAGAAATATCCAACGCTATAGATGCCAAAGGGAGAGAAGTGGGGCTTGTGTTGAATTCAACAAACGACGTAGGTGATGATGTTTGCTGCGTTACAGGGGAAGGCTACTGTTTAGAAGATGAACCCCGAAGAAAGTGTACAGATGATGATTATGTGTATGAACTAGTGGAATTTGATGAGCTTTCCAATGCTGGTGATGCGTGGGTTGATATTCTCGAAGCCGCAGATGCAACAAAGACTCAAGCTATCGACAACGGCCAAGAAAAATCAATTTTGAATTGGTTCGAAAGCCAGAAAGAAAATCAGTATTTTAATAGAGCAGGTTATTACGAAGAAAAAGTTGACTTGGACATGGCATTTTCTGGACTAGCACCAGAAAGTCTAACAGATGGAGCTTTACCTTTGGATTACTATGCAGACCCTATTCAAGAAAATGCAAATCTCCAGACTGCGAATAGGTTGCAGTTTAGTGGTGCCGGCGGATCATATCAATTGACATTTAACAGAGCATCATCTGTTGAGTTTAGCACCATGACTTGTGAAAATGAAAATATCATGAAGGTGAGTTCACACACAGTTTAATATGATTCAAATAGATCCACACACTAATTAGAATGATTATAGTTTCTTGATTGGATGAACGGAATCTTAAGCTTGAGTGATCCCGGAACTGCAGTAGCTACAGGCATTGGAGAAGCTTGGAACCTATACTCGGAACTAAAGCTAACACATCAAACTGGTATATCTCATAACAAGCAATTAGGCAGAGGATTACAGAAATATTTGAAAAACTTACAAGCCAGGTATAAAATTTGGGAGAAAGAGGAAGCAAAAGCGAAAATAGAAGCTGAAAGAAAGAAGAAATTAGGAGGAAAGCAGGGTGCAGAAGATAAGAAGAAAAAGCTTGAAACTTTGAGAAAAGAGAAAAGACAATATGATTCGAAAATAGAAAAAGATCCCTCCAAACAACTTGTCAGACAGGATGCAAGTTCCAGCTCTGATTTACTGAACAAAAGAGATATTGAGAAAGCTATGAAAGAAAAGAAGCGACAGGAGAGAAGTGACCCGGCATTAAAGCAAAGGAAAGAATCAATAGCTGCTGAATCAGCTGGTAAGGCTCAGAAGGGATCGAAAGGTACCTCCCTAGGTAAAAAAATTACAAAATCTCTCGGTATGGCTATGGGATCTGCACCAGTTCTTATTGGATCCTATATTGCAGGCTGTGATTACAAAACAACATCAGAAGCCGAACCGGCTGAATTGGAATATGAGCTTTCTGCGTTTGGTATTGGGGTAACAGCAGGTTTTAGTGGAGGTAAGTATTGGCATCTAAAAACATGGATATGTCTATCATAGCTATTTCGGAAACTTACTTTATTGCTTGGAAAGATTTCCAAGTTGTTGTTGAACATGAAACAGTGAAAACAGACACAGAAGAAGAGTCAACAAGTATATCTGTCACTTTCACCGATGCCGACTTTGATGACGAGTTTGTTGTTGATATGTATTATGATGAATTATATGGAACATTTATATTTAATACTGTTTCTGGAAGAAGTAGGTGTATGTGGGAGAAGGGAACAGGAAGGGCTGAGGACCCTTCACTAGTTGTATTGGAGTCGGCATCATCCTATATTTTTCCCGACGAATCGATGATATTTGAAGTGGAGATGAACAACATTGGGAAGACTCAAGATAGTTTTTTCTATCTTGCTCAAGAACATGCACAAAATAGACCCTTGGATGTAGTTTTAGTTGGGGGTGACGCTTCCGGAATAAATACAAATGGGAATGTGATTCATCTTTTCAGAGACAACCCGGTTATAAGGCAGATTAAAGTGGAAAGAGGCATTACTGGGTACGAATTTCCCCCAGTCCAGCTTATTTTGAAGAGCAAGTGTGAAAGTGATTTAAACATGCGTCAGGATGATGTTAGTGGTTTGTATGTCACTGTGCCTTTATACAACCATATAAATGAGGCAGGGGAACCGGTTCTAAAATGGATTGAACCTTGTCCTAAGATATACTGGAGTGGAAATTTGAAAAGGGAAAGAACGTTCTTGGTTAACAAGAATACAGTAGATGCAAACAACGGCGAAATGTCTATTCCAATTCAGATATTCAATCCATTAGCGACTAGTAGTGGAAAGAACATCACAGATTTGAGAGACGATGGGAAACTAGAAAACATACGACTTCGCTATAGAAGAGTCGGTGACATATCTTGGGATTCAGCATTAATTGCTCAGACAATATCTCCCTCAAATAGTCCGACAGACTTGGACTTTTTAAGAGACGAGCTAGAAGTGAACGAAGATCCATTTGGATTTTCTTCTCTTGTATGGTCATTAGACACAGTTCAACAAGGCCAGGTTGAAATTATGCTAGAGATTAAATGCTCAGCTCCTGCAGGTGCACCTGAGGAAGTCATGGGGTCTAGAGAATCTGTCATTACTGGTTTCTTTGATATTGAACCGCCAGATCAATATGGGAGAAAAGCCTTACCTCTTCGACATGATATTCTGTTTGGCGAAGAGCTCGAAGTCCTATTCACAGAAGAAATCAATTGTCAGAGACCATTTTCTTTTTCAATCAATGTTGATATAATTGGTACCAACTACATTGGGCTTAGAATAGGTGAAAATATCCAAGTGAATTGTCATCAGAATACTTTAGGTTTTAATTTCAAAAACTTAGACCAAGAGCTCATTGCAGGAAAAGAATTCGAAGTAGAAATACAACATGTCATGGATAGAAATTATAACGAGATTGAGCTGCCAATTAAATTCACGAAGAGGTTCGCTGAGCTTGATTTCGATAGCGCGTCCATAACATTCAAGTTTCAGGTAGACGCAAATTGCACTCAAGAAAGTGTCGAAGAAGATTCCAGTGAAATCAGATCCACAATCACTAATAGCTTGGGGCTTGATTCTGACGACAGAATTCAAATTCACTTGTTGACTTGCAATGTCGACGGAATGATTGATGCCGATGTAAAAATACTCCCAGATACAGACGGAAGGAGGCTGAGAGCAGTAGAGAAAAAGGAGGCGCAATTTTTATCGAAGTCGACATTGGAGCTAATGAACATACTCAAGAACAACATAAATAATGGCAACAATGGTAATCACGGGAGAAGATTGCATGTAAATTCAGAACCAAGGCTAAATGCCTATTCGATCACGTCCATAAATGTCATTCCATCAAACGAAGACAAGATGAAATTTAGAAGTACTACAAAGGAATTAGCCGAAGAAGAAAGACTGAACAGAGAAAGTCTTGGAATTGTCGATGATCCAGAACAGGCTGAGCCTGTGCTGGGCAACGAAATTAAGGAATTAGAAAGGGAATTAAAAGAGTCTATCGCAAAAGAAAAGATTGAAGAGATCAAAGAACTGAAAGATTCAATGGAAAGAGAAAAGAATGAGGAGATGAGAGAATTAAAAGACAACATGAACAACATGATGATGATGCAAACGGTATTGATCCTTGTTGTGGGTTCCGTCCTGGGGACTATATTTTACTTACAAAGTATGAGAAGCAAAAACATTGCTTAAAGGGGACAAATTATAGCATTACGAAAATAATACAATTACTTTATCTAGATTTCACCCATCATTTTCAATGTGTAATCCCGAATAATTTCCATTTCATCAATTTCTGCATACGGATTCTCCTTCAAGTATTGAGACGGAGTGATACCCATATCATTCTTCATGTTGAAAGCTCTGATTCCCTTTTCTTCGAGGATGGTAAAGATAAACTTCCTTGAGAGGCTGAAATGAAGTGCAAGCTCTGTGTAGAGCATACCTGTCGTCATTGTTGATGTTTTTCATCCAGTTGTGCACTGCTTCTTCGTGAGAACAATTGTAAATATCGACCCTCTTCATCTCCATAAGAAGTTGAGATGACAATCAATTTTGTATCCTCAACAACACAAAACTGAAGCTCTACATCCCGCGGAACGTTGCAAATAGTCAAGTTTGTATTACGTGCAAATGCGTAGTCTCTAACTTGTCTACACCTTGGAGGAAGAAAGACGCTTGACAGATTGCACTGTTGAAATGAAAGTTCTCCAATAACCTCTAAATTGATTGGTAGCTTGATATAAACAAGACTGTCACAATTGAAGAAAGCACAGTACTCAATTCGAACAACAGTGTTTGCAAAAATGACTTTTTTGCTGTTGAAGCAATGACTAAAAGTATATGCTGGAATCTTTGTGATGCCTTCGACCACTATTATCTGCTGCCATGATTGTCGCTCTCGCCAGTAATGTTTACATTCATCGGATAGAGGCCATTCTTCCCATCCATCCATCGTTTTATAACCAATATGGAGTTCATGCCACCACTCTTCTTCTAGATCATAATCGAAGAGTTCCGTCGATAGTCACGAGATTGTCGACAGTAGCTACCCTCATACTCGTATTACTTTCTATTGGCGCTTAGTTACCTCAAATCGTAGTAGCTAGCTAGGTTTTCTAGAGATGGTAATATTCAATGAAATTGAAATGCCAATGCAGTGCCCTGATCCCTGTTTGTGGTTTCAGTTCTGTTTGTTGTGTTTTGTGTCTGTCCGCTATCGCTTGGTCTGTCGCTTCGATCGCAATCTCTTTTTTTCTTCTTCCTTCACTAAATGACTACAACACTAGCCACATATTGCAGAACAATGACGAGTGAGTCCGTAAAAATAAATGCATTGATACCTACCATACTTATCAAATAAAATAAAACTCTTGAAATTCAGAAGACGCATATTAAAAAATTATGAATTATTATAATGAATCCTCTTTGTTCAATCCATTACATACAGGCAATACTTGGAGTTCATAGGAATATCATACTCACGAAAAGAGCATACTTTATCGCCAACATCATTGAGAAGTTTGAGTTTAAATCTATCAGATCTATCAGATCTATCATATTATATTCTTTATTTTATTTTCATACATTTGTACAATTCCATTCTCCCAAGACGTCTGCAATAAGAGTTATATTTTCTTTCAAAAAAAGAGGTTTTCTTCGATACCGTAGGGAAGGCGATAAACCCTCTCGAGTTGGTATAAGCAATGTGCAATGTGGATATCGAATTGCACAATGCTTTCAATAATAAGCTCAACTATGATTCTGTGGTGGAAACAGACAAGGCCATATTGGCTCTTGGAAAGGAACAAGATCGTCTCGTTGCAAAAGTATGTGCTAATGAAGTAGTCTTTGGTATCTTGGACTGGATGGACGAGGGGTGGTATTTCTCAAAGCCAAAAGAAGGAAAGTTACTTTCACGTGCAGACTCTGTCTTGAGAAATAAGGATCTCCTGCTTCAAAATATTCATGAGGAAGGTCTTGAAACATATGACAAAAAGGAGCAAACAATCCTTGAGGAAAGAAAGTCTGACTCCCTCCTTGAGGAAAATTCAAAAATCGAGAAGTTTTCTATGCTTTACACAGTCTTACACTACCTTCGATTTATCGATTCTTTGAAAAAAGAAAAACCAGTCAACAAAGTGAAAATGGAGGAAGAAGCTGCTATGAGAAGGAACGAAAAGATAAAGTTGGCAAATGAATTGGCAAGGGCAGGAGCTAGGCGCATAGCAGAACGACAACTGTATGAAGCAAGGGTGAAGGTAAAACGATCCCAAAAGGTCAAGAGAGAAACTTCAATATTCAACGCGTCAGCCTTGACAATCCAAAAACACTTTAGAGGAATGATTGGTAGAAAGGTCGCTGACAGTTGGAAAAAGGAAATTTCCTATCAAAAGACGTACAGAGCTCTATGTAACGCTTGTGCTACAACAATAGCAAGGTGTGTAAGAGGGCACTTTGCACGGGAGTATGTAAGGCGACTCAAACAAGAAATGGTGAAATTCATGATGAATATAAGACTTGAGGACCTGCGAAAAGGAGAAGAGGAAATGAAGGGGCAAGAAGAAAGGAAGCTGTCTGCAGCTCGCATATTCAAGAGGTAAATATTTGTTGGATGGATATGAAGTGTGTGCAAGATCTAGGAAGCTCCACCTTTCGGCGAGTTGGGAAGTAAACAATGATATTTGACGTTGAAGAGGGTAACTACACTACAGAAAAAGCCTTGATTCTGAAGATCCGTCATAACGTATTACTAATTACAATCGTTCAACGTCTCCAATTTTGTACCTATGCAATTATTTCTCATTCAAAGATCCCAATTAAAAAAAAACACTTTTTAAACTGTCGACTCTTTTCGCCGATGACTCTCCTGCAAATGATGAAAGGTGATTACCGGGATGAATCTATTCTAAACCTCAAATTGACTGCTTTCTGAATAGTCCAAACGATAATCAGGATACTTTCGTTCGAGTGCTTTGGCCTTGCAAAACCTCATTTGTGACAAACATAAAATGCTAAGCTCAAAACTACATGACCAAGTTTCATAATGATCATGTCCAAGCACCGTGTCACACTTTGATAAGCATTCTTTGTAGAGTTTTTCCGCCTTATCGATTTTCCCATACCTTTGATATAACCTGGCAAGATTGCGAAGAGATTTCAACGTATCAGGATGGTCTGGACCTAAAATCAACTCACGCTTAGCTAAACAGTCTTTAAAGGCATGTTTAGCCTTGTCATATTTGTACTGGGCTTGATAAGTTTCTGCGAGATCGTTGACAGAATTGAAAGTAGCAGGATGATCTGGTCCTAGAACTGTTTTGCGCTTCGATAGACAACTCATGTGGAACTGCTCAGCCTTGATATATTTCTTTTCACTGTGATATAAATTTGCAAGACCACACATAATTTCTAGAGTAGTAGGGTTATCCAATCCAAAGACCATCTCACTGTACCAAAAGCAATGTTTGTAGAGTGTCTCAGCCTTGTCATATTCTTCCGCAAAGTCAAATTGCTGTGCAAATCTTTTCAAACATTCCAGGGGTGCAGACTTGTTAGTACCTAGGAATTCATCTCTCTCCGAGTCACTCTCCGAATGATGAGCTCGAAACGGAACAAAGTTCATTTTGAAGATTAGCCAACCAAAGTCAGGTATGGGGTTGCTCGAGGATTGTCTGCGGAATGGTTCGGCCTTGGCATTAAAGAGTTCTTCAGCCTTTTCATAATGTCCTCGTCGACGATACAACTCGGAAAGATTGTAAAATGATATCAATGTGATAGGTTGATATAGACCCAGGACTAATTGGCATTTTGACAAGCAATCATTCCAAAGTCGCTCAGCTTCATCATCTTTACCTTGCCTATCATATATTTCCGCAAGATTGTTCATAGAAGTTAATGTGACAAGATGATCACATCCAAGAGTAGTCTCATTCTTCAAGAAGCAATCTTTAAGTAGTATCTCAGCCTTTTCATATTCTCCTTTGTGTTGGTATAATATTCCTACAAGATTATTCAACTTTACTTCATCAGGTGAAAACTTGTCGACCGCGTTCATTTCTTCAAGTCCGACCTCTAAAACCCAATCACGCAATGTACCAAATACTGTACTGTCAGCTTTTACAAACCCAACTTTATCTCCCATAAATTCATGTATAAGCTCTTCCTCTTCAGGTTTGGAAGCTTTGCTATCGGCTGTATTGACCATACATAACATCTCAATGATGACCTCCTTTGGATCATTTTTGCATTTCTCAATAAAAGACCGTTTCTCAAGATTACTCATTGCCACCTCAAATTTCGCTTTAGAAATAGCTGTACAGTATAGTTCATAGTAACACCATGCTCGCTGCAAAGGAATGCAAGCATTCCATGAAGGCATGATAAGCACAGTATTGCCAATCTCCTTGATTGCATCCATGAATGTAGATGCATACCACTCATTTGACAAATTCACAGTGTCTTGTTGATTATAAGAAAAGATATCAAACCATACAATCTTATTCGGTTCGTCTTTGAACTGATCTCCAAGTGCCTCAAGCACATCTAGAAAATTCTCCTGCCATGCATGAGAAATGAATACAGTGGCAGTTCCAACAACTCCATCAAGTTTGCAATCCGACTTTGCCTTCTCAAGAATCATGTCACAATATGAAAGTCCATATCTTTTTGTTTTTGGCTTGATATACTTTTTACAAACATTTGCTGTTGTTCGTTTTCGTAGTGCACGTCTTTCTCCACAATCTTTGACAAATTGATTCAAGAGATAGGATAGTTTGATTCCATTCATTGTGAACGTCATTGTTTGAAGGGTGGGAGCATTTGCATTATCCATAGAAAAGGATTTGGGTTTGACTTCATTCTTGACTCCTGTGCTATGGAAAAGTTTGGGACTGGTATCAATCCCAAGATTATATGGATTGGGGTTCTTTTTCATAGCATGGCTAGTATCGGCGATTCTTATTATTTCATTACTGGAACAGTTGCCCATTTTCTTCTTTCTCTTATTTATAGGTTGTAGCTCTTGTTCCTATTGGTTGATTAGTATTTATTATCTTCTTTCTTTCCGCTTATTCTTGTTTCAATAATTCGTTCAGTTTTATTTATGAGGCTTCCCATTCACTCATGTTCATCATAGCTCAAAACTTTATGCAAGAATATACATCACCTGTAAGAAGGCATCAACCCGAACCCTTGAGAAAAGTACTCATCGTGCATTTCGTTCAAAGCTTTTTCAGAGCCAAGGAAAATTAATTATCAAGTATAGCCACTCATTCCTTTTACTTCTCTGTGATTCTTATGCTTTGGCAATGAGAAGGGTTTGATCGCGAATATGAGCGACATATGTTTGGATCTGCTCTGTTCCATCTCTTTATTATCTTCATCTCCATTGTAGGGAGCTTTGAACTACCATTTTCGCCTCTTTCACCACAGTTTGCTTTCTACTTTCTCTTTGAAAACGATGTATAGCTGCAGAGAGGTGAAATGAAGAGAAAACAGTCAGGAAATGAATAGGAGATACAACTGTGATTAGATAAGAAGTGTGCAACATCGAAACATCATCAAAAATGAGGAAATAGTGCAGAAGGGTCGCTGTCGTCCGTCCGTCAACAAATGCGACTCAAAAGATAGCCAGTTAAGTTAATATTAATGGCTATTGTATCAATTATTATCCATGTTCACTTGGTAGGGAGTCTCCACCCTGTGCGTACTTTTTGTACCTTGAACCTGATTGTCTGCCAATCATCAAGCAATTTGAAGATTTCTTTCTGATCACATAACACTTGAAATATTTGTGTTGAAGTCACTTCAATCCATACATTGTTCAACATAGAATAACTCTTTCTATATTTTCATCATAGGAACATTGTAAAAAGAATTCATTTCATAGGTTGCGATATCCATGTTTTTGTCAAAGTTCAGTCTCGTGGCCTTTCTCGCCTCAGTAGAATCCTTCACATATACTCCAATCAATTCCATTGGAGTTTCTTCGACTTTTCAGGGATGGAGTGATAGTCGTCTTCGATCCACAGAGGACTCGGCAATGTTTGGTGGTGTTGAGGGAGAAGAAAATGTCAAGCTTCCTAAAGATCATGATCATGACGAAGAGAATCCAATGGGGGGACAAATGTTTCGACAGATGATGGAAAGAGCGAAGCAACAGGGAGGAAATAGACCAGCTGGAGCACAGGCACCAACTACCCCAGCTTTTGCTCCCATCGTTCCAGAACCAGCTGCACCTGCTGCTGCACCATCAGCTGATGCAATGGCTTACTATCAGCAACAACTCAAGGTATGGCAAGATCAAATGACTGCTTATGCACAACTTACTGCAGCAAATCCTGAAATAGCAGCATCAATGACTATGCCACCGCCACCTCCACCTCCAACAGGAATGGCGGGCGGACAAGCTGCTGCACCAGTTCCTGCAGCTGAACCAGTTGTTGTCGAAGCACCGAAAGATGTAGACCCAACCGCTCTTGATCCAAAACAATTTATTCCAAAAGCATCAGGAAACAGGGATGCATATGAAATTACAAACCCTGCAGATGTATACTTTGCACAATTGAAGCGTGATTCTACTGTTAGAACTGAGGCGAGAAAAAGAGGAGATTTAGAAGCTGCAAACAATCCATTTTCTGATCCTGGAGTAAAGGCTTTGAATAATCTCTTGTCAGAGGAACTTATCGCATCTAGAAGAGAACAACTTGCAAAGAATGGTGGTGAGTTTGAAACTAGTCGTGATGAAATGATTCTTCCATATGAAGAGGAAGAAGAATTTGAGGATAAAAGTTATACTGGTGTTAGTTACAAGCAAAAGTTATTGGAAATGAAGGGGAAGAAGGCAGGACAAGCTACTGTTGCTGCTCCAACGCCTGCTCCAGCACCTGTTTTAGTACCAGAACCTGTGGCGGCTGCACCTGCACCAGTCAAAGTTGCACCAGCGGAGCCACCAGCAGTTGTAGAGAGTGCAGAGAGTGAAGATGAAAAGGAGGAGGATACACAGAAATTTGCACTCGGAGTTGCAGAAGATTTTGATGATGCACCTGTACCAGCTCCATCAGTGGAAGATACTGAGGAAGCACGTCAAAATATCAGAACTACAATGGGATTATTGTTGAAACACCGTGGAGGACCAGGTTTTGGACATGGGAGATTGAAAGACGCGGAGGCTGATAAACTTGCTGCAAGTGTTGAGGCTACTTTGAATTTATTAAAGTCTGAAGCAGGAATGGAGACTGCACCAGCACCTACCCCAGCTCCAACTCCAGCTGTGGTAGAGGCAACTGTAGTCGAACCAACTCCAGCTCCTGCTGTTACTGAAACACCAGCAGTTTCTGCGTCGGCGGCTCCACTTACTGGAACTATTGCATGCGCAGAAGCAGCTTTGGCAATGTACAAAAATACTGATTCATCCGCACAAAAGGATATGTTGATTCCTTTAAGAGATGCACTTGAAAGTACTATTAAGGCACTGAATGGACAAATTGAGGGAGCACCAGTGCCAGTGCAAGAAGCACCAGCTGCACCAGTTTATGCTAAAACAATGGATTTTCCAGATACCTATAAGGTAACAAAGCCTGAACCTGAGGAGGTTGTAGCAGCTCCAGAACCGGCTGCACCTGTAGCACCTGAACCCGCTGCACCTGTAGCAACAGAAGCACCTTCTACTTCTGATCCAAATTATGATAGTCTTCAAAAAGTTTTTGATTCTGTAAAGTCAATTTCAGGGAAAGGAAAATACGGTTTGAGAGATCTTGCAGCTGACGAAATTGCTCACATCAAGGATGTATTGATGGATATGAGAGGTATTCTTATGGAAGAGCTCAATGCTGATGATGAGTAAAACTTACAATATAACAAAGTCGCTACAAAAAGTTTGCATAGTTTCTTCTTCTAAATTAGATCAGATATATAGATTTGACTTATGTTATCGAAGGTTTACCCTATGTACCTACAGCTACTCGATCTCCATCACGTTGCACTGCTCGTAAAAGTTCCTCATTAAATGAGTAGTAAGGTAAAAAGCATAGTAATGGTTCAAGAAGTAATAAAACACTATTTTACTTTCAATTAGAAATCTACAGGGGTTTCTTCACTCATATTATTCATGGGAGTATCTAATTCGACTTCACTAACAAAATTTTCTGTGATATTGTTTCCTGTAATTTGAATACTCTCGCTCTCAGTCAAGGAGTCATCGGAAAAAGAAACATCGTCTTCGTTTGAATCCAATGACTCTGAACTCTGGCCTTCTTCAAATAGAACACTTCCATCACAGCAGTAAACGGTGACACCATGTGGAGCACCAATACTCTTCCTAGACGTAGCTATGATATCTTCGGCACAGAAGCGACACAATACCTCAGTTTGAGAACTATGCAACGTAAGTGTTGGGAATAATTCTTCTTCACAAGGTACAAGAAACGGAACAACGGGAGATAATTGATCACTGGATTCATTTTCTTCCTGATCCTGCTGAGTCGGAAATGAACCTGGAATAATCACATGTCCATCAACATTGAATATGGCATTTGCAGTTACCATCAAACCATCCCAAGTATCAAAAGTATTGTCATCGTCAAGATAAACAAGGCATCCTACTGTCGAATTGCTTGCATATGTCTTTGGATTCAAAGGTGAACACCATTGTGAACCAGCTAGTATTTGCCCTGTTGAACACAGACTAATTGATCCTTTCCAAGCACCAACAAGTGCATTCAATGGCATTTCCAAGGTCGACAATCCAATGGACAAAGATGCATGTTGCAGAACCATACTTAATAGGGGTGGAGTCGATACAGTCATCTCAAAATATACAAAGGAGTTTCTCAGAACTGGAATCATACCTCTTACACTGGAATATAGATCATTACCTGTCTTACTAGCACTGTGCTGGCCACACGACAAAGAGATACCATTGGACATATCTGATGCATTGAATACTGCTAGTCGCTTTCCTTCCCGCAGTGCCATAGCCATTGCTCTCGTTTGTTCGTTCTCACTATCTAATCCAGACTCTACACGGAGTTGGTCTCTGGCCAAAAACACAACATCTTCCGCAAACCTTGTCCCTCTTGCTAAAACGTGAGCTCTTGAAGCTGGTGTGTGTGGAAACGATTGTGGAGTGCACATGAATGGACTATAGTCCTCATCATCTTCTGCCTCACACATAGAAGATGGATGAGGGATAAGACTTTGTTGATTTTCGCCATGGTTTGTAATATCCAGGTACGATCTTATAGAGTCATCCTGAAAGAAACCTTGCTCACGGCCAAGTTCCACAGTGGCTACAAATGGACGTAATGGTACACTGTAATGCATCATTCGTAATACTCTCTTTTTTGCATGTTGTGGTATAACTTCATCGTCTCTTTCAATATATGTGACTACTTTGGCGGAAGGATTTACTTTGTTTAGTCTTCGATGCATCTATTTTTGTAAGCACAAGGTCATGAGTTTGGGTGTTTATTTGCAACATTTCAGAAATACTAGTCTAGACTATACTCACCTTATCACTAATAACTGTCCCTCCACCTTTTGACAAAGGCACGCCTCCCTTTCGCAGTATTTGACCTACCGCACTGTACAGGTTTTGCTTTGGCGAATGATTATTTTTCATTATACCCCCAAAACCAGATTGACTGACAGAACCCACTCCTGTTGCCACCGATTGTATCCCAGTGACAATCGCTTCTCCAGTTTTTTCCATAGCTTCTCTTTGGAAGCTAAAAATGGTCTTCATCATATTCCACGGATTCAAGTTATACGAGATGACATCGATTGCGTCATGAATAATAATGACAAGAAAATCTACCAAGGATCCAGTAGAAGTGACTGTAAGTTGAAACGATGCCTGACCAAGTTGTACCGAAGTACCCATAGTCTGATTTGCAATATCCAATATGATAGATAATGGGATATTTTGAAAAATTGAACTTGTCAGGAATTGAAACAACCGCTCATGCACCGCAGGACGAGAAGATGATTTGTGCCTGTACTCTTGCCAGTCTTGGCTTTCGCACGTACATTTATCAAGATAGGTTGCTTGACACATTTGCTCTGTACCACCTTGTATCATGTAGCATTTTGGACAAAGAACACAATTTTCCTTTAATCTCTGTTCCTTCAATTCTTTGGCGGCTTTATAACTTGTCAAACAATAACTCCGTATCGAAGTAGGATGACAAAACACAGCATCCTTCAAATGCTTTTGTACATGTTTCAAATGCTGTCTAGTCTTTTCAATCAACAATTGTGAATGCAAACTATCTTCTGAATCATGTCGACCATATCCATAAGATGCATCTCTGCTTAATAACAAATCATCATCATCGTCATCTTCATATTCTTCATCTGAAGCTAGTGGACTCATGACTAATCTCGGTGTATCGAGTCCAAAGCCAGCTCCAGCATCTGGGCCATAATTGTGTCGTTTGGGGTAATAACAATGTTGCTTCTCTATAGAATGTTCATAAAATTCTTCTTCACAGGTATCATCTATACTCGCTAGTGTTAAATGTGATCCCATCTTTTTTCTCAATTTGGGAGACTTGACTTGGCTGTTGTTCATGGGACTCATGATGGAATATCGAGATAGAGACCCTAGAGACTCAACATCTGATAATGAAAGATAGGAAGCTATACTTCTTACAATTTGATTTGCATCCTGAGTCTCTGGTTGCGGTTGAGGCTGGAATACGTTCCAATCTTGTGACTGAAATTGTTCCGATGAGGGCGAGGATGTGTGAAGGGGTTTCCTGGCACTACTTGTGTCTTCGCCGGATGATTGGTTTCCCTCCATAGTTTCGATTTTAATTTTTATATTCTATGCTAATATTGCTGGTTCATTACTTCATAATTTTCATGAAAGTCAGTAGTAATTCTTTTCTTTTTATTGATTAGTATATGTTTGTCATGAAAGTGATGTGTATGGTGTATGTACGTAGAAGCGCAGCGAGCAGCACCAGCAGCACCATCTGTCGCCCGACAAAAAAAGGTAGGACCCTAATCTTAGTTGAGCGAACGTTTACATGTTTACATTCATTGCAAATACAGCTTCTTCCATTAGAACACCATAAGTAGTGGGTACTTTTATAATTTGACAGATAAAATATTTAAATTTTCATATACTGGATGAAGAAAATCAGTGAAGTTTCATGTTTGAAACAAATGACAATGGTAATTTAAAAACAAATAAAATACATTGCCCTTGACAAAATAGTCATCTGTACGTCTTTTACTAGTCTAGTTACTATCATGATAATGTACATATTCACATTGTCTCTACCTACCCCTATAAAGCATTGACCTACAAAAACATAGCACCTACTCGTACAAGACATCTCATCTACTTGCAAAGGTTTGCACAAACCTTTTTATGCGCCTTCCAAGCCTTCTTTTGACAATTTTTACTACAGTACAAAGTAACTTTGCAGGCTTGACATTTCTTCAACTTTTCACTCAACAATGACTGACTTTTTCCACATGCATCACATACATCAGCATCTTGCTTGACTTTATCGAGAGGTCTAAAACCGGTACCCATATAAAAACCATTTGTATCCATGAATGCATTCATATTCATACCATTCATATTCATTCCACCAGCAGCAGTTGGCGGATTCATTGCAAAACTACCCATCATTCGTACACTATCCCTTTTCAATGCAATTTTTCTCGGTGAATCTTTACAATTTCGAAAAAAGACAATGGTATCATACATTTCCTGTGTACTAATAAGAGGGACGAACTTTGCATCTGGCGAAAAGTTATAATCAGGTTCGATACGAATGACAAGTGCTGATCCATGAATAGTCCAATCAGGCTCACATTGTGCTCCGTCAAGACCATACATGTAAAAAGTCCGATTGGCAACTTCATTCAGTGGAGAAGATTGATCTTTGAGGTCAAAGTAGATCCATAAATCTTTGTATTTGGAATCTTTTGAATAGCCAAATAGTCCAATGGGATGTTTCCAGCCAAGTTTTGATTTGAGAGCTGCAATTTCTATTTCAGTCTCTGTTGCTTTTCCAAGGACAGTGGAGGGTTGTATGGCATCTTTGATTTCTTTTTGCGAAGCGTTGAGTTTTACAGGTTTGATTTCGATGCAGTGATGACCCGACATGGTTCTCTCTTCTCTCGTTCGTCGTCGCTTGCGGTGAGTAGTAGTAGTAGTAGTAGTAGTAGTAGAAGTAGTAAAAGCAGTGTACTTCGTCTACAATAGAATAGATAGCTGAAATAGAAATAGAGATCTTTTGTTTGATACATTGCGAATTGCAGATGGCAGATTCAGATGGTGTGTCTCCCCTTCTTCAACCAGTTCTTTCTCTCAATGTCATTGCGTCATTGACACTCATCATTTTTTGAATGTGGAAAAGGTTCTATTTTAGTAACATTGACAAGCTAAAAGGGAGATGTAACTGACTCATCATTGTATTTTCTTTTGTTCTGTGTTGCCTGTTCTCTTCTTCTTAGAACATCATAACTAAGCTTCATTGACTCTATTTCAGTGTATATCTTATCAAACATCACTACTTACATTTAATTTCGCATAACATCGTTGCACGCTTTTACACTGTGACAGTCGGGATATATTATAGATAAGGTACCTTTTGAAATATTGAGAACATCTGCTGCTTCTCACCACTCACACCATCCATCGTCATAAAAGTTATACGAGCTTCCTACAATAATATATTTGGTTCTCAAAATGCAAAGCAAAAGGAAAATAAAAAAGACTGTGAACTTTAGTCGCGTAGATCTGAATGAGTACAACATGACATTAGGCAATAATCCATCGGTTTCACTCGGTCCGCCAGTTTGCCTGGATTATACACAAGCTCATGATGAAGAAGAAGAACAACAACAACATACATTGAGTATTGACGAATATGAATCTATCCGGAATGGAAAGAGGAGAAAGCCTAATCATTACAGAATGAAAATATCGAAAGTGGAACGTTTGCAAATATTGAAACATGCTGGAGTTTCACAAAAGGATATTCAAAGTGTAGAACGATTGGTGAGGAGGGAGAAATTTAGACGGAATTTGAGTTATTATGGGTGTTATCCTTGGATTTATATTCGGCGGATAAAAGGGCAAATTGCAAGGTATAGAAATAAGCGCTTGTTGAAATAATTGAAGAATCTTGAAAATGGGAGTTAGAACATGGTATATCGGAGAACTGGTGCAAATTTATGCTCATGATTATACCTATATTTTGTCGCCTAGTGATCATCACCGAGCACAATGAACATGCGAGTCAAAAATGCTTTATGCAGTAAATGTAGAGATTACTTTACCTGCTGAGGTTCTTTCATATTTCCATGTTACCAGTCGCCCATACAGATCAGAAAATTTCTGTGTAAAGAAAGGATCTAGATGATATGAAACGACTGTAATAGAGTTCAAAATATAAAAATTGATTTTTCCCATAAATGAAAAAATAGAAACGAGGAAAAGAATGTCCATTTAAATGGCTGCAAGAGAAAAAGAATCCTACAGGATGGATTTGTGCGCAGAAACGATTCCATTCTGCGTTCGTCAAGTACATGGCAATGTTGGAAGAACATGAAGATCTGATTCCTGATTATTTAATGATTATGGATGAAGATACGTACATCAATGTGCATGATTTAGAAAAGTATCTTATAACTTCCGATATGAGTGACAAAAATGATGGCTATGTGCCATCATCTAGTGAAACGCCAGTCATGTTTGCTGGTTGCCGCGTAAGAGCTCCGTCGCATGAAATACAATTTACGTTTCCATTTGGAGGTTGGGGAATCTACTTGAGTAAAGGATCATTAAAGAAATGGCTAACACCTCTGGATTGCGATGGAAATAATGGGAACAAACAGTCAGATCATCAAGAACTATGCCTTAGATACAAAACACCGTTTGTGAACAATGCTACTGATACAACCCAAATAACCATTGGCGAAGGAAGATTCTTTCAAAATGGAATGAATTTGAATCAAGTATTCATGCGATATATACAAGAGCAGCAACACTACTGTTTACATGGTGATTGGTTCTTTGGATACATTGCAAATTATCTCAATATGAGCCGTCATGTGATACCTGGAACAGGTCAGCTTCCGACTGTTGGTTATGGTGGTAATAGAGCAAAAGGTTTTGATGACAATGAGATTGGCTATAATCGACTCCATACTATCATGGGCAGTGAACAATATGGTATTCCTGAAGGATTATGCCTATATGGAAATAATGGCCCTCCAAAGTATAATGAAGATGGTATGGAGAAAGAAGTTCATTTCTATATTCCCACGAATCATTTGAGACCTCGACATCGTAAAGGATGGAAAAGATCTCAAACATGTATATACAACACGACTATTTGTCACTACATCAAGGATCCAAATGATATGAAACGACTATATACAGAATCTGAGAATCAAAGAGGTTTTATTTATTCATTCGAGGACAATACCTAGAAAAATCTCTGTGTAAACAAGGACCTGGATGGTAAAAAATTGAATTGCTTTCCTTACAAACCAGCAGTCCCATAGTGTCATGAAAACATTGTAAATATGATCGAGAATTAAAAATATGAACCAGTGAGAGACATAGGAAGAAAATGATTTCTATGCCATACTTTGAATAAAATTTTGGCTTTGCCTTTCATCCTCATTTCTGTTTCTTTTATTTAGATTTTTATGCCAATTTTTGATAAAAACATTCTTGACCGAAAAAACCAAAATAGGATAAATTTGACTTTTGCAAAATCTAATTTAGATTTATATAGTATCAAATTCTGTCAAATTCAAAAATTTTGACACCCCGAGCACACCCCGCCTGCTCGTCTGTCCTTCGTTCACCCGCTGCATTGCCGTTTGTTTTGATACTTTTCATGGAAAGTGAAGTAGACTTCACCTCACACTAGAATAAAAACATCCAAAGCGCTGTAACTATTTCGTTACTTTCCAAATCATCATCTCCAGTCGTTCTGCTATCCAAACTACAATGAATCATTGGCTTGAGAATCTAGAGGTGAGTGAGGTGTAGTAGCATGCTACATACCAGTATCCTCCGCATTGCTCTTTTCTCTAGTTTTTAATCTTGTTGCCAATTCACTCATGTGTAATTTTCATGTAGAGCACTTCTATCAACGATCTATTAGATTGTGCTTCGATCCACTCTATTGATTTCTCCATAGACGGACAGGAACAGCAAGAGTTGCTGCCACCAGCTAGCCCAAGCTGGTTTACTCCAAACGTATCTCAGGAAATACATCTCACGGAACAAGTCGCTCCGTTCCTGCCTCAAAATCAATCTGAAATAATTTTCACGATGGAGAAATACAAAGTGCACTTGGGTCGTTTGGAGGAATGCATAAATCAAAGCAAACGAACAAGAGCGCAAGTTTCTGTGGTCAAGGAACATATGAAGAAGCGTGCCAAGAAAAATATACTTGCTGCAATGGGAATACGTTCGGAATTGACGGAAGGATCGAGAAAGAAATTGATTCTTCAAAGCAGGATTAATAAAACGTACAATACTGCCTCAGATGCCTCTGCAAGTACTGGCAATGATAGCAGAAGAGTAAACATGTCCTCAAACTTTTCCTCAAATCTATCGAAAGGCTACTAGATATTTCTGCATTGAATTTTGCGTGGTATGAATTTGTAAAATAGAAATTGCATTTGTTATTTCCTACTTCCTGCTAGACTATTTCTTATCATAAACTTTTATACAAACCTACTTTGGTTCAACGAAAATATTCCTTGGACGTCCCTTTCCTGTTTCTAGGATGAACCTCCTTTGAGCCAAAATGTCCAAGCCAATCAAGACAGTCGGAACATTCAATGGATGTTTGCCATCGCCTAAAAGAGATGAGAATACAGGTAAATCACCAATTGCAATTGTCACTGGATCCCATGGTTGAAATCTTTATGGAAAGAGAATTAATGTATTTGAGAAATAATAAAGACAAGTTCCGATCATAACAATAGATAGATTGAAACTTACTCTGGAGGGGGGCCTTCAAAGCTACTGACGACAATTGAAGAGACTTCTTTCTTTGCGTTCCCGACAAAGGTAAATTGGGTAGATATAGTAGGCATTGCTAAGGGGCTCCCATCTATACCAATTCCCATGACTTTAGGAGATTTCTTCAAATCTTCATTATTGATATCAAGTAATCTAGCTGCTGCTGTATTCATTATTGAGAAAGACGAACCACAATCAATAATACCCAACATCGGCTGTCCACTTTTTTGATCAAGACATTTCACTCTAATTCCTTCAAGTCCAGATTCATTCAATACTGCTGCGGGGATGGGGACAAGATCATCCTTTTTACTTTTTGTTTGTGGAGCCCAGAATCTTATTTTCTCTTTTGGGAAGTCGAAATCTACGTCAAACATTTCAATTAATTCCATTCCAATCATACCTTCGACCTGGAATATTGAAGATATTAGTTTTCATACATGGAGAAAGGAATAGGCTTTTAGAATCAAGTATAGGCAAGATTTCGTACTTACATCGTGTTCGGGATCAATATGTTCTTGCACAAAATCAGTAACAACAGCATGCAATGGATGTAACTTGAGAGATGATTCATTATCCTTTGCAAATTTTCCACAGCATAATGATACTCCCTCTAAATTTACAAGTGGATTCTCTGTACTCCCACCTGCTGCCAAACCAGTCAAAGTTTTGGCTTTATCCGTCTTGATATTCAATACATCTTTCAAATGAGGTGTGATCATTTCTGTTGTCAATCCACTATCCACCATGAAATCATATGGACCCTTTCCATCAATTTCCAGCTTCAGAACAATATATTCTCTACCTAAACTATTTCGAGGAAGCCTAAGGCGTACCATTGGCACCTCTGCAAGCGGTTTTGTATATTCTACATCTGAAGCAGCAGATGCCTTGAGCGACAATAATATCGGATGAGTAGCTAGACTTGTTCCTATTACGAGTGCATCTCTTCTACTTTTACTGAATAATTTTTTACTCCTAAATCTGCATCTTTTCATTTGCCCAATTCGTGTACTGTGAATAGGTATGGGAAAAGAAAGACTAGAATCTCCAATGAGAAGCATCACTGCGATTAGTATAAATTTCATCGAAGTCATTTTGGCCAAAGTATGATCCTACGAGGAGAATTCCACTAATATTTCTATGCTCTATTCTTTGGGCAACTTTTATCTAAGGGAGGCTTTGTAGTATAGCAGTCTAGGGCAGAGAAGATGCCTCTCAATAAGAACACATTAGATATGATTCAAATAAATAATGGTGTCGTGTTCGCTTTTGTTGTTCAAGGAAATCAGTTCTTAAAATCTTGGAGTCATTTAGCTTCGTCATTTTTTATTTGCTACAATTTAGTAAGAATCTATTTTATCCGTTTAGGATCGGGACTTTAGATTAAACTAATAATTGATCAGCAAAAGGAATTTTTAAACAGGGGAAAACAGGAATAAAACCCTTTTGCTTGGCAAATCCATACTTGAGAACTTTTAAACGGTGATGGCAGAGGAAGCCTACGTAGATCTCGCTCTGACACGGCTTAGGTACGTCGAGAAACAAAAGAAGCATCAAATATATCAATTGTGATTCAGAATTAACAAAGATTAAGACACAGGTAGTCTCAAAAATCAATCAATTCTTATAAGCATTATTATCGAAGGTGCAAGGTTTTTTGGTACACTCTTCCATCGAGACGAATAATTCCGAAAAACGTAGCAGAAGAATAGTCATATTCTGAGTATCAAAAATAGAATCATCTGAAAAGATACTTACGACACTTCGTTCCAAGAAGAATAAAAAGAAAGCCCAACAAGAACACATGTACTATGTCAATTACTGAACCACCACAACTGCAAGAGTCTACATCAGAAGCGAGCTTCGAGAAAGAAGTCATAAAACAGTCCGCGATGGATAGCGAGGAAGACTTTCAAGATGAATATGTTCCTACTCAACAAGGGAATAGTCTGCGCGAAGCAGTGCACATCGCAGACTCCGAGAAAGAAACATCTATATTTTCATCTTTTAAAGGTATCGTCGTCACTACAATTGCCCTCACAGAAGTAGGGAATGGAAGAGTAAGATTCAATGAACAGGATGATAATGGCCTAGAAGGTGCTTTCCTGAAAGATATATCTATGGTTAGTGATCCAGATCAAGTTGACGAAGGTAAGAAGAGTTACATTGAACCAACAATTCCTTCACTAAATTACCTTATCTTACCCTCACTCATTTCCATGAAAAGGAAATCGAGAATTTGAAGCAACGATTGTGGACACAAAAGAAGCTATGGAAATAATCAAAAGAGGCTTCGGTTTTGAAAATGATGATAGTAGTAAGAACGAAAATGATGCTATCCCTCTTTTCATTATTCATGGTTATCACGTCGAACCGAGTATATCTCTGAAGTTTCCGCTTGAAAACTTCAAAGGTGAGGCACTTTTCTTCTTTTACCAGGCGATAAAAAACCCTTTACAACTGGAACTGAGATCTTTTTCGTTTTGTCAACATAGCCCAGATGAAATACTATCCAATACTTGTCATGTGGGCAACAGGCGGAGGATATTTGAATGATCAGAAAACTGTAGCCATGAATGCCGCTGACGCTCTAAGTGCACTAGTTGGTACCATACCAGATCATTACTTCCCAAAAAAGAGTCTGTTGATGCACTCGATGGGTAATCATGTTGTTTTCAATGGTGCATGCGCTAACGGAACTCCCGAAGTAGAGTTCGAGAACATCTACATGGTCGCAGCAGTAAGTTGAATATTATAATTATCACCGATATATTTTTTTACTTTAAACTGAAACCATAATTGTCTCAATGCAGGACGTACCTCATGATATCTTCCACAAAAATCCTAGTGAAAGCTATTTCTGTCGTGATTCGGTCAGCGGAAACAAAGCTATCAAAGCAGACAACTTCTGGGGATTGCTTAAGAAAGATGAACATGTCAAGCCAGTTGGAAAAGTATACATCATTCACAATGAAAATGACAAGGCCTTAGCTGGGAGTTGTCTTTTGAATAAAGACCATAGACTTGGCAAGAAAGGAGCGTGTTGGGTTGATGGTTGGTGTGGTAACCATTACTCGACTGATGTCATTCGTGAAGACTTCCAGTTGTACATTGAGAATATTGATGTTTCAGATCAAATTTTTACAGGGAAAACTGAAAAAACTGAACATGGTTATCATTTGTTGCCATGGATGATTGATATATACGAGGCAACTGCTACAGGTGGTTATTTGTATTATGAGTGAGGTGCTTGCTAAAGTTCAAGTTCACCACTAAATCATCACCGATGGTGGCCTAGTGGTCAAGAGGGACTTTACCATTGCTATTTGTAGTTTTGAAATATTGGAAGAGCTAAGAGATATTTTTATAAGTATGCAAATATCAAAGCGTAGGATTAAGAGATATTTTTATGTATTCCAAATTCGAACTTTTCTTATTTTTCTTTTATTTTAAAAATTTTATGTAGTAATTGTACATTATTGATTTCTAAAACCTTATTTGTTTCGGGGAAATATTACAAATGAAACTTTTATGAGTATGATCCCTCGATGACAGCTGTGGCTCTAATTGTGTTCTGCTTCTGAAATAGAAAACATTCTCTCTTGGTGAAAGATCCACTCAATGCCTTCATTGAAGCACACTCAGAGTCAAATCTAGAGTAAGAATCAAATATTAGAATAATGATCAGATCCATGGTATAAATATGAAAGATAAAACAAACTTACTGAAACTTGAATCCCCAGCCCAAAGTTTCCAACGCATCAAATATGCAAACAATATAATCTTCTTCTCTGTACTTTTGCATATCGTGATTCATGCTTGCAGAAAAGTGACCGAAATTATCCATTTTAAATTGAAGTTTGCCTGTCTTTCCGCAACTTGAAATCAATCCCAAGCGAGTGTTGATGAAATCAATATCTGATTCTTTGATAGTTCCATGAAAGGAGAATCCCTTTTCGGTCTGATATTGGTTAGCTTTTGCTTTCCATGTCTTCTTTAGTATTACATTCATATTGAGACTTTCTAGTATTTGTTGTAGCTTTGTTATGTATCTTTTTATGTGGTGATGAGAAGTACAACTTTCCTTTTGGAAGTGGTCTGCATCGTGTAAAAGCACGAACAAAATGTTAGGATGCTTCTTTTGTGTTCCATACGAGTAGATATCGTAAAGAGACAGAAATGGATCTATTTAGCTCTTGTATCTTGTATTGATCTATTTCGCTAAAATCTAAACTTTGACACTGCAGTTATTTTTATAACCCTTTAGATGAATACGGACAGCGTACAGCACACGAGCACTCTCAACTAGCTCTCAACATTAACATCAGAACTTCAGAAGTGCAAACAAAATAGAAATGAATGAAGGAAGATGACTGTATCCTCATCTATTACTTTAGAAGTAATAGACATATCTCTTGATACTAAAGAAGTAGCATCAAGTAATCATGGTAAAGATGAAGATGTCGTCGTTCAACTGGTCACTGACGTCGTAAGTAAATGTGATGTATTCGATGCGTCGAAAGATGTGTCGGATGCCCCACCAATACTGTCAACTTCAAGGTCACTATTGCAGAGTTTCAAACGATTCGGAGTAAACTCAAGAAGACAGGTTGAAGAGGAGAAGGAAAAGGTTGTCAAGTCTGTTGCTAGGTTTTTGAAAGTCAACGATCGGTACATTGCACTGACTTCGCTTTTACTCAAGAGCTATCTTTATCACACACTGACAGTGGAATCATTATCTGCAAAAGAATCCGAAATAGTAGAGAGAAGAAACAAAATAAAGAGGGTGACTATTTTGCCAAAAACAGAAAAAGGTAGACCATACATGCCATCAATCGACATAAGTTTCAGCATTTCACATCAATATCCATTTGTGGGAATGGCGTATATGAAAGACAAATCTGCAGAAAGAATACCGCGAGGACATGAAAATCTTTTGGTAGGTCTTGATATTGTGATGTTCACAAGTTATAGAGATACTCAACATTTATACAATGGCGTAGATGAGTTCATAGAAGTGTTCCGTGATAGCTTCTCTTCAAATGAATGGAATGAAATAGAGAGCATAGATTGTCCGAATAAAGAGGTGGAAACCAACCCACGTTTGATTGAATTCTTTCTTCGATGGTCAGTGAAGGAAGCATATACAAAAGCTTTAGGACTAGGTATGAGTTTGGACTTTAAATCGTTTCACACGCAAATGTACCAAAATTTTGAGAACCAAATTCCAGTCACTTACTTATGGAAAAGTTTTCTAAAGTCAGAGAATCCATTCACGTTTATGGCAAAGGTCAAGTATAATGGCAAGCATGATGAGGAGACATGGCAGTTTTCGTTCTTGCCGCTTGGCTTTAGAAAGGGAAATGCTAGTGGAGCTGCTTGTATTTGCCTTAGTCCGAAGGATCGTCAAATCACAAAACCATTTCACGATGTAGATGTTACGTACAAATCACTACAGGAGCTAATTTCTTTTCATACTGGATCATAAATTTATTCTAAACTATTTTTATCATATACCTTTGAAATTGTGGAATATTCTTTATTGAAAGTTGATCGTTTCCCAGTAGCTTCCAAAGCAGGATGCATTGTCCTTGTCTAAATTCAATCCCCACTTCAATTCCTTGTTATTCAGATCATGTGCGAAAATTGTATGGCCTTTAATAGTGGTCAAGACTCCATCATGAACTAAGCTTCGAGGGCGCAAATACGCTTTATACCAACAACTTGTTGTGTTCTCCTTTGCAAAATGTGATACACTAAAACTGAACTTAATCCCAGCTTCCATAGAGATGTCGAAAACGTGGAATCCATCAAATGAATCACCTTGACCTGATATAGGATTGATTCTTGTTGGTATAATTAATTTTCCACTACTTGGTAAAAACCTAAACGCTTTTGGATCAAATTCAGCAGCACTATTGGCAAAAACTTTGTTTTCTTCCATTTGATCCTTGATGTTATACCTATATTCCAGTTGGGGATTTTCCAAGTCTTCAACATTGAACAAAGTAATTTGAAGACCTGTAGGTCGTCCTTCTTTAGTTGCATCTTGGCCAACACCAATTAGATGAGTCCCTTCAGTATTATATGGATGGAGATAGCTTGAATATCCTGTTATTTTCAATTCTCCCTTTGCGACTGGGTTAGAGCTGTCACTCAAATCCAATGCATAAAGTGGATCAGTTCGTTTGAATGTGACAACCCAAGCCCGTTCTTTCACGAATCTTACTGATTTGATTGTTTCCTGAGTCTCACCCAAACCCGTCAAGAAACCTTTGCGATCCATCTCTTGCACTCCCTGAGTAGTAGATGGCAACTCAAATATTTCCAGGGAATTGACACTATCACTAATCATCTGCCAGTTGCATCTTTTTGTGAGTTCCGAATCTGGGTCGTCCTCAATGCATCCAAAAGTAGCTCCTACTGTCGTTGCTATTCTCAAATGCTTGTTCCAAATATCCATCGAGTATTGATTCAAAACATAGCCGGCAGCATGAGCGGTCCCAACTAATTTGAGTGAATCTGCAATTGAAAAGGCTGTGATAAATGTAAATTGTTTCCAAGAGGATCTCATTGCATCGAAACCATACCCTCTGTTAGCTAGGATCAGATAGTCTATCGAGGAGTACATTATCGAACCACTTCCATACATCCTAGTTGGTGTAAATGATACTATCGAAGAGGCCTCCAGTTTTTCGATTGTATGCGTTCCTTGCATGTTAAAGGAAGTTATCTCAAGAAATCCCTGTATTGGAGTTTCTACCTTTGGAACGCTGGTATCAACAGAAGCGTGTCGCAGCATTGATATCCTCAAAACATTCTTGCATTGCTGTTCTTCCAAGTTGACCTCATCGAAGACTCTATCAATGAAAGACGGAACCAAAAGCCCGCCTGCGTATGTTGGTGCCTTTTCAAGATAGGTGGCTTTATCGTCATCTTTGAATCGCTCTTGGTCCCTACCAAGGAAACGTTTCAAGTGATAAAAAAAGTCGACCCTTCCAACAGTCACAAGATGCACAACGCCGTTTACCATTCTAGCATCATGATATTCCCCATGAATTTCTTTCGAAGATAGTATAGTAAGCGGCTTTCCATCATTCGGAATATTGCTTTCTTTGACATTAAACATGTACACTAAACTTTTCTCTCTCCCTCTGATTATTCTTGGCGTATTGTCTTCGAATGGGTAACCATCTACTGTAACCACAAGTCGGTCTTGATCGAGTAGTAGCGATCTAATCTTTGGTCCAGAAGGAATAGCGATTGCTCTGCTTTGTTGTAAAGGTTTCCCCAATTTTGTGACTGACATCTTGTCACCCGAGTCAGCTTTCCAAACCACCAACTGATCCCCATAAGCAGCAAACACGTGCTTTCCATTACTCTTTACAACATCTGCTTCATCAACTCCAGTCACTTGATTATTCGTCTCATATGAATTTTCACCATTCGAAGCAGCTGCTTCTTTGTTAGTTATTGTGGGTGCAGCATCGGGTATAGCTTGATAGTAATCTGGAATGTACTGTTCATCTGCAAACTTTAATATTGCATTGTTCGAGTACAAGTGGAGAGCGTTTCGCATATCTTCCCGAAATTCTTCACAGTTGTCGTAAAATCCTACATCCTCAGGGTTGTAAATAGGTAGAGTTACATTCATAGGCTGAGACCCTAGAGATCGATAAAGCCCTCCCTTAATCTCACCAATAGCTTTTTCTGGATCTCCGATAGGAAAAGGTTTGAATTCTACTTCGCCTTCATTATCGTTAGGAGTCGTATCGGGTGGCGAGGGACTTGGACTGCCGTCATTAGTGTCGATGACAGTATAGCCACCTCCAACACCATAAGTACTTCTTGTAAAGAAGAAAAAGACTCCTCCACTTGTACCTGCAATCAAGAAGATCATGAAACTAATAATTGTGCAACAAATACACGGATGTCTTCTTCCGAATTTTTCGTCACCATCTGCATCTTTATTTTCTGGAATTCCACGTTGTGACTGATACTGAGGTAAAGTCGGATCTTCTCCAAACCGCAGTGTAGATACCTGTCTATTCATTTCACTGTATAAAGGCTGCACAGTATCCTGTGCCTCGTCATTCTCATAGTCTTCTTCATCTGCAATTTTATCATCGTAAAACTCTGCATTTTCAGTTTGCAATAAATGATCTTGCTCTTGATCATATAAAGGTTGTCGCTCTACATCTTCATCGTAATCTTGATGAAAGGCATTATGTTCATTGTGTTCTTCTTCGTCTTCGTATCCTTCATTATTATATGTGTCATTTTCATCAAAGGAGCAGTCATCTTCATATTCCTGATAATGGTCCTCGTCTTCGTATTCATCTTGATAGTCCATATTTTGTATTTTTTCTTATAGTAGTGCTATGAAAATTGTCCTCTACAAATCAACTTGTTCATAATTAAAAGAACCACAATTCTCTTCTAAGCTAGGCCCAAAAAAGCTAGCCTTTCTTCCAGGCAATATATGAATTGGTTTTATAGCTGTGCAACTATTGGTCCTTGAGCCCTACTTGCTGTTCGCTACAAACAAAAGAGGGATCTACCATATGCAATTTTACTATTTACTATCAAGAGCTGAAGAAGGCTGAAGGTAGATGGCCTTTTACGGAGAAATTAATTGGTTCCACAATGACTTCAATGCCAGACAGACAACCATAGCTACGAAACTATTCCATTGCCAAATAAGAATGAATCAGTGATGATGAATAAGAGGACCCCTGTCCCAGCTACGCAACGAAGGGTCGATGGTGGCATCCAGTTGTGTAGGCTCTCGTCGGTCGATTTGTTAAGTGCTGACGTCACGCTGGATGCCCCCTAGCTCAAGAAATTTTCTTGTAGCTAGGCATACTCTGTTAGTAACAAAACCGTGAACAGTAACAAAACCATACCGTGTGGCCAATGGGCCTCAACGAAGAGTGGATGGGGGCATCTATCCGTGAAGCCTGACCGTCGGTTGGCTGGATGCCCCCATCCAGTTCTGTCGGCTCTCGTCGGTTGCAGCTGGCTTACGGCAAAACCATATGGTGGGACAGGGGTCCTTGAATAAGAATAGAGGAGGATGAAATCCAAATACCAAAACAAAATTTTGAGCATTTTATGATCTTTGCGAGGAGGAACTGAACAGTTGTTTTACTGATCAATACCTATAAAGAAGAGAAAAACGAATTAATAATATAAATATGCCTCATGTTCTTATAAATGTTATAAACAAGTATTTTGGATTTCTTTTATTTTTATTATAAAATTAGAAGATGATTGTAAAAACAACAAACTTGGAGGCATATCAAACGAAAAACAATGAATACATAGTATGATGAATCTAAGTATCTTTCATGCGAGTATGCTACTCAAGTAAAGTAAAAGAAAATAGATAGAAATAGGAGATTCTTTCACCGATCCCTACTCAGCTCAGTCCAAAATATCCAGGTTTGCTTAGTATCGTTTGGATAATTGGCCAAGCACTCGACCCGAAATGACTTGCAACATCAGACGGTCTCCACATAAGGTTGACTCAGTCATCAAAGGTTCTGATTCATAAAGTACTTTTATCAGCATACATTTTTTCATCCTATGACTTCACTGAAGAACGATTCAATTTTCGGATAAATAAATCCCATCTCTATGTGGCTTCACTCATTTGTCAATTGAACTTGAGGAACTTCTTAGAATGAACATAGTATTCTTTCTAACCAATTACTTCTTGAAAATGTACAACCTATGAAAACACCAGGCACAATTTTCAACATACACTACTGCAGACTACTGCACATGCTTTTCAAGAATTCACAAAGGATTGCTTTCATTATTCGACATACGTACGTTCAAAAGAGCCGATTGAAGTGTGATGTGGATTTGTCTCATCGCGGAAGCCCACATGATTGAATTGTAAAGTAACTCTTCCTTAAGGAAGAAGGTTTTTCCCCTATTATAAGAAAGTCATGCATGGCACGATTGATCAAACTAATGGATTATCATAGAAAGAGTGCCTCAATAGTGAGAATTTTCTAAAAACGAGGCTAAATGACCCGTACCGCGCATGAAGGGTCATAAGCCTAAATTCAAAGCATGTATGATTAGTAACCAGAAGCCACCTCCTTCCACCAACTTTTACCTCCGAGAAATATCACATAATACGATCGAATCAATAAATAAACTACTACCAGAATGCAGCACAAAAGCAATATCGAGGCTAATACAATGTATATGGACAGGGAGCAAGTATTGGATAGAATCAAAGTGATGAAAATCCAGGAAGCAACATCTTACAGATGTTCAGACTACATAAACAACACTCCTGACAGTTCATCATCCAATCATGTCGATGTCTGGTGCCGAAAAAAGATGATTGAATGGTGCTATCAAGTTGTTGACTTTATAGAATTCAGTAGAGAGACAGTAATCATTGCAGTCTCTTACCTCGATCGCTTCATGTCTAGTCGTAGCGAACGAGCTCTACAAGTTTCAAGAAACCGTAACGAGTTCCAACTTGCCATGATGACTTGCCTCTACACCGCAATCAAGCTACATGAACCAAAAGTTATCGATATGAAACTTCTAGTTGAGCTCAGTAGGAACAGCTATACCCAAGAAGACTTTAAACAGATGGAAGTAGATCTTCTGACTAGTTTAAACTGGCTCCTAAATGGACCAACTGCTATCTCATTTATTGAACACTATGCAGTCCTTCTTCCTTTTGAAGGGCATGATATGCATATGGAAGTAGCAATAGAGACAGCAAAGTATCAAGTAGAGATGTGTATAGCTCACTATGGCCTACTACAGTACAATCCTTCGCAAATTGGCCTAGCTGCATTAGTTGACGGAATCAAGAGTTTGACCGCAGTACCAACTCTTGCATCAAAGAGACCAAAACTTTTGAGTGCATTACAACAAATCAGTGGAACAAATCTAGCTTCAGCAAGTCTACGTTCATTACAACGAATTGTTACATTCAAGGACACTCTTCCATTGATTCAAAGTAGAAGAAATAGTGCACCTAGATACTATCAACCGAAAACAATAAATCGCCGCCGAGGATCAAACAATATGAAGCAAATGCAAGCACTTTCGCCAAGGAGTTGCACCCATTGAACTTCTACCTTTATTTCTAATGTACATACGCTATAGACTATAATATAAAACAAATTGTATAGAATTTACTCCATTACTACAGTACATTTGTTTCCTTGGTAAATACGATCAAATTGCTCAATCGGTGAATCTCCTTCCCAAAAAAAGAAGCCACAAATCAAAAGGAAGAAACGAAAGAGAACTGCATCAAATTTTGACGCCAACTTTGCACTAATTTAGATATCCCAAATAACACTCCGTAGTGTATGTACGTAGGTACTTACATGTACTCACTGAGTAAGTACCATACGTAGGTATTTTTTGCATCATGTATTGGATTGGAGATGAGCGAGGAATCAATTACCTTGAATCTAGACGATATTCCCTTTGGAATTCTACAACATGTATACATTATGAAAACATATCCAATCCTATGCGGTCTGCGTTAGTTAGAAATTGCTTATCTTTTTCCTACTTCGATTTCGTCAAACATTTGTACAAATTCAATAATTCATCATTGCATGTTTTCTGCCCATTATATGATCCTGTCCCCATAACACTACTATGGCATTTCATATATGCTTTATCAATATCTACACATTGCTTCTTGACTCGGGATTCACATCGCAAGAGGTCTACCATTGCATTATTTGACTGCGAACCTATGTCAGCCAGATCAATCTTCTTTTTAGGCCTAATTGATAGCAAATATTTGGTGCATTTTGGAGCTACATCCTCCATAGAAGAGTGTATCTTTTCGCCTTTTATTTTCATTATCTATATAGAGGGGTGAGACTAACGAACGAGAGGAAGCAACGGTTAGGAATTGAAAGTTATTGTTGTGCAAAAGCACCGTATCCGGTGCACTTAGGCATATCGGTACAAAGGGGAAAATGTGGCGGGGAAGAAGGGGAAGCAAAAAAGGATGATTTTCATTGATTTTCGGTGAAAATCCCAGAAAAATCGAATATTTAGGCTGATTTTTGCTGATTTTGCCCCTCAGATTTTTTTCTAAAAAACGCGGATCCCCCGTTCCCCTTTGTACCGATATGCCTAGGTGCCCTTAATAAAAAAGTACAATGGCGTTGTTGCAAAAAAGAAAAGAATGGATGGAAAGGGAAGAACTCGAGATATAGCTTGCTACCAATGACGTTGCCACTGTGAACAGTTAAGATCCTACCTACCTTAACCTAGCAAGACATTGCCTTATCAACTTCTTCCCTGACATTAAAAATATTAAAATAAATACATAAGTTTCAAACAAGCTATCCTATCTGAATATTTTATTAGATCATATAGTTTGTTTTTAAATTCTCGCGTGAAGCCTAAACAATTTTTCCTTCCATAAATGCTGGATCCACTTTGAGAAATGCATATTCAAGACAAGATGGATCAAACTGTATGTTTGGCTCTTTATGAAATCGAAGATACCCATTCTTTTCAAACGTATCAAAGAAATCAATCACTTTACCACCTGGTGCACCATGAACTTCCACTTGTATCTGATGCAACATGGGAATACCATCCGCTAACCAATCCATATATGTTCTCCATTCACACTTGTCGCAATCAATTTTAAACACATCAATAACATCTAAATGCTCATGTCCAAGAAGTTTGATAATATCATTCAATCCATATTTCTCCAATCCCTTTTCAGGAGTGGTGACATTCTCCTGTTGCTTCTCCAAAGCCCATGGATGATAAAAAGTCCGTTTCAATTCTTTAGGAACTAAATGACCATACGCACCAGGATCAAAAATGTGTATTTCACAAGTCCCCTCTCCCAATTCCTTTTGCATCCCAAGTTCAAAGTTAAAATCACCATTCGATCCAATAGAATAAATGACACATCCTGGATGATTTGGATCTTTTGCTTTACGCTCTATAGCTATTTTTTTGATTCGATGTGGATCACATATCCATTTGGGTCCATCGCCATTCATATTGTATCCTATCCGTTTTTCAAATGGACAACTAAAATTTGGTTCGTAATTCTATAGAAAAAAGTGAGTAAATGAGTATTCCAAATCTCGACCCTTCATTGTTTCCAGTACCATATACATCTAACTCACCGTTTGATACCAAGCTTCAGGCGAATTAAAATATTTGGCTTTTCGTTGTGAGTAACTAGGATGAAACGTCAATGGTGCACTCATGTTGTAATGATTGACATGTGTATTGTATATATCTCTATATTTTTGCCAATGTTCATCCGTGACATCATAAAAGAATCCATAGCTTTGTTCCGTTGCCAATTTATATTTTTGATCTAGTATTTCTAGTAATTGCAGTGAATGATTTTCGTGATGAGTTTGTAGAATTAAATGGTACATGTATGCCAGTGTGAATAGTACGAGTGCCAAGATAAAGATTATGTTTGTCCGCCTTTTGGACTTGTTTGCTGGTCGAGTGCCCTTGTTTTTCATTTCTTGATGGATGAGTTGGTATTTTATGGCAGTGGGTCTACTTTTCTTTTGTAGATGAACTTCCATAGGTAATGAATGAAGGAACATGAAACACAAAGTTTCTTCTAGCAGAGGAGTACGTACTGAGAGGGTTCTCAAGTTTCTCAACGGCTCCTGTGGTGTACTTACAGAATTAACAATATAACTTTGAAATAACGGTCCAAACAATAGTTTGGGAAGTATGCATCCCCATCCCTTTCATTCTCTTCATTCTTCTAGCCTCTTCTAGCTTTTGCTTGCTGCTTCCATGCAATAAGATATCAACTGCAATGCAACACGGCATCATTGCTATTGTCATTACTACTACTACTTCACCCAAGACTAGTAAAAACTAAATTTCACCCAACAAATAAAAATGTCGGACCACAGCGATCACGAAGAGGAGGCAGCAGCAGAAGAGCTGCGATCTAGGGTCAGAGTCGTCGACAGCAATCTTGACTCGGATACACTTCGTATCATGGTATCCACTGACAATCACTTGGGATACATGGAAAAAGATCCCATTAGAGGAAATGATTCATTTGCTGCTTTTGAAGAAGTATTACTACTGGCCAAGAAACATAACGTAAGTACTGTTACAAAGATACAGATTTTACACTTGTTACCAACATTATTTTTTTAGTGCGACATGGTTCTTTTGGCAGGAGATTTATTTCATGAAAACAAACCATCGAGATTGACGCTACACAAGACAATGGGAATATTGAGGAAACATACCATGGGTCCGAATCCTGTACAATTTCAAATTACATCGGATCAAGCTGCCAATTTTATATCGACAATTTCAAATAGTAAGTCAATAGTTTTTTTTATATGTGGAATCTTTATTGTTGATTGCTGACCCTTACTGCTTTGATTCTAGCTGTCAATTATGAGGATCCATATTCTTCTGTCGATTTGCCAATCTTTTCCATTCGTAAGTATGCATCTCTTTTTTTTTTTTTTTCCTTTATTGCATTACTGGCATCTTACAAGTCATTTTTGCATAGATGGAAATCACGATGATCCGACTCGAGACGGTGGAGAACAATACCTTGCAGCACTAGATTTACTCGCAGTCAACCATTTAGTCAATTACTTTGGGAAACATGAAGAAGTTGATAAGATCAATGTATCACCTGTTCTCATACGCAAAGGTGATACAAAAGTTGCTCTGTATGGAATGGGGTCCATGAGAGATGAACGCTTGAATAGAATGTGGCAAGGGAAAAAAGTCAAGTTTCTAAAGGTGAATTCTGATAAAGTCAACAATAGTGATGATGAAGATGAAGAAGACAATGATGGAGAGGAACAGGAGTGGTTCAATATCTTTGCTCTTCATCAGAATAGAGATTATGGACGTGGGAGTAAAAATTGTGTACATGAAAGTATGATTCCGGAATGGATGGATTTGGTTGTATGGGGTCATGAACATGAATGTCTCATTGATCCAAGTGAATCCTCAGTTGGTACCTTCCGTATTTCTCAGCCTGGATCTTCGGTTGCGACTAGTTTGTCGGAAGGAGAGAGTATGAGGAAACAAGTGGGGATTTTGGATATTCGAGGTTCGCAATTTCGCATGATTCCTGTGCCACTCATGAATGTACGAGCTTTTACCATGGGAAATATTTGCTTGAAAGATATGCTTGAGGATCCTGAGGATGCACATATTGAAGAGAGAGTATCCAAGTTGCTTACTGATGAAACAAAGAAACTCATTGCCGAAGCTAGAGAAGATCATCGTATTTTGGAAGAAGATGTCAAGGTTTCTTTAAATGGTGATGATATCAACAAACAAATGAAGTATCGTGTGGAGAAGCCGGAGCGAGTTCTTGTTCGTTTGAGGGTTGAGCATTCAGGCTTCTCGACCCTTCACAATCAGCGCTTTGGATCTCAGTTTGTCAATGAAGTGGTAAGTTGTTGGAGTCATTTTTCATATTATATTTTTACTCGTCTAAATTCTCACTCTTTCATATTGGTAGGGCAATCCATCCGATATTCTACTTTTTCATCGCAAGCGTTCTGCAGATGCTGGGGGGAAGAAGAAGAAGAGTAAAGCAAGGTCGTCGGCAAGTCTTGGTGCTGGTCCGATTGAACCGGTTGATCTCGGAGGTGAAATCAATGTTGAAGATATCATCCGTGATAATCTTGATTCAGCAGACAAAAAGATGCAAATTCTTGATGAAGATAAGCTTGTGCTAGCTGTCCACGACTTTGTCGAAAAGCAGCAAAAGGGTACCATCGGTGAAAATGTCAAGAAGGTGATGTTGAAGCAGAGAAAAAAGCTTGTCAAACGTGGAGTTACTGGTGATGGTGATGATGACGAGGCAAAGATATCAACTGTGAATGCCATTCGAGAAGCTTGCGAAGCTGAAACTCAAAAAGCTAGAGAAGATACATCAATGAGTATCGAGTATGAAGATGAGGAAGACGATGCTTTCTCCAAGGCATCCTCGGCTGCAGCAAGCAAACGTAAGAGAGGATCCGCTTCTGCATCTTCATCTAGAAAGTCTCGCACACAATCAGTCAGTGAGGATAGTGAGATTGAGGTAGAAGAAACTCCAAAGAAAAAGAGAAGAACCACTACTACAAAATCCCGAGCTGTTTCGAAGAAGGCATCCACATATGAGTCGTCCGATGATGAGATTGAAGAAGTTGCACCCTCCAAGAGGAAGAGGGCACCAAAAAAGAGAAATGCCGCGCAACAAAAGAGAAAACGTTCTGCTGAAGAATCTGAAGAGGAAGATGAATTTGTAGATGACGGTGATGATTCTGAAATTGAATATATCCCAGAGGCAAAGGCGACCAAAAGTAGAGCTAGGGCTTCTAGAGTAACTTCTGCACGCAGTAGTAAAAAGAAGGCTCGTTCATACGCCGAAGACGAGAGCGAAGAGGAAGATTTTTCAGGCTGGGGCGTTGCTTCTGTCCCTTCTCAAAGCCAGAAATCTAGATCCCGTTGAAGATGATTAGCACTTTATGATTTTCTGTTTCAGGTAGATGCATTGGGATGCCTTTCCTTTGATACCATCATCAAAATTGTGCAGTAATCTCAACGAGATCTAGATCATTTATTTCTAAAAGTAATTATCACTTTTTATTGCATTAATTTCTATAGTGAAACTCATTGTTCCTTTTACCCATTCGAACATACCACAAGTCTATATATAGCTTGTTTGATTCATAACAATTTCATTACCTTTTGACGTAAAAGGGAGAATTACTAACATCAAGTCATATCGTCAGGCCTCTTTGAAGAGACCACAAGTATCAATATGAAAGTTAGAAAGACCAGATTACGAGGCTGTAAAAATAAATAAACTTGATTGATAATAAAAATATGTAATTTATAAACGAAATATTTATATTTTTTTCATATAGACACACGTAAGTAAAATTGAAATAAAAAATACATGAAACTTTCGTTCGGGAAGAACCGAAATGTAAGGAGTGGATGGAGCATGAAAAAATTTGACATTCCAGCTGCATCGATTAGGCGGTATAACTACATTTGGCTTCACAATCTGGATGTCCTTGACATCCAGTTTTTTCACTCATCCAGTTATTCATTGTTTGTTCTGCTTTGTTTACTGTAGTGAAATTAACGGTGACACCAGTGGATGAACACTTATCCATCATACATTTTCGACATTCATCGCAGGGTTCATCTGAATCTGTTGCGGAGCCAGCAACCCCATCCCATATCATTTGATCTATTCGGCATACTCTATGATCGTTTTCAATCAAGCAGGGATTGAATTTGCTAGGGAAACAACTACAAGGCGAATTTATCGGTGCCATGAGATCTGAAGTGACAGCTCCCCAAGCTTCATTTCCCTGGCAAACATTGCTACTACCAGAACCGTCTATCGAAGGAATTCCACCAAAATTATCTGCTTGACATTCCGGACCGCCTCCATTAGACAAGCAATTGGTAGCATATGGCTGCACTCCATTTGGTTTACAACAATCTGTGCTCAAATTAACTTCATAGAAACCACATCCACTACAATTTGAGAGTAGAGTCATGTGAGTAAACACTTCAAACTGAAGAAAATCAAAGAAATTTTTCAACCTTACCATAATGTACATACTACTGTTCCGTCAGTTTTATCACAAGCAGTTCCTTCAGGACATGCAAAGCATGGCTCTGTACTGCCACATTGCTTTTTGCCTGATTCAAAACCTTCAATGCGCCCTTCACATTTTCGGTCATCTACTTCAAAACATTCAGCATCACTACTTGGATCGCAATATGTGTCTAGATCAAATCCTTCAACTGGAGAAAGGCTTGGCTGGGATGAAATACTAGGCTGGGATGAAATACTGGGCTGTGAAGACGGTTCACTTGATACTGTTGTGGATTCACTTGGCATCGATGACGGAACAGAACTTGGTTGATCAGATGGTACGTCTGACGGAATATCTGATGGCATCGATGACGGAACAGAACTTGGTTGATCTGATGGTACGTCTGACGGAATATCTGATGGCATCGATGACGGAACAGAACTTGGTTGATCAGATGGTACGTCTGACGGAATATCTGATGGCATCGATGACGGAACAGAACTTGGTTGATCAGATGGTACGTCTGACGGAATATCTGATGGCATCGATGACGGAACAGAAGATGGTTGATCAGATGGTACGTCTGACGGAATATCTGATGGCATCGATGACGGAAGTGAAGATGGTTGATCAGATGGTACGTCTGACGGAATATCTGATGGCATCGATGACGGAAGTGAAGATGGTTGATCAGATGGTACGTCTGACGGAATATCTGATGGCATCGATGACGGAACAGAACTTGGTTGATCAGATGGTACGTCTGACGGAATATCTGATGGCATCGATGACGGAACAGAACTTGGTTGATCAGATGGTACGTCTGACGGAATATCTGATGGCATCGATGACGGAAGTGAAGATGGTTGATCAGATGGTACGTCTGACGGAATATCTGATGGCATCGATGACGGAAGTGAACTTGGTTGATCAGATGGTACGTCTGACGGAATATCTGATGGCATCGATGACGGAACAGAACTTGGTTGATCAGATGGTACGTCTGACGGAATATCTGATGGCATCGATGACGGAAGTGAACTTGGTTGATCAGATGGTACGTCTGACGGAATATCTGATGGCATCGATGACGGGACAGAACTTGGTTGATCAGATGGTACGTCTGACGGAATATCTGATGGTAGTAGACTCGGCTCAGATGACGGAAGTGCAGAAGGTTGATCGGATGGATTGTCTGATGGTACGTCTTTTATTGAGTATAGATAGAAAAGACAAATTGCAGTTAGAAAAGAGAGGTCGTGGTAAAGCAAATTGAATGACAATCAAATATGACTCAATTTTCACTTCATTGTCGCCAATAACTCACCACTTGGCTCAGAGGACGGAGCAGAACTTGGTTGATCGCTAGGTTTATCTGAAGGTACGTCTATTGTATTGAGCATTGATGGGAAACATAGAAAACATTGTGTTTAGTAAAGAAAAGCCATGTATAGAAATGAATGGCAAACATCAGAGCCACTTCAAAATCGAAAACCTAGTGCTAAACTGACTTCAAGTATAGTGTATAGTCGCAAATTACTCACCACTCGGAATTACGCTCGGCTCAGATGACGGCATTGCACTTGGTTCGGTAGATGGAAGTAGACTTGGCTCAGATGATGGTGTAGGCGATGGCACTTTTGAAGGAGAGGGAGATGGAACTACTGAAGGTAACATTGATGGAGATTCTGAAGGTAATAAGGACGGTATAGAACTTGGTGAATCGGAAGGTTTCTTGTTCACAGGTCTGTCTTTTACTACCGGAGATGATGTTGGACTTTTGGTTGGAATTTTGGTTGGAGGACTAGATGGTCCGGTATTGGTTGGGATTCGATCAATTCCACATGTCGATCCATCTAAGTTGACATTCCACTCTCCTCCCCAGCGACTACTACCTTTGTTTGCACTGTCGTCGTTCCAGTTTGTAAAAGTGAAACCATCGTTTACACTTGTGTCACATGGAAATGCATACGCTGTTTCTTGCATATTGTTGATGCGAACGTCTAGATGGATTGCAAGTTTAAGGTAAAATGGATCTACATCGGATGTTCTTTCAAGAAGCACGCCATTGCTGATTCCAGTAATAGTCGAACTTGATGCATTGAAAGAATATTTGACACCATACAAACCTGCATTAGTAGGGACATCTTCTTCTTCTTCATATGAATAAAAAATTTTGATCTGTTCTGATTGTGAAGGATCTAGATATTCATACCATGCGTTGATGTTCACTATAAATAGTCTCCAAGTGTATTCTCCATTTTCATAATCAACTTCGAAGCTCAAGGAAAAATTTTGAACAAGATTATTATTTTTGTCAGAACCAGCTTGGATGCACATGTCAATTTCCTTACGACAATCGCTGCCAACTGGACTAGGGATCGGTTCCACTGGTACAGGTTGGATGGATGGACTTGACCATGGCTCGATTGGGGTAATGGATGGTTTCAAACTCGGAAAAAAGGAAGGTACCACAGATGGCTTCTCACTGTCATCGATTGGAATTGCAATGGAGCACATGTCTTGATTAAAGCTGAATAGCCATTCACCTCCCCATCTTCCTGTATCCCATTTGATAAATGTCAGCAACTCAGCATCATAATTTTCTGACTCTTGAAGACATGGGACGGCGTATGCAGTTTCTCTGTTCTTGTTGAAAATAACATCTAGATGAATTGCAAAAGTAAGAGAAGCGTCCGGATCAATTGTTCCGTCGACAAATAGATCACTCGTGCCCACAACATAATTAGTGGAAGTGGTAACAAGCCCAGAATCGTAAGTAAATTTACTTTCAGCAGGATAGGACCCAGCATTAGTTGGAACTTCAACTCCATCTACAGTAGATGCAAAGATCTTAATCTGCTCAGTTTTGCTTGGGTCAAGGACGGGTGCCCATGAATCGTCAAAGGCTTCAGGAGAGATACTTTAAACATATTTGTTTTCAGACAAAACACACCAAATTCGGAGAAATTTAAATAAAATACTCGGGTTTTTTTCTTAAGTACTCGTGGGAATAACATGTTTCTATCCAAGTGCGACTTGAAACATGAGTTAGATTCTGGCTTTCCCTTTTGGAAAAGTGTATTTCCAATTCTTAAGTAGAAATATTTATGAAGGTTCAGAGAACCCATACTGGAAAGTATTCCGATCCAAATCTTTTCAAGAGGAAGGGAAACCCATGAGGGAAGCCATACACAAGCGTTGACAAAACACACCAAATTCGGAGAAATTTAAATAAAATACTCGGGTTTTTTTCTTAAGTACTCGTGGGAATAACATGTTTCTATCCAAGTGCGACTTGAAACATGAGTTAGATTCTGGCTTTCCCTTTTGGAAAAGTGTATTTCCAATTCTTAAGTAGAAATATTTATGAAGGTTCAGAGAACCCATACTGGAAAGTATTCCGATCCAAATCTTTTCAAGAGGAAGGGAAACCCATGAGGGAAGCCATACACAAGCGTTGACAAAACACACCAAATTCGGAGAAATTTAAATAAAATACTCTGGTTTTTTTCTTAAGTACTCGTGGGAATAACATGTTTCTATCCAAGTGCGACTTGAAACATGAGTTAGATTCTGGCTTTCCCTTTTGGAAAAGTGTATTTCCAATTCTTAAGTAGAAATATTTATGAAGGTTCAGAGAACCCATACTGGAAAGTATTCCGATCCAAATCTTTTCAAGAGGAAGGGAAACCCATGAGGGAAGCCAACACAAGCGTTGACAAAACACACCAAATTCGGAGAAATTAAATAAAATACTCGGGTTAAAAGTACTCGTGGGAATAACATGTTTCTATCCAAGTGCGACTTGCGACTTGAAACATGAGTTAGATTCTGGCTTTCCCTTTTGATGAAACATGAGCTTTTTGTATAGAGAGACCAATTAGGAACATTAGATCAAAGACATTATACTTTAGTAGTATTAATTGCCTAAACATATGTCGATCTGATCAAAGAGTTGCTTCTTCCACAGGTGCAAAAAGCTTCAGATGTGTTCATTGAAAATGTCAACCATTCTAGCCTTCGCTCTTCTCACGCTGAGAATGCTTTGAAAAGTTCCGATACTTCCGAGGAGGCACCAGTCGGGGAGTACATATGATTCCCTAGAATTAATGAAAAAATGAATAGTGTACGACCCAATCCAAATCCAATGTAAATGTTACTTCCACATAAATACGAGTAGACGCAATTATGTGGATAATTAATGTTTTGAGAAGGACGTATGCAGGATACATAGAGGATGGTAGATACACGACCTATTTCGATGGGAAGCCTGGGGAGGAAATGGCTGGGGTCGAAGTCAAAGAGGAGTAGGAAGAAGGGCCACGGTTCCTCACATTAACAAAGTATGTACAGGTCTAATTTCTTTAAAAAAATCACAAAAGTGTAATATAGCTTAATTTGAAAGGAATGACTGCTTCTCTCTTTACTAGACCTAGAACTATTCAAACCGGAAGAATGAAGGATAATTTTTTTCAGACCGTTCTGAGCCTTCTAAAGTAATAAACTATCCAAATATTTCGTAGCTCGTAGCACGCAAAACAGATGGTGATGATGGGAAGCATGTGACAGTGTGTAACCATCGTGTAACGGAATGGACAAAAAATAGACAAACCCATTCCGAGATACGTACGATTCTTTGCACTAAGGAATACTACTACGTACGAGACAGTTAGATTGGATCTTTTCCTTTCCTCAACATTACAAACATACTTTTACTTCTACCTTCTACTCTCTAGATAATTATAATCATACACTGAACCATGCCTCAAGATAAAAAGAAAATAATATTAGGCATCACGGGATCAGTAGCAGCCATCAAAGGGCCCGAGCTAGCTATACGACTATCCAAAGAATTAGATGCACACATCCTCATTCTTCTCACCAATGGAGGTCAAAACTTTTGGGACAAGGCTCAATCCTACAATCTAGAAGCATGGAATCTATTCTCGCAACTTGTAGAACCATTTGATCCATTACTAAATTTTACTCAAGAGAAATCTAAATTGCAAATTATAACTGCAAAGGAAGAATGGAAGGGATGGAATCAAATGTCGGATCCAGTCCTTCATATTCAACTTCGAGATTGGGCCGATGCGTTAATTATTGCACCATTGTCAGCACATACATTGGCTAAAATTTCAAATGGAATGTGCGACGAGACTTTGAGTTGTGTAGTTCGTGCATGGGACTTTGGATGGACGGAAGGGAAGATGGGAAAGCCATTGATATTAGCTCCTGCTATGAATACTGGTATGTGGGATCACCCGCTTACAAAACAGCAGTTGAATATTGTACAAGGATTTTGGAATAAGAAAAAGAGCCAGAACTTGATTAAAGTTGTAGAACCACAAGTCAAGACTCTTGCTTGTGGAGAAGTTGGAAAGGGAGCTATGGCGAGTTTAGATGAAATTATTGATACTTGCAAAGATGTTTTGACAATAGAAAAGTTGATTCAATGATGATTGGCATAGAGGTTGTAAAATTTTCATTGCAACGATTACCTGCATCTAGGAAAGTATTTTTTATTTGACATGGGAGTAAATGAAGCTTACGGATAGATAAGGTGCAAATGTATCTTGCTCTTTGGAAGAATCTTTCTTATGATTGCTATGAGCTTCACGATCAAGAGGTGATGCGGTAGTGTAAGGAAAGTTGGGATAGTAATCGATATGATGAAACTATGAAAAGCTTTTAGGCGAATGCAACACCATAGGAGAGGAAATTAAGGGTTGCTGATATTGTCTATGCAATAACTGCACTTTGTATCGGATCTTACCAAAATGAAATTGAACCGATGAATGCATGGAATAGAAGTATCAATTCTAATCACAAGTGTTCGCTCCAGTAGTCCATAACTAGCCAATCCAAGAACGTCTTGTACGGCATCATGTGGAGGAGAAAGGAATCAATACTTTTGACGAAAAGAAGGCAATTTGCTTTACTTCTTCCGAATATTTGAGGGAGTACCCACATGCCGGTGCGACGGAGGCTTCTGGCAAAAATTACATTCTAATTATTTATGTAAGCTGAATGCAATAATAAATCCAAATGTTCAAATTAAATCTCTTTGTAAATATTTTTTTGCTTACAATTTTGAGGATTGCTCTGACAAGTAGGTATGTAGATACTGCTCACATGTATCTATTATCTACAATTCTTCCTCCCTTTTTGTTATTCCATATGTAATTCTAAAAAGATTTTATCAACTTGATTTTGGTTTACTTTCAACTTTTAGACCAATGCGTAAGTTCCTGTCAGTTATTTTAGCCACACTTGTGTCAATTCTGGAACCAAGCCGCCATCTCAAACGAAACAGAAAACAACAGAATTGATGAGCAGTCTCAACAAACACTTCTTCTCACAAAGCTTTTAGTAAAGCACTATTGAGGATGAAGTTTACAATTCTCAGGCTCATCGCAGGCTTGCCTGCATCGCGCTCCCCCCTTGCTGCTAGCAGTGAGGATGAAAAGTCAAGCTCTCCAGAGAGCCCTCCGGCTCAAGGATTGCTTGCAAGGTATCTCCCTTCTGTATTCTCATTCAGAGGGAGTTCCGACCCCGATGTCGACTGTGCTGATAGCACCTCGGCTTCTGGAAGCACGGAAGGAACCGATGGATGTACCAACACTGGCGGAAATGCTACTGCTGAACGCAGAGCTTCTTCCAGAGCATCCAACCGTCCTTCCTCCCGGTCTGTGAGATTTACACTCCCTAAAAAAGGTGAGCACCGTGAATTTCCAAAAGCAGAACCGGGCGTTGCCGATACTCGCTGGTGGCTGGATGAATCTCTTGGAGATCTTCCAAAGAAATCAGCTGAGATGAGTCCACCCTCCCGTGGAATCATCAAGAAGGCAACTAGTTCGTCTTGTAGAGAACCACTCGGATCTGGCTACTTCATTGTAGGCGGTCGCATTCGTCGGTACTCTCATCGCTTGCAACAGAAGGCTCTGAAGGAAACTTCTAAGTCTATCTAGGTAAGTAAAATGAAATGAAGTTGTGTCGTCTTGTTGATAGATGAAAGATGAAAGATGCATTGTTTCTGTTGAAGAACAAGACCCATTTGACATCAGATTTGACTCAAAATACAACGTTTACTTACCGTCAATGCATATACTCACTCTTCCTTCCTTTTCTTTCTACAATAGGCATGTGATAGCGAACTGCATCTCTCTTCAACCTTTGTGTAGAGGGGGGAGGCTTTAGATACAGGATATTTGTTCGTTGAGAAAATTGAACCATTGATGAAACCACGCAACAGGTTGTTTTGGAATCCATGTACTAACAAAGGATCGTCCTCTGGACGGTTGTACATGACCCATCTCTGGACGCCAAAGGAGATTGGGGTTGATTCATCCTTAGCAACCCAGGCCTGGCCTGTTCGTCCCCTTCCATTACTTGTAGTGGAAACAGCAATGAATTTATTCATTGTCTGAAGCAGCTCGACTTTCACTTACCCAACCTGGGAACAAGTTGATTCGCCAGAAATGGTAGTTGAGAGGTGTTTGGGGTTCACTAAGTAGCAATGCGTAAGCGATTGTTGTAGGTTCATCTTTTCTTTTTTCTCTGGCAAACACGAAATACATCTGTCCTGTATCTAAGCTCAATCTCACCATTGGATTGGGTTGTGTGACTCCCTTGTCCACGGCTTCTCTCGCTCCAACTTGTTCAAGGCCTTCACGTGGCTTGGAGTGTCAGTAGGAAGATGATTCATTTGTTTGGATCTTTGGGTTGTTGTGATAACCCTGACTTCTGAAGCTAACGTTGAACAAATACTTTCTTTTCAAATCATAAGCATGGTCCCTTTACATACTCGGTGAGTGCAGTTGTGTGTAGATTTTGTTTTGTCTATCTTACTAACTTGATCTTATCTTTTTCATTCAAAGTACATTGCAATCGCTTTGTTCGCATGCTCTTATTCAAGTTCGATGTTGTCTCTAAGTGAGCGGTACTCGGGTTTCATCGCATGATTATGGACCAAATACTTTCTGTTTTGACGAGCATATTCTATTGCGTACATAGAATACTTGGTTCTTTACCTCCGTCTTTTGCAAGAGAATCACTTACTTCACGAGGAGCCATCCTTTGCTTGTGCTATCCTCATAAGATTCCAGATTTATGAACTTGCTATGATTTTCTCTCACCAAAGGTGATCGATCATAAAAATAAATGAAAGTAGCCCTTAATGCTTGGAATCTTTCATCGTCAAGTCCAGAAATAAATTGGCTTGTATTTTTATAATATCGTAAAGTCCAGAAATAGATTGCTGTATCATGGAAACTTCTGTGCACCTTTATCGCCTTTTTTGATAATGCACTGAATATTTTTGCTCAAGCTGCAAGTCATAAACAAATTCTTTTTCCTTAGTTGCCCCGGTCTCAGATTTGGAAAGACCTCTTTCGTTCTTGTGATGAATGATCTCTACTCTGTCTGTCCTTCCACAGTGGTCAAAATATATAGATTAATGGAATACTATACATTTATATTACATTTACAAACTCTCCATAAAACTCAAGATCACCCTCTCTTGAGTCCTTCAGTACCTTCCGCACTGCTTCGTAGTCTTCACTATCCAAGGCCTTACGTACCGTCGAGTATGGATCCTTATTGGTTTGCATCACAACCTCGTCACCGTTCTCATCAATCCAAGTCTCCTCTTCTCCCAAGGACTCTCCATCTAGAAGCAACTTCATCAGCGATGGTGAGTATCCCGACAACATGGTCACGTTCTCAGTATCAGCTTGGGCTGGAAATCCTCCTGTATTACCTCTTAGATTCCAGTAGATGATATGAGGCGCAGGCCATGCCTTTCCACACACTTTCAATCCCTCATCCTTGAACCTACGAACAATCCTTTCCTGATGCGTTTCCCATGGAAGAATCCTCTCCTGATGCTGTTCCCATCCTCTTTGATCCCTTGCCACATCAAATTGCATATCAGAGAATACAATTAGATCTGGAATGTCCTCTGGTTGAAGCTTTGCCTCAACAGCGACCTTGAGAATATGCTCACAAGCTTGCTCGAAGTCTGTGTTCATTCCCCATGGAGCGCTTTGGACTTGGTGGACCTTCTCTTCCAAGGACATAGATGGATCGATCTCCACCCATTCTGGCCTTGCGGAGAATGTCAAGCACCTATTAGCAAAAGAAGGAGAAGTAATCTCACTTACAAGGATACCAAGTGCAATCGCAACCTCCATTGGAGTTCCCGACATGGATCCAGACACATCCACCAAAGGAACAATATTTCCAAGGTCTACTACCTTGCCTAAGACCTCATCCTCACTCTTTTCCTCCTTCACCTTCTTCATGGCTTCGAGTACCCCTCCACGGATATTATCCCACTGACAACAGAGTAAATCCTTTTCAAGGGAGCTTAACTGATTGGTCCTGTAACTCCAGCCACCATTCATGAATTTCTCCACAATTTGATGAGGATACAGTTGTTGTCCCTTGATTTTCTTCACTTTCGTGTTGAGGATAGCTTCACGAAGTCTCTTCCTACACTTGACTCTATCCTCTACATCAGGATGACGGTTCCCAGTCTCGTCTTCGTCAGGTCCAGGTGCACGCTTCAATTTCTCATTGAGAAACGCCTTTCTATGCTTCATCATAGACAAGGAAGGTACACGAGAGAAGTCAATATCCCCGAACCTCTTGTCACTCATCATCTGCTCTGGACAATTCAATACCTTGGACAGTCTTGCAACAAGCTTTCGATAGGCTTTCTTTGGTGTCTTACTATTTGGAAAGGTATGCTTTGCAATAGCTGAAGCTTGCTTCTTGTACTGACTAGACTCACGAGGAATCCATTTAGCAAGTAAAGAAACCTTCTTACTGCCACTCCCTTCTGTATCAAGAGCCGTTTGGTCCTTCATTAGCTGCTCTGAGCATAGATCCAATATCACTCTCTGGATTTTATTTTTCTGACCGAGACTTTGATTCTCCGCCAGATCATAGATTTGGAACCAGTCTTTGTAACTACCATACTCAGGAACAAGTACCAAGAGCTCCTCCACAGTGTCTGGGTAGATGGAATGCAGTTTCAACATCATACTGTGGAAGAGATTTCTCTCACCCTTCCCTCCTCGACAGTTGCGAGTCTGAAATGCCATGATGAATAGATCGGCTATTCTATCTGGGTTTCCCTCTGCCTCCTTCACCACCTCCTCGATGAGATCATCCAATCTTGCCTTTGGTAAATCTCTCACTAAAGCAAAGAATAGAGCTACAATACTTTCCTTTACTCCAGCTGCTGTGTACTCAGGAGAATTGTTCTCGCCAAGCATCTTTTCAGATGGAACCTTTAATGCAGCATCCATCGCGTTGAGAAATGCAGATTGATTTTGTTCAACAGACATGGTTTCTTTATGCTGTAACTTTATGCTTTAAAGTTTTTGTGAGCGAAAATGAATCGTCTGAAAGAAATTCAGTGTTATATTACTATGTATGCGAAGCTTTGAAGACTTTAGAATTCATGAGAAGTTCCTAGACTATCTTGTTAGGTCACAGACCTTCGCATTGTTCTAGATTGTTCCTCGAAAGCTAAATTAGTAAATATTTTTAAAGACCTCTTTTCTTTAAAAACAAATTCTTGTTCTAGTAATTAGAATAATTAATCTATTGTATTGATCTCAAAACATAGGTACTTATCACGGACTCCTAGCTGCACAAAGCCAATATCAAAGAAAAATCCAAGAGCTGATACAATGAACAGAGTTCCATATGGTATGCGACGACTTGGATTACGATAAACATAGTGCTCCAAGTTCAGTTACAAATCTTCCTCTTGTAGCAGCCAATAAGAATTCATATACATTATTTTGCTTGCAGTATCTTTATGCTCTTTTTTATTTTTATCAACATAGTACAATGTATCTAGATGCAGTTAGGCTTGAAAACAGTCTTGTTCTTGTCTGCTAGCAATCTCTGTTCTTGAAGTTTCACAAGAGCATCATCGATAAAGTCAAGATATGCCTTCTTATCAAAAGTTCCACGGAAAAAGTTACAACTGAGGTTCACTTCCAATAGACATACAGGCACCTTTGGATCAGCACTCAAGACAACATCCCAACCAACAAAAGGAACATCAGGACATAGTTTCAAATGACTTTCTTCTACAAGTTTGAGCATTCCCTTAATGTCTGGAACAGATTTTCCAGTCACTTCAAGTCCTTCTACATCTGGATGAGTCTCATATTCGCCATGAAAACTACGCCAATTGCATCTTCCTGGTAAAGTATTATGAAGTCCAAGTTTATACCAATGAGCATTGGTAGTACCTCCACGAATCAAGCCAGTCTTGACATCGATATCAAACAAGATAGAATCATGATCAGTCGCAGCATTCTTTCTTCCAGCACGGAATACACAACTCAAAGCCGTGATATCTTCCACTTTTGCCTCCTTTTCCAAATCAATAGAAGCATGAGATTGAGTAATAACTCTAAAAGTCGACAATGGAGCATTAGGCGGCAACAAACTGGATACCCAATCACTATTCTGAATTCTTTCCTGTATAATCCAATCTCCACCATCAGTAGCATTTCTATAAAAGAAAATTCCCAATCCACCTTCTTCATTACGATGTTTGACTACAATAGCTGGTGATTCCAAATAAGGAGAAATAGGGACACCCCTCTCTTTTCCTTCTTTTAAAAAGGTCCATTTGTTCTCCATCTGATATCCTGCTGGCACATTATTCAACAAAGCATGCAGACCTGCCACACGACAATTCATTCTCCAATATGTGAACCAGTCATTAGGAGCTAGTAGACGTGTAGCGTACTCTTGTGAAATACTCGATTTGAATCCAGTTCTGATCCATAAATGTAGACTGGAAATGAGACTACAAATTGGTGATGCTGTAAGTACAAATCCCAATGCGGTCAATTTCGATCTGACAAAGAGACTCAATGGCAATCCTGTTCCTGGGATGGCAACATTACGAAGGTTGTCAATGAGATCTTCTCTATAGGAGTTCTTACGGTAATGTGGTTTATTGTAGAGGTAGAATGCCGATGCTAGAGTAAAGAGATGAATTCTTGCATTTTGTTTGTGCAAAAGGGTCTCTGCGTCATCTGTTTTCTTTGGCTTGAGATATGGGAATGTAGATTCTGCACCGAGCATATATGGTGAGTGTCTTCCCTTTCCGCAAAAGTAATGAAAGAAGCCACCGTAAAAGTCGCCTGTTGTCTTTAGCAATTTGAATGGCAATGAAATTAGATTTCCCATGATTGATGTTTTGTTGCTGTGAATAGAATTATGATTGCAAAATTAAGGTCAATGGTTCTATAGCTTTAGGTACGCAGTGATTCTTTGTTGGTAATTAGATGATGAAGATACGAACACTCATCATTGATGTGAAGTGGTAAAAGAAAACACGGTTGTCAAGAGACCAGGAATAATGATCCGTATCGGGTTAGGATTACGATTAGGCCTTTTCCCAATTTTGACATCTTGGATTTCTATATTACTAATACGTACGTAAAAGCATTGGAATTGGAAACTTTTCAGACAGTATTCTGACAATGGTATTGTTAATCTTCCATTTTCTTTCCTTTCAATTATATTATTTTTAATCATCAGTTGCCCGTAGTTAAAATAAGCAACCTCTTTCCTTCTCTCTTTATCCATATTATACTCCATCAAGCTCCATCATGTCTCCGCATCTCTTAAGTAGAAGACAAAACTGCAAGAAATTTGCTCTCCTTCTCCTTCCATTCACCCTCGTACGCTCCAACACATACCTCAGATCCACGTGAAAAGATTGCATACAAAAGTTCCATCAATGTACGTTTGCTAGTAAGAATACCCTTCATACTACGCTTCTCTCCATCAATGATGGTCTCAGCATTAATGGTACTGTCAAGACATAGCAGCAGATTCGCAGGGTCCACACTTGGTTGAGTGGTTTTGACAAGACCAGCAAGGGATCTCAACAATCTATCCTCACCAGCTGGCTGTGCAGCAGATAAATCTCCAGTAGAAGCTGTGTCGAAGACCACCTTGATTGCATTTGGAAGTACTTTGCAAGCACTTGGATGTGGTAGGATACCCTCATCAATAACACGTGATAGAAGCATGCGACCCTTTGGAAGAGTAAGAGTTCTCGCAAGAATCTTGCAATCGAACTCCACTCCTTGATCTCCTTCTTCTTTTTTCAAACCGAATGCAGCTTGGAGTTTGCTCACATTGTCTTCTACATCCTTCAAAAGTTCTTCACGACGATTGGCAACATCGGAATCATCTCCGCTAAAGGTATCCCCTGGTCTAGACTGCAACAAACGTCTCAACTCGACAAGGTTCAAGTATGCCTGGTATCCCTTATCAATGGCAACACGTCCAGCCCACAACAAAGCTCTTTGACGATCTTCTTCAGTCTCTGCAGAATGATCGGATTCATCAATAGTTTTATCCGCATTACTACTCAAAGCAGTGGTTGCCAACAAAGCTCTAGGTCTCTTCACATTCACCTTGACAACTTTACCAAGTGCATTCTTCTCTTTACTCCATTCATCCGCTCTCTTTTCCACAGTTTCACGAAAGTCTTCTTCCATCTTTTGAGCTTTAACTTTAGTCTCTTTCCAAACAGGATTGGGCAAATTCTGATTCCCAGTTGGCATATTCCCACCTAAAAATAGTAAATTACGTGATTTACGATCATCATAACTCCATCGATAATAATCAGCATTATAAGCATCCAAAACAGAAGCATGCGTCAATACCGGTCTCAACATGGAATGTAAAACATAACACAAATCTCTGGAAGTCATGGATGTAGCATGAATCGCATTGGCTGGAATCGGCGCAGCAGCAGGGTTGGCATTTGAAAAAGTCATTCTCACAGCAGGACGATTACGACGTTGCTGTTCGAGTTCCTTTGCCTTTTTCAAATTTTCACGACGTGCCTTTTGCTCTTGTTTGAGTTGCATTTCTTCCTCTTTTCGTTCTTGTGCAATGGTGGATGCATCTGCACCCAAGGCTGGGAAATCCATTTTTTTGAATAATTTATCATTGGGGGTAGGTGCTGGTGTCGGAGCATTTTGTGACTGTGGACTCATCATGTTTCTATTTGCAGTAGGTGGTGCATGTCCTTGCATTTGTCCCTGTTGCATCATTTGTTGCTGCATCATTATTTGTTGTTGACGCATTTGCATCATCATCATGTGTTGCATATGAGGAGGCATCATGTGTGGCGGTGGCGGTGATCCCATCATATGTGGAGGAGGAGGCATTCCTTGTGCCCCTGGCATCTGCATCATAGGAGGAGGAGGCATCCCCTGTGGCGGCATTCCATGTGGTGGAACATTACGAATCGGCATTCCCTGTGGCTGTGGAGTAGGTTTGACCATTGCTTGTGGCGGCGGCTGTTGCTGCTGTTGTCCTTGCATAGGTTTCTGAAACAATTGTGCCATTTGACTCCCTCCCTGTTCCAAAACAATATCTTGTTTGACGTCATACTCTTCCGTGTCATCTTCAAACAAATCCTTGACTAAATCATTCGAGACTTGTGCCGTTTTCTGTAGTTGTTCTTTTCGTGCTGAATCAGCTTGTAAAAAGTCTTGTACATTCAAAGCTGAAAACTGTTGAAGTGATGCAGAGAATGCGTCTTGTCCTTTACTAGTAGGCAATGGCGATGAGAGTGTCGGTGGTGGTTGAGAGAGTGACGATGCTCCCACTACCATTGCAGCAGCAGAGGGTGCTGTCGAGGAAGAAGCCAATCCCGGTGGTCCCGAAGCAGAAGTATTGTTAGCAGCATTATTGGATGATCCTGCTTCAAGTTCCTTTTCTAGGTTTGCCAATTGTGAAAACATGTCATTCTCATTGGAAGAGCCATCCTGTCCTGAAATGTCGGATAGTAAATCTCGCATCAACGAGTTTCCAAGACTGTCAGTAATATAGAGACATGTGAGTGACTAATTGTTGAAATATTATACTTTTATTTGAACATGGTGAACAGTAAATAGATCAACTAATATTATGACTATATCATGTTGTGTCGACATGTAAAGATTCTATTCGTTGAAAAAAGGAGAAAAGAAATAGAGACATAAAAAGTCTCTTTTTTCTATTCATTGCAATGACAAGACTTACCTTGCAAACAAGTCATCTTCAGCAGAAGCCATGATATAATATTCTAGTTTGATACTATTTTAAAGTCTATTGGGTTTGATTCAAATAGTATGAGATTGATTCAGAAACATACATTTACACACGTGATGAAAGTGGAAGGGAAGAAGCAATCGTTTCAGTTCGCCACAAATCTTCATCGAACCGTTACTTGGAAGTTATAGAGAATGAAAGGAGAAGCAAAGATGCAGGGATCGAGTTCTCATTAAGATTTTTTGCAACAGCGACGATTGTTGTGTGTGCAGAACTCTTCTAATTGAAATTCAGCGGTACTATCAATAAGGTATTTCTCAGTTGTTCTTTAGGCTAACGATACTCCTAATCAAGTATCGAAAACAGCCATTTTGTTACATTAAGGCAGAAGAAGGGAGATAAAAGTTTATTAAAAGACATTAGCAATGGTAAGTCATAAGTTCTTCCACAACTACAAATGACTCTTTTCCGAGCTAGTTACAGATAACATAGGGTCTCGTAGTCTTCGAATCTTTCATATTATACTTCATTACTTCAGATCCTTACTCACTTTCAATTGAAATAGGTATTTGGAATAGGAGACTCGGGTCTCAAGATTCAAATTGACTTACAACCCAATCAACAGTCCATTGCCAATGGGACAATTGTACCTATGGATCACAGGCCTTCTTGGAAAGTTGGCAAGAATCCTTTTCATTCCGGTTTGAATAAAATGGCTCTTTTGAAACAAAGCTTTGACAAAAGTAACGATTTAAAGCAGCAACAGCAGCAGGGTATCAATCAGAATATGAACAACATGGGAGGCATGAATATGAATATGAATATGCAGCCACAAATGATGAACAATAACATGAATAACATGCAACAGCAACAGTATCCGAATCAAATGATGCAGAATCCCATGATGAATAATACCATGCAACCACAAATGAATATGAACATGACACCACAACAGCAATTTCCAAATGCCATGAATATGAATATGAACATGCAAATACAGGATCAGACCATTTATGCCTATGGGGAACATGAAGATGTACAAGGTGTCGCACATTTGACTTTACCACCTGGGAAAAAATTTGAACATTTGGGAATTAAAATTCAATTTGTGGGTCGTGTCGATATGGTACGTGATATATGGAAGCGACAATTTACTTTTTCAACTGTTTCTAACTCCTTTTTTAGTCACAAGCCATTCATGATGGAAGAGCACATTATGACTTTATTTCCCTCACCAAAGAACTTCATCCACCAGGTATACTCTACCAAACGCAAACTTCCTTCCCATTCTTTTTCCGAACAGATTCAAAACCGTATGAAACTTACAATGGAAGGAATGTACACGTACGATACTTTGTTCGAGTATTGGTTGAACGGAAATTCTTTCCAGCCATTAAACAAGATCAAGAAATGATTGTGCAATTGCTAAAGTCCGAACCGAGATTGAATGAAGCGATTAAAATGGAAGTGGGGATTGAGGAATGTTTACATATTGAATTTCAATACCAGAAACGTTATTATCACTTGAATGATGTCATTGAAGGGAATATTCACTTTATGTTGGTCAGGATTAAAATTAAATATATGGAATTGGCTGTGATTCGCAGAGAAACGAGTGGAGAAGGTGTGGTCAATAGTAAGCCGGGTGGTATAGGGGCTGGAGATACAGGTGCTTCTGTCAGTACAGAGACTCAAACTTTGACAAGGTTTGAAATTATGGATGGTGCACCCGTCAAGGGAGAAGTTATTCCGGTGCGGTTGTTTTTAGATGGTATTCCAGCTGACTTGACACCTACCTATGATGCACCAAACACTAGATTTGCTGTAAGGTATTATTTGAACTTGGTATTGGTCGATGAAGAAGATAGACGTTACTTCAAACAGCAAGAAATTATTCTGTGGAGAAAGCATCTTGGATAGATGATTTTAAGAGGATACTAGGGAGGACTAAGGAGTGAAATGTCAATATTGTAGAGAAGCTTATCGAGAAAGTTTTTGCACCATAAAAATGGATTTTAAAAAAAAATTACCTAAAGAGTACCATAGCGTGTTTGAATTTGTGATAAATGAGGATTTACATATATTGTCATCACGCCGGAAGCCACATAGATGAATTAAAAGAACAATGAAAACATAGTTTGATTTTTAATTTTCTACATGTATATGGTACTTGTTTGAAAGTATCCATCTTCACTTTTAAATTTCCATCGAAGCGACTGAATCTCATTTCAAGTTTACTTAATAAACAAGTAAACCGAAAAACCAGCTACTGCACATCCCAACACAAGAACAAGCCCTTGCATGACAAATGCATTTTGAATTTTACCTCCTCCAAGAATGTGTTCTGTCAAGGAGCGGATCTCTTCCTGTTCCATTTGCATCTGCTGAGTTAGTACATTGATTTCAGCCTCATGTTCCTTTCTTTCCTTCTCTTTCTCTCTTCTCAACTCAGCACGGATCTCTTCCTGTTCCATTTGCATCTGCTGAGTCAATACATTGATTTCAGCCTCATGTTCCTTTCGTTCCGCCTCTTTCTCTCTTCTCAGCTCGTTCATAATCTCTCCAAGTCCAGATTGACTCTCCATAAGACCAGATGTTGCATATTCCAGCAACTGCCTCTCCTCTTCCTTCTGCTCCTCCGTTCCTGAGAATTTCTCTACATCATGTGCACCTGGAATGATGTGCACATTCGACAATGTCAATGTACTACCCACTGCAAGGCGTCTTCCACCTTGTTCCATTTCCTTCTTCAATGACTTTTGCAATACTGCCAAAATTCTTGTTGAAGTTTCCATACCTTCTTTTACATTCTTGGAATTTGCTTTCAGTAGCCCTCGGCGTCCGCTATCCTCCTGAGCAAGTATCTCAATCTTGGCATCAATCTTGGACTGACGGTCATCACATGATATTTCTGATATTACAAATCTTTCCTTGTTTCCTGAATTAGAAAAAGCAGCAAGCTCTGATCTAAGTTCATCACGAACTTGTTCTGAAGAGGAATCCATCTGACTACAGTTGACTTCTTCTCCCTGTTTGGATACAGTAAATTTTGTCAAGGCCCTCTTCAAATTAATGTCTGCAAACTTCCTCTCGACTATTATTGGAGCTGGTCCAGCTAATGCATCCCTGTATCGCTTATTTCCATGCACATCAAAGATCCCAGATTGATCGCTGCCACCTGATACTCTTCCAACCTCAAGCTTGAAGCTCTTACCAAGAATAATCTCTGGGTTAGTATTCGTATGGTCAATCTGTAAGCGAATCTGTCTTCCGTCGCAAATAATATGAAACTTGTCCTTTAAGTACGGATTCCTCCAGTCATCATCTACTGTCATATTTACATCAAATTTGAAAGGAAACGAGCAATCAATAGGTTCAGTGAAAATAATTGTCATTTCCTCGCCAAACATTATGTCATCTCTCAACGGCAATACCTTTCCAAATTGCTCTGGTCTAGAGTTGTCAATTACTCCTACTATGGACGACTCACGATAGTAGTCAAAGTCTTCTGGGCCTCCAGTACTTGAGCACCTTGCCTCAACAGTCAACTCGTAGTTTCCATCTGCTAGATTTCCAATGTTCCAGAACTCACTCACATAGCCGAAAGGATCCTCACTCATGCTTCCAAGCGCAAAATCGATGCTCTGCACATCCTTATTTTGGGCATTCTTCCAATTAGCTTCTCCTACTTTGCGATACAATAGATTGACATGCTCTAGCCTACCACTGGATTTGGTCATGTCATTGAAGGATTTCTTCTCCTTACTTGCACTTGGATTAAACACCTTGACCTTAATCTTGGAGCTATCATTGGACAATGTGTTGACAAGAAAGGTGCGATCTCTCCTCAAATCACCTGCCCATTCAACCCTTGGACATGGTTCCAGCCATTTCAACTTTGGATTACCATTCACATCAGCTGAATTCGACAATAAGACAGAGACTGTACGTTTGTTGTTGTCCATGTCAGACTCACATACACTTTTCAATGTAAGCTTGACAGGATCGAACTCGTAACCATTCTGAGGTTTGAATATTCTTACAAATCGTTGAACTGGTTGCTCTTTGTATAGTTGGAGATTGCTTCCGTAACTATCAAGCAAACCACCATCGTCTAGCTTCACTTCGAGCGACGTATCCTGGACCAGATAAAAGTACGAATACACATATTCACCAATGTTCAATGTCTCCAAATCAAAAATCATTTCATCAGTAGGGAAGACAAACTGTGAAGGAGCTGTGGTAACAGTCAATTTCGGATCCTCCCCCATGAGAGTTGGCTCTCCTTCCCAGACACATTTTGTAATACCTGCTTTAAGGTCAAAAACAAAACTGCCATAGACTGGCTCATGGTATATATCAATCACCAGCTCGTCGCCGTCATCTGGGTCGGCTAAAACAAAGCTAACAGTTGTCTCTTCGCTAGATTCATCAGTAATTGCACTTGTATGTGAAACTTGAATTCCGTAGTCAAATGCTGTCTCGGCTCCTGCTGCAACAGTAAAGATAACACCTTCTGCTTCAAAGCCACCTCCAGATGAGAATTCGTACTCATTATTACATCCAGCAATGGCTGCTCCAACCGTCGCAGTTCCGGCAAAAACTGGAAGTGCAATTGGAAGCGAACCTCCAGTCAAAAGTAATGCACCCCCAGCAAGACCTCCAGCAATTCCAAGTGGTAAAATCACATCACAATTTTGTCGAGTATAAGCATGTGTCGCTTCTCTTGACAAAGACATTTCGTATGTGCCTTAAACAAAAATGAGATCTTGACTTTCTTGTCTTTTCAAACGAAATTATATCTATATAAAACAACTACTTACCACCATCTCCAACTATATGTACCCTCTTTGCTTTTCTAATAGACCCATTGTCACTAATGGATTTCTTGTCATTTGCATCTTCAACAACTTCCTTAGTTCCTTCTAAAGACTTTGCAGAACTAATGAGAGTATCTGGTACAAGATATGCTTTGTGGTCAGAAATTTTAAGATCCTTTCTATCTCTCTCTTTTTCAACAACACTTTCAAGTTCTTTGGTACTGCTGAACCACTTAGAAATGTCTTGTTTTCCACTGATGGCATTGTCCTTTGTCTTTTTCTCTTTATCCAAAGCTGCCTGCCATCCATCACGACTTGCTTTCAACATATCAAGTTTATCCTGTTCATACTCGATGTCATTTGGTCCACATACTTTAGTTGATTTATCTTTGCCTTCGTGTAGACATGACCCATATCTGTCGACTGCACAGCAAATCTTTTCATTAGCTTTCACTCGCTCCAGAAGATTCTCTTGGTTCCCAATTGTTTTCGCTAAATTTGGTAAAGCTACTGTGTTCAAGTGATATCTTGTATAAAATGATAAAGCAGAATCTTTTGTACTCTTCACATCAAAGACGACTGAAATAGGAAAACCCACTTTTACATCACCATTTGGATCTGTAAAATTTTGAAGACCAAAATCGCATTTAATATCATCCCATCTAACATTATATACTTCTTCATACTTGATTGAAAGGTTAGGCACGACGAAGACATCAGAATCTGGTCCTGCACGGGCGGGCTCATCGGATGTTTCATATGACCATGTAGTGGAAAATGTATGCGAGGACTCACGCTCCTCATTCTTGAAATCGGTGTCTATCGCTCCTCCAAAAGGAACAGAAGCTTTTGAAATTGTTTTGGTGATCCCCCCACAGCCCAAAACAATCGCACCCACACCACCGCCTGTGTCATTTAGAGTTTGGAACTGTTGTAAGAATCATTACATAGACAATTTGATCATGACAAAATTTTACATACCTGTACAAATTTTTGCATCTGCGTCGGCACCAACTGAGAGTGTTGTCTTAAGTTCACTTGTTCCATGTACTCTGACTGTCGATGAGACAACTTTAGCAGTAGTCACTACATTTTCATAGCTCGCGGTACTAGCACCACCTGGTGGGTCACGTAAAATCATGATTGGTTCATGAGTAGGGAGAGAAATAGTATTTCCTTCACCCTTACTGTAAAGACCCTCAATAAAGACAGAGGCCTCATGTTTGACCTCCTCTGTACCTCCAATTACACTAATCAATAATTTTTTATTGTATGTGCCAACTTCGAAAAGAGTGAATAGTGAGTTGTCCTAATATCTACTTACGAGTATGTGATTTGAAGCAAAAGTACTTACATGGATTAGGTCGACCTGTTGCTAGATACTGTGTGATTTGCGCTTTAGATTCCTCTGTAACTGAACCGTTATCATCAAGAGCCGTGTGTGTTACATCTAAGATACAAATGGTATTGCTGGCGGATTTAAAATAATCCAAATCCTCTTTTACCCCTGCATTGTCTTTCTTTGAATCTGGAACGCCAGGAGGTGCAATATTAGAACAATGGGCAAGTGCTCGTCGGGTTTCAGAGTTACTGTTCCAAAAGAATGTACCAAACCCTTTGTTGCCTTCTTCCATACCCAGGTTACTATTACAAAAATACAATAATCGATAATTGACTGAGTAAGAAAATGCTTGCAATCGCAAATTCTACAAAATGTATTATCTTTGCACTTACCTAATCACTTGGACTCTATATCCATCATCTACAATGTCACACCTCTGACCAAGAATATCATGGTGTAATCCGATCGTCAAATTAAATACTGTCATGTAATCCATAACATGGAAAGAGTCAAATGAGCCTTCTGGGTCTGCATCACACGTTTTAGAAGTTGGAATTTGTACATCCATTTTCAGTTGCCCATCATATTGGAATCGGACTTTTTCCAAGCCTTCCACTTCTGATGAGTCAAATGGTGAATTTTCAGGATTAGCTACAACCCCCGTATCACCAGTTCTAGTCTCTTCCTCGGCTTCCAGGGACGATAACTCGTCACTCATTGCACCTGTATCCAGTAGGTCAATAGATCTTGTAATCGTGGCAAAAGCTTCTTTCACTATTCCAATTTCATCGTTCTCCAAAGGATCCTGGTTTGGAGTAGATTCTCTCACATCTGTGATTTGTACTTCTAACACAGCTGCGGGAACATCTGTAAAAGTTTTAGAGAAAGTATCTTGCCAATCTAATTCATACTTCCAAGGACAGCCCATGACATTAATAGTCGCTCTACTATCTCCTACTGGAAGATTGCATAAACCACCTGCGACTTCAATTACCAATTCTGCTCTAGTTTCGTCAACGAAATCATTGTTGTTAAAAACTCTATCAGTATTGATTAAGAGTCCTTCACGATAGTTAATTGTATTATGATCTGCCTTCTTAAAGTCATGTCCATGGTATGAAATATTGACAGAAGTGACTGTTGTCCCGATGACAACATTGGCCTCATAGTAACCCGTAGCATCCGTCTGTACTCTTACAAGCTCCTCCTCCAAACCAGAGGTAGTAAGATGCTGTAGGCGGATGTCGGCACCTTTAATACCACAGCCTCTTGCACCAGGATATTCAGTTCCATCAATATATACATTTCCTGTGAATAACACCTGAGTAGCATCATAAATGTGTAGTCCTTTTCCAAATTCTAAATGCTTCAAGTAGAAAGGTCTATTATCGCAGTCGTCCTCACCATTGTTACAAAGGAATCTATGAGGTATAGGCTTCAATCCTTGTGTAGTTTTCGTATAATTGATTCTAATTGGAATCTCATCCTTATAAGTCATTCCCTTCAGATATGGATGTTCAACATTGAACTCAATTTTGAAACCTCCACCTACTGTAGTGATGACTGTTCCAGAGCAGCCGTTGCAATTGAGATCCTCAAGTTGGAGTGAAAGCAATTGGTATGTAATTTCTACATTGTCTACTGGTAGAGAACCTGCATGTGGCTCAGTTGTAACGATTCCGTCAATAGACGCTTCCCAACGAATAACATGTGGCTGACAATTTGGCTCAGAGTGAGGGAGATCAAGACTGCCTACTCTTGTGTCATACGGAGAAGGCATGTATGAGCCAGAGTCACTTGAAGCTTGAACACAGTAAATGTAAGTATATCCAACTATCAACTTGGAAATTCTTTGGTCATCCATAGCTTTTTCTAATGGGGAAATCTTTGCTTCTTCACAACTGCTGTCAGATCCTACCTTGTACGATGCAATGTTGACAATATTGCCAATACTTTGAGAGAATTCTTCATATGCTGAATATCTCACTAGTGTAAAGATATTCTCGCACCAAGAGTTATCATTAAACTCAAACATGACTCTTCCATCGTCTTGATTCTTAATACTAAAGTTAGTCGGCATTCCAGTACTGTCTGATGAATCATCACACGTACACTTTGTAACAAAGCGGACTTGCATGGACCCATCATGGTATTGAATTGTTAAGATATATAACTTCCCTGGTTGTAGACCAAGTAGTTCAAGGTCAACTTTAGCGTCATTTGCAGTAGAACCATTGGCGCGTTCTATCCTTGCTCTATATGCTTCGTTAATAGGCAAGATACTGAAACTTCCATCAGCACCCCTCATTTCAAGTTTAATACCTCGAGTCACTATCTCCTCACCTTCGGCTGGAGAGGTTTCAAAATTATTATGGTTATAAGTTGCATTCGTGTCTAGTGGGAAAGTAGCACTGAATGTTGTAACTTTCACCATATCTGAATGTATTTCAGGTATACAGACATCCTCGATATCAGCGGTAAGGTACTTTTTGAGTACACCATCTTTATTTTTCAGAACAAATCCTTTATTATTGAAAAGGTATAAGTTTAGCAATGTTGTTATTCTTCAAGAAATGTCAAAATCAGAGATTCAAACACTTACCATCTTTACAAATGCAACCACCTTCCCTGAAAATGGAATTTGTGTCTGCACAAACAAAATGAAGCTGTATTTACAATAGCATGTGTAAGCGATATGTCAATTATATTGTAAAAATACCGACGACTAAGTGTACAATAAAGAAATATTTACCTCTCTAGTCGGACGATTAGCACTAGATAATTCCGACTCGTCTCTCAATTGAAGTGACACCACTCCCGATTCTGAAGCGTAGATAGATACATGATTGTATTTGGCATCGACAGGAAGAGAAACTGAATTATCAAAGGTTCTACTTTCATAATTTGATCCGTGGAGAGCTTTTTGATAAAGATAGACCTTGGAGTCTGTCAAAATAGCAAAGAAATGACCATGTGTAGATAGAGCAATGCGACAAGTAGAACAACTACGTGTGATGGTAGTTGTTTGAATCCACTTGGCCTGTACCTGATCAAAAACATACACAAAAAATGTGTGTCCCCCATTATTAATCACAGCAACAGTTCCACTATCAGAGATTCCTATTGCCTTTGGTTGACTGCTTTGTCCTGCACCATTGATATTCATATAGAAGTTCATATTTGGGTCAGTATCATCGTGAAAATTCACTTCTGGGTTACAAACTTGAGCTATAAACCTGTTTGTCTGTAGATCCTTGTAAACAGCGAGACCACCACCAACATCATGGGCGATATCGACAAGAGACACAGTGGAATGTTCTGTAATCTCGATTGGAGGCTTAAATGTCGATTTGAAGAATTCTGTGACCGCATGGTGTCCACCATTATCTCTCTTCTCCTGCCAATTACTAAAGTTCCATTCAAAAGGAAACTTGAAGCATTTATTTGTAACAGTAGCATCAGCATTTTGATGTAGAACCATAGAGATTCTATTCGTGTGGGCACTTTTCGGAGAGTCCAATGCAGGAGCTATCCAAGTAATTGACTTTTTGCAATTCGCTACAGTGAGTGTTTGTTGCAGGCAGTAGTTTGGAGACAATCCGTTTTGTGCCTTAGGATTCGACCCTTCAAATGTGAATGGGACAACACCAGAACCGACGCCCTTTTGATGAGATTCAACCTTGAACTTAAATGCCTTCTCTGATTGAGCTTCCAATGTAAAAGTCGGATCATTTCCACACCAGTGGATAGAACACCGTAAAGTCTTTTTGCACGATTCCGGAAGTGCTCCAATGCCAGATACAATTGGTAAAGATTCGTCAGTATGAAAGTAGCTACTCTCAAACGTGATTGTAGCTTCGTAGCAATTCTTCTGGAGATGAACTTTGGTATCCTCACCAGGCATAAGATACTTTGGGAAGTTAGCACCATTACCAATCTCTCCTGTCAGAACGAATCCAAAAGAGTTTTGGTCTCTGACAGTCTTTGGAAGACTATTTAAAAACTCATTATAATCATCCATAAAAGGGCTGTTGTATGAGAAGTCTAATTGTGGGTCTGTTCCCTTTGAGAAACAGTCATATGTCTTGTTTTCTTTGATTTCCTGTGTTTGCCGCTGTGGGCAAGTGTATCGTTCCTTCCCAGAAAAAAACCCTGAAAACATTTCACGTTTGGATTCATAAAGCTCACCCATAAAGTTGTCATATTGGGCTTCATAATTAACTTCATTGTACACATTATTCACTGCATCTTCAAGATCAGTATCATCTATGGGAGCTGGGAAAAGTTCCTTAAACTTCTTTCGAAGCAAATCTTTGAACTCTTGCGGTGTTGGCCATAGCGATGGAAAGTACCACGTATCACTGCTGTGATCAAAGTAAGTGTCACGAGAATTTTCATCGCATAAGTGCACTTGGAAATGAGCCTTCTCTTCCTTGGTTGTGCAATTGAAAAAACCTGTAGATTTACCTACCAGTTCCCCATAGACAGAAGCAAATCCATTGTCTTTCAAAAAGTCAGGGAACTTGGTGTTTGGATCTTCAAATGTTACACCATTGATACAAATGTCATTGTAAGGGTAATGTGGATCGTAACAATAGTCGACTTCACCTATCAACACGCCCGAACAGGTAGGAGGTCCAGGATCTCTATGTCCTCTATTAAAACATTTTAAGCCATAGTCACAGTTACTATCATCAGTACAATCACCAGTGCATTCTTTTTTACCATTTCCCCAACCAAGATACTGAAGCTTTGGAAGCTGCTTCACACAGTAGTTGGTTCCTGGAATAGTGACAGTACCTTGACAATCCGCTGGCACACCCTGGGTCTGCCCATTCATGGTTAGAATGGCATCATCTACATTTGGAAACAAAATTTTCAATTAAAAAAACTTACTTGATGTTGTACCTTGCCGTTATCTACTACTTGGTTGCGAAAACATGAAAGGCCTTCTTCACAATCATCGTCTGATTCACAATGACCCTTGTAATCACAATAAAGTTAGAAAATGCTTCTTCAAACTTTTATCAGAATCTGTGACATTTGCATACGTGACTCGTCTTACCTGACACCGACGTAATTTTTCACTCTCCTTTCTAGGCGACACAGTAGTAAGATCACATTTCAATGGTTGGAACTCGAATGATGGACCAAATGAAACTTTTCCTTCTCTGTATTTACAATTAGATAACCCGTGTTTTATTTAAAAATCGTTCTTCATAATATCACACAAACATAACATTTTTAGGTACTTACCTGCAATCATTTCTTCCACCCTCAGCTTTGACCCTATTGGGGGTTACGATACCCTCATTTTTCCAAAAATCATTTAGATTTGTCTTTTTTGGATTATTGGAGTTATAGCCACTAGTTTGAACCTCTGTAAAATAACAGTAATCTTTTGGATCTTCCAACTCATCGCGCAAAATGTCCCATCCATCTTCTCTTGTTGGAAATTTGCTTTTAGCTGCAGTCCATGGATCTAATGGATCTGGTACAACCAGAGATCCAAAGTTCACATGTGATCTTGGCGATGCTGGATTATTATCCACTCCTGCTTGTAATGGACGGGTTGCATTTAAGTCGCGAGCTTGATTCACAAGTTGCACTTCACTGTATACAGATTCTCCCAAGTATGGATTTTCATCATTATCCTGAATGAGAGCAATGTAGTTAATCATTGAATTGGTTTCTGGGAACAAATCTGCGACATGAATGTCGAAGGAAGTCACTCGATCGTGAACTGGCTTTCCAAACCTGTAATCATGAAGATGAACAAAGTGAGACCTAAGTATGACAATGGCACATGCTAACATCAAAAGACTACAAGACTTACACTTGGAATTCACCAATCATGTGTGGATATCCAGTTGAGCTACCATCATTATTCAGTTCAATTCCGACCTTCAATTTTTCATTAGCAGGTATTTCTTCTTCATTCAATTCAATATCTTTTACATAGACTAGACCAGATGCGTCTACTGATGACTTGTCGAGATCCACACTGTACAGCTCAGCGCCACTCATTGTTTTGACATACACCTTGAATTTCTTGAAACGATCCGCAAAGGAGTCCATGCGGTTGTAGATCTTCACTTCAGTGATGGTAAATCCAGCTTTAATTTCGACGAAAAAGTCAGTCTTTGGATTGTTTGGTATGCTCCCTGTGTTGGTAAAAGTATTCATATTACCATCGACTGCGTTGGATGCCAATCCTCTAGTATCACCCGGAACATCTCTGGACTGCGTTGCTGTAGCTCGCAATGCAAGATTATCTCTTTTCACATGGCTCCATTCGTTATATTGACTTCCACCAATGAGGACACATCGAACATTTTTACCAGCAAATGGGTCTTCAACTAGATCGTTCTCAACACAAATCGCATGACCCTCAGCTTCATTCTTCAGTTCAAAATGGAACTTCAGTCTTGTCTCCTCTGTGACAGGAAAAGGAGTAGACAAACGGAAAGCTTTCCATGCATTTCCTTTCAGAGTCGCGCGGTTGTGATCTGTAGATACATGGACTTCACCAGCAAAGTCTTGATCAAAGGCTCCAAAGTTACCATATGATACTGCACTCAATGTGTGATTCTCACCTACCTTGAACGGAAGGTACTGAAAATTAAAAAATTAGATCATGCTTCTAGAAATAATTTAGCACTCATATGTATCTTACCTTTGAAGTTTCTTCACTCGAATCATCAGCGGCATCATATAGTTCCACTGACTTGAAAATTGACTTTCCAACTAAAGTTATTGAATCTTCGACCGTCTGTGAGTTTTGGATGAGAGCTATGTATTTAATCAGTGGTCTACTTCCGTCAAACGCACTTCCTGCTTGTACTGGATCAGCTCCACCAAAAATCTGCACTTCTGTAGGAGAGCAACCTTGGAATTCGACTTCTGATCCTGCGATACCTGGAGGAAGTTCGACATGAAAGAAACCAGTAGATGGAGTAACGTCCAGTGAAAAAATGTTTCGACTCGCATCTTTGTGAATCACAATCTTACAACTTGACTGAGACACAGATGCAAGGACGTCAGTAAAAATATGACTAGCACGTAGACGAACATGACTGTTGGTGCTTCCTGGAAGAGTGTAATCAACATCATCCTGATTCAGATCAACCCTCACTCCATCCCAGATGGGATGACCAAAGCTGACGCCATCTTTGATCATTTCACCAATTGCAATGTCATACATTGTCACTGTGGAACTCGGCTCTTCTCCCAAAACAAGAACTTCCACAAGAGCCAAGATTCCCTCTTCAACTAGCTCGATGCGAACTTTATCTCCTTGTGCTGCACTTTCGAACGGAATTCTATAGACATTGTTGCTGAATGACTCATGATCTTTGTCAAAAGGGCCTATGGTATTGATACTCGATCCATTCATAATCTTCAATTGGAAAGCTCCAAGGGGATTGACCTTCCATTCATGGATCACAACCTCAGAAATAGTTTTCAGACTTAATAGATTTACTTGCCACCATGCGTTCTTTTCTTGATTAGTCACGGAAATAGAATTCTTCTCCAAGTCAACACTGTCACTCCATCTAGGATTGATGTAGCCGTCAACAGCTTTTCGGGCATCACTAATACCAAAGTGACTAGTCGATGATTGCGTAGATGGCATGCCAAGAGCAAGGTTGGCAATTTTGGCACGGCGTAAATCATAGTCTGGACTCTTTGTATCAAAAACATCATGGCGTTCAAACTCATCTCCACTTAGCCAGATACATTTTCTACTGTCAGAGAGAATGGCATCAGAGTCAACACAAATTGCATGCCCTTGTGTCTGTTCTTCAATGGATAGCTCAAATTTCAATCTTGTGTTTTTAGAAATGTAATATGGTTGGATGAGAGGATATGCTTTCCATGCATTTCCAATAAGTGTGAACTTCTCAGTATCATCAGCATTCATCGCAAGACCACCTCGCACAAAAGTAGCAAATGTATGATAATTTACTGGTTTGTTGTCTTGGTTGGTGTAGTCTGTCACGTCAAGAACAAAAGAGTTGACCTAATGAAAAAGATTTTATTTAGAGACTATAGGATCGCAAAGTTTTTTGTACAAAACAACATGTTTTCAGAAGTACTTACATTGAGCTCTCTCTTATCATAATTATCCACAGAACTATCCTCGTTACCACCCTCAATTTCAAGAGTTCTCTCTCTACGATTCGATGATGACAATGATGACAGTCCACAGATCTTGTCAATACATTCTCTACCTACTCTACACTCTGAGTCGTAATTGCACTCATCTCCATCAAATAGACTATTTGCGTCCACACTTGGAAAATTTGACGGTTCCATAGAAACAGAAGGCTGTTCAGATGGATTCAATGTAATGTCTCTAGTTGGCTCAAAGCTTAGAGAAGGTACATTACTTGGTAAAACTGATGGGGATGATGTCGGGATAACACTCGGAGCAACAGACTGGTGAAGGCCTCCTCCACAATCACAGCATGCCAAGTAAGTATTTTTGTCTTTGTACCAGATGGAACTAAATTGTTCACAAAATTTATCTGGTTCCTCGCTAATAGCTTTACAACCAAGAGCTTTGTCTTCATTGAAATACCAGTTTGGTTCATCAATACAATCAGATGGTTGTGACGAAGGTGCAGCTGAAGGATTTTCACTAATCACAGATGGTCGCATCGAGATGGAAGGTTTTGTAGATGGCGCAGTCGAAGGATATGTTGAAGTGAATCTACTACCTTGGCAAGCACAACATGCTTCTTTGACACCTTTTCCATTGAAAGCATGGTCATTAAGTGCCCAAATAGCATCACACCATTGTTCTTCTGACGCTACTTGAGTACAATTCATTCCTGCATAATCACTCTCGCCAGCTACTCTCCAACCTTCTTCATCCTATGAGAGAGTTTTGGTAAAATGTGGTTTAGAAATGATCCAAGTTATAATATCTTGAATAAATTTGTTAAAAACAATACTATACAAAACATACCTCACATTCAGTAGGAAAACTACTTGGTTCAGAACTCGGAAGGAGGGAAGGCTCAGAACTTGGATCACGAGATGGTTCCATGCTGGGCTCGTCAGAAGGAAGTAAAGACGGTTGATCCGAAGGTTCGCTCGACGGAAGCAAAGAAGGCTCAGAACTTGGATCACGAGATGGTCCCATACTAGGTTCTGAAGATGGCAACAAAGACGGCTGATCAGAAGGTTCACTGGACGGAATTGATGTTGGGGAAGGACTTGGTTTAGCAGACGGGCTAGGACTTGGTTTGGCAGATGGTGAAGATGAAGGCTGTACAGAAGGACTAGAAGTAGGAGCTACCGATGGCATAGAAGTCGGTGTAATGGAAGGTGCTTCCGACGCATAATCCTTGAACCAAAGGAAAAGAGACTTGTTATCACTATGTGCACTGGCCTTATACAAACGCACTTTCTCATAGGGACTTTTAGGTCTCAATCCAACAAGCCACTGCTGTGAAGGATCGTTTCCAAATCCTACTGCCCGAATTCTTCTAACTCCCATTGCAAAATAGGCTTTATCAATACCATTCACACAATTGTTCATCTCAAGTTGAGTATCATTCCAACGTAGACAAAGCTCTGGCTTGGCACTAAGTCTCAAATATCCGGATCTATCAAAATGGAAATAGTTTCTTAGATCTCCATTACAAGGTCTCATTACCAACTTGGATCCAGCACTCATAGATTGTGCTTTCAAACAGTATGTTGGTCTAGATTCACCAAAATAACTGGTCATGATTCTGAAAGAAGATAGCTGCATTTGCATCTGTCTTGTAATCTCTTCATTGGATGTTGATTCAAGTGCAGTTGAACGTTCATCACCAGAATTGATAGTAGAGGAATCAGCAGCTATAGAATCGCGACGTGACTTGGTGCCAGAGACATGAAGATCATTCTTGTTTCTGTCGACAACTTCTTTGTTAAGGATTGTAGCAGACTTATCATCATCTGGCAAACCGGAAAGAATACTATCTTTATCGGTGGTGCTAAAGGATGTATCATCGGATACTTCTTTATTTCCAGAAGTAGACATGGTACTATCAGGAAGCTCAGAAGACGAATCTGTAGAAACTACAGAAACACGGCGGGATAAGGCACTACCAGAGACGTCACTATCATCAATAGAACTACCCTTTTCTTTGAGAAAAGGAGGATGTGCTAGCTCATCAAGGAATAGATCTTCAGGAGAAGTATCTTTTTCAACAAGAGTACTAGTCTTATCAGTATCTAGCATGTTGGGACCGGTTTCATCCATAATAGATGAAAAACGAGTAGAGAACAAGGTATCGCTGGAGGACTTCTTCTCAGCCTCATCGTATGGTGAGGAAGCAGGATGAGATAAAGTTCCATCAAGTGTATTCTTGTTTGTCGAAGAATGAGTTGCTTGCACATATGAAGCTAATAGCAATACAGCTAAGAAGCCCCGGTGCAAAGCTCCACCCTCGTGGGATGGCTTGAGAATCATCATTAGTAAGATAAATCAATCGTCACTGATAGAGGATGTATTTATTTTTCACAGTCTGTTTGATTTATGAGCAGATGTGTGTTTGTTGTGGAAAATGTAAAAATCCGTTGCCATCCTGTTACTTTCAAAAACTACGACGTGTGACAGTGATTACTTAAGCCCCAGTCTGCATGTTGACAGTGATTACTTAAGCCCCACTCTGTGCCGGATACGTGACTCGCTGAAATAACAACGGATACTCGGCAGTACGTCATCCTAAATGATGAATAGACAATGAGAGGCTGTAAATCCTCTCCTTTCAGACTGAAAACGGTTGACGTACGGACGAAATACTTGTTGTAAAACCGTCGAGGTCGATTTGCGCAGTATTGTCATACGTACGGATGATCTTTTCGACTCAACTTGACTTGACTCGACTCGACTCACACTAGAGCGCCTCGCTCGTAATAAGTGGGTTTCTAATCATCTCATCTCTCATCATCGTCGTATCATCTTGATCTCTATCATAATCGAATCATCCTCCTCCTCATTCATCATACATCTAACGTCTAGCTGAATCAATAGTTTCGAGACCGATGAATATTATCATGCCACAAGCAATGTTTCCCTAAATCAATCTCCTCCTATTGATGTTCTCATCAAAAGATAGTTTTTCATTTGTTTCAACACAAACAACACCACAAGAAATAAAATGACCAGCCAATGATTCTTGAGAAAGAAGACCTTCATCAGTGAGCACCTGACAAATCTCTATTCAACAAAAAGGCTAAACCCATGACTGGCTTACTTTGGTAGTCCTCAAAATCGAATCAACGGCACTTTTAGTGATAACGAATGAAGTTATATTGGATCGCATTTACCGTATAATGTCTACTGTAGCAACGCTGTTCCAACGGCTAAGCAATGGTATAGAGTGTACAGGCATTCGATCCCTCATTTAGAGATTTTCAAGCAGATCATCTATTGAATTAATAGCCGAAAAAAGATTGGATCACTTGAAGACTCATGGAATGATTCTCGAAGTTTGATGTTTTCATTGAATATATTTGACGTTGCTGTTTCTAGGAGGCTGTAGATACCACCATAAATCAGCTCTGGAAGAAGCTATTGTTACAGCTATTTGAGCATTCCTTTTCTATTGTTCGATATCGGTGTGCATCAACTTATTGGGACAGAAGGTTGAATATCTACATCTTGGTATATTCCTATTTCCACAATTTTTAAGCACATTTACCAAGGTATCTTGGCGATCAAGGGAACAATGAAAAATTAAATTTCAGATATGTTTGTATCCTAAAAGCAAAAGCCGACGCGAATCTTCCTTTCTCAAGTCTCGGGCACTGGCAACAGATATTGGCAAAAACTCGGGAAACAACCGCTCTTCGAGAATCGGAAAAGCTAACCAGAAAAAGCAACTTCTACATGCACCATGGATTCATATTTTCAGTCTCTATTTATATGTTTTGGATTCTGTATATTCATGCTTGGTTCCCTTCATCAATCTAGCATCAATTATTATTTATATCCAACTTGAAAAGAAATCCTCTTTTCGGAAAGAATTGTCAGCACACAACGTTGAAAAATTGTTGCATGGTAGGAGCATCTATTGTCAATATGGATACCAGAAACGATAGATCGCAACAAGGAATGATATCCAAAGTTGGTTGAGTCTTGGATTGGAGAAGAGAGCACATTGTGGTTTCTTTTCAATTCAGAGCCTTACTCCTTCCATTTTCGGCAGATCCGTTTACCGCTTTTCCAAACTTGAGAAGATGCATAGAGCATACGTAGAGGTGCTGCTACATTGATGTGATTGTGTGATATATCTACTTTCTACAGTCTCCTACATCTTTTAGTATTCACTCCATTTTTTTCCAATCTGAGATTTAGCAAAGACTCATTTCTACCAGTCTAAATATAGAAATACATTCCCAAGTAACAAGTGAAAGTTTGATATGGGATGCAAAAGAGCAAAAATAAGCATGTATCATGATACTTTTCAATAAAATAATCTCAATCGAGATTCACTTCCTCATCGTCCGTTTGAATGACATGAAATTCTTCGTTCGCGGTACGCGACTACTTGTACAATTCAAATAGAATTTTTCCGAAAAGCTCAATCTTTTTCTCCTTTTTGTTCAAAAACGACTATTTGCATCTCCCATCAAACTCACTTTATGAATTTATTTCCCTATACAATATCTAAACTAGCATAGGTATTGTTCTACAAGAGAATGCACACCCACTTCCTTTGCAGTATCCGAGATATTTTTTAGAGAAGGCCAAGTTGAAAATATTTGGAATCAATCTAGCTTTGAAGATACACGAAGGACTCGACTTGACGACATTCAACTCATTGGTGGAATAATGAGATGTATTATATCATAGAGTACTGTCATCAATATTATCAAATGAGATTTGCTTCAACATGAAACATGCACAAATAGAGAACATCATCAATCAAATATAGACTACTGGGAGGAATGAGAGATGAGATGGTACTACCCGGGCAGCCTCAATGTGGCATCACATCATGATGTCATTCTTGAAGACGGATCCTACTGGACAAGACGACGTTTTCATCCTAGCATAAAAGGATACGTACATCAAACAGTAGGAAAGTTAAGTAAGTACACACTTCACCCCCCTCTTCAATCAAGGGTTTTCTCGTGGTGCTGGTGGTATTTTTTAAGATGGGTCGAAAGGGGGATTTTACTAGCTTCGTCGCGCTAAAGTGGGGGTCCTTGTGGTTCTATTCCATAAGATATTTTTTAGGAATTAGCCAATCAGCGTTGAGATCCTAAAAAATGTAGCCAATCAAAATCGAGGATCCTAAAAAATATCTTGTTTTTTGGATGAACTTGTTTGAGGGCCTATCACAAACGATACATAAATGTTATATCATTGATCATCACACTTATTGAAGTCCACTAGCCTTCTACATTGTCCATATTTCTATACATATTTGGTCTTTCGGTATATCTATCTTGATTGGATGGCGTATGATGGTTGAGGAGTCGTTTCATGTGGTAGAAAAGAAGGAAAAAGCACGATGGAGTGACCGGCCGACAAAAATTTCTAGTTGAAAGGCAGGACGATACTTCTCTGACGAATATGCTTCGCTCTTTTCTTGGTGTCGTGATTATTATCATATGACTAGCTTTCTATTGATTGGAAAATATCTACAGATTTTGGAAAACATTGCTGAAGATTTGAGGTTTGAAGCATGTCTTTTACCATAGGAAGCAAGTAGACGGGTAGCTTTATTCAGTTGGTTGTTTGGTAGTTTCAAGCTAGCTGGTCGACAAATAATGTTGGTGATTTCGTGCTTGTGGAAGAGATGCACACGATTTTTCTTGGAGATGAGATATGGAGGTCATACATGATACAAAAATGCAATACAAGAAACGTTGAGTTAGCTGTAGCGTGAGGAGATTTGACAAAGATGATGATGAAGAAGAAGCGAAACGAGGGAGAAGAATGGCTGCACTATAGCTATAGCTATATCTATATCATCATAGTATCATCATAGGAGAAAATTTATTATCGTATCTGAAAGGAAGCTCTTCATTGCAAAGAATAGACTGGTGGTTCCTTCGTATTTCTTAAGAGGCCATATGGTTAACATTTGAAAACATAAAAAAGAAGCAAACGGAATCTATAAATGAATAACCATACTATAGGCTAAAGATAAGATCTGTTTTTCAAAACCGAATACATCTTGTCTACTTTACAATACGTATTTCTCATGGTTTCTCATTTCACTTCGTTCTAAATTACGATGGAATAGGATAGTGAGGACGTTCTACTAGAAAACATATGGGATTGAAGGCTGAAATAATATTATTTTTTATTACCTTCCTCATTGTCAGAGTATCAGCAAGTTTCATTTGCTATTTGAAACGAAGACGAACTTTCTCTCGCTTTTCTCTCCTTTCCTTCTCTCCTTTTTCGTCCGTCCTTCCTTCCTTTTCTCAAAAGTAAAAAATTCTCCACCAGCACCAAAAATTTGCCCGAACCGGTTTTCTCGTGGTGCTGGTGGTATTTTTTAAGATGGGTCGAAAGGGGGATTTTACTAGCTTCGTCGCGCTAAAGTGGGGGTCCTTGTGGTTCTATTCCATAAGATATTTTTTAGGAATTAGCCAATCAGCGTTGAGATCCTAAAAAATGTAGCCAATCAAAATCGAGGATCCTAAAAAATATCTTGTTTTTTGGATGAACTTGTTTGAGGGCCTATCACAAACGATACATAAATGTTATATCATTGATCATCACACTTATTGAAGTCCACTAGCCTTCTACATTGTCCATATTTCTATACATATTTGGTCTTTCGGTATATCTATCTTGATTGGATGGCGTATGATGGTTGAGGAGTCGTTTCATGTGGTAGAAAAGAAGGAAAAAGCACGATGGAGTGACCGGCCGACAAAAATTTCTAGTTGAAAGGCAGGACGATACTTCTCTGACGAATATGCTTCGCTCTTTTCTTGGTGTCGTGATTATTATCATATGACTAGCTTTCTATTGATTGGAAAATATCTACAGATTTTGGAAAACATTGCTGAAGATTTGAGGTTTGAAGCATGTCTTTTACCATAGGAAGCAAGTAGACGGGTAGCTTTATTCAGTTGGTTGTTTGGTAGTTTCAAGCTAGCTGGTCGACAAATAATGTTGGTGATTTCGTGCTTGTGGAAGAGATGCACACGATTTTTCTTGGAGATGAGATATGGAGGTCATACATGATACAAAAATGCAATACAAGAAACGTTGAGTTAGCTGTAGCGTGAGGAGATTTGACAAAGATGATGATGAAGAAGAAGCGAAACGAGGGAGAAGAATGGCTGCACTATAGCTATATCTATATCATCATAGGAGAAAATTTATTATCGTATCTGAAAGGAAGCTCTTCATTGCAAAGAAAAGACTGGTGGTTCCTTCGTATTTCTGAAGAGGCCATATGGTTAACATTTGAAAAACATAAAAAAGAAGCAAACGGAATCTATAAATGAATAACCATACTATAGGCTAAAGATAAGATCTGTTTTTCAAAACCGAATAAATCTTGTCTACTTTACAATACGTATTTCTCATGGTTTCTCATTTCACTTCGTTCTAAATTACGATGGAAGGACGTTCTACTAGAAAAAACTTTCCAGATAATTGTAAATCAATTTTTAACATATGGGATTGAAGGCTGAAATAATATTATTTTTTATTACCTTCCTCATTGCCAGAGTATCAGCAAGTTTCATTTGCTATTTGAAACGAAGACGAACTTTCTCTCGCTTTTCTCTCCTTTCCTTCTCTCCTTTTTCGTCCGTCCTTCCTTCCTTTTCTCAAAAGTAAAAAATTCTCCACCAGCACCAAAAATTTGCCCAATCAAGAATGATGAAGAATCATCTAATCTCTCTCCCTTAAGTATTTACTACTCGAGAGTTGCTATCAGTATTGCCTGCTTCCTCTCATTGTTCAAATGAAAATATATTGAATCATCGATAAGTACCATCCGTGGCTTTCTCCAAGTGAAAATGAAGCGGAGGCAAGCAGTACTGCAACATTTAGACAAACTAAAGTCCGAACTTTTTGCGAAATGTTGCAACTGTACTACAATTCCATTGAGTCATGTGGCCATGTCCCTCCCTTTCCTTCGTTGGAACAAAGTTCCACTGTCGAGTCCTTTATTCATATTATAAGTCATGCTGGAGCTTCCAGACACTGATATGAATCTACTTGATTGCATTCTTTCCAACCATGTCCATAGTCAATGGAATAGCGACCTTCGTTGCTTGGTTTTCTAAAAAAAGATGAAAAATGGGAATCGGTATTACACATTACTTTTTTGGAAGTACTCAAAATTGACAAGATCAAGAAATGATTGTGCAATTGCTAAAGTCTGAACCGAGATTGAATGAAGCGATTAAAATGGAAGTGGGGATTGAGGAATGTTTACATATTGAATTTCAATACCAGAAACGTTATTATCACTTGAATGATGTCATTGAAGGGAATATTCACTTTATGTTGGTCAGGATTAAAATTAAATATATGGAATTGGCTGTGATTCGCAGAGAAACGAGTGGAGAAGGTGTGGTCAATAGTAAGCCGGGTGGTATAGGGGCTGGAGATACAGGTGCGTCTGTCAGTACAGAGACTCAAACTTTGACAAGGTTTGAAATTATGGATGGTGCACCCGTCAAGGGAGAAGTTATTCCGGTGCGGTTGTTTTTAGATGGTATTCCAGCTGACTTGACACCTACCTATGATGCACCAAACACTAGATTTGCTGTAAGGTATTATTTGAACTTGGTATTGGTCGATGAAGAAGATAGACGTTACTTCAAACAGCAAGAAATTATTCTGTGGAGAAAGCATCTTGGATAGATGATTATAGATGAATGGGTATATTTCAGTGTTACAGAAGCCTCATCCGAAAAAGTTTTGATATCATGACAAATGATTTTTTTTTCTAAACTTACCTGAAGAACATCGTATTTCTAATGAGATGAGGATTTACAGGAGTGATTTGCTGTTGGAATGGATCATTAGGAACCTCATCCACGCCGAAAAAAAATTGATTTACCCGAAAAGAATGAATAAAGACGAAAAAAGGTTTAATTATTCAATCTTCTTATACTTATTTTTTAAAATTTCTACATATACACTTGTTGGAAACATTGTATCCAACTTCACTCTTTCAATTTTCCATGGAAGCAACCGGAGTTCCTTAACGTCCTACCGCAAAGAAGTAAACCGAAAAACCAGCTACCGCGCATCCCAACACAAGAACAAGCCCTTGCATGACAAATGCACTATTAATTTCACTTCCTCCACCATTTCTTTGCAGCATCTGTTCTGTCAAAGCACGGATCTCTTCCTGTTCCATTTGCATCTGCTGAGCCAATACATTGATTTCAGCTTCATGTTCCTTTCTTTCCTTCTCTTTCTCAATCTCATACTTCTTTCTTTCCTCCTCTTTCTCAATCTCGTGCTGCTTTCTTTCCTCCTCTTTCTCTCTCCTTAACTCATTCATAATCTCTTCAAGTCCAGATTGACTCTCCATAAGACCAGATGTTGCATATTCCAACAACTGCCTCTCCTCTTCCTTCTGCTCCTCCGTTCCTGAGAATTTCTCTACATCATCTGCACTTGGAATGATGTGCACATTCGTCAATGTCAATTTACTACCCATTGCAAGGCGTCTTCCACCTTCTTCCATCTCCTTCTTCAACGACTTTTGCAAAGCTGCCAAAATTCCTGTAGAAGTTTCCATACCTTCTTTCACATTCTTGGAATTTGCTTTCAGTAGCCCTCGACGACCATTATCCTCCTGTGCAAGTATCTCAACCTTGGCATCAATCTTGGACTGACGGTCATCACATGATATTTCTGATATGACAAATCTCTCCTCGTTTCCTGAATTAGATAAAGCAGCAAGCTCTGATCGTAGTTCATCACGAACTTGTTCTGAAGAAGAATCCATCTGACTACAGTTGACTTCTTCTCCCTGTTTGGATACAGTAAACTTTGTCAAAGCCCGCTTCAAATTAATGTCTGCAAACTTCCTCTCGATTGTGATTGGGACTGGAACAGCCAAGGTGTCCTTGTAACGCTTATTTCCATGCACATCAAAGATCCCTGATTGATCGCTGCCACCTGGTACTCTTCCAACCTCAAGCTTGAAGCTCTTACCAAGAATCATCTCTGGATCGGTATTCGTATGGTCAATCTGTAAGCGAATCTGTCTTCCATCGCAAATAATGTGAAACTTGTCCTTGTAGTACGGGTTAAACGTGTCATCATCTACGATCATCTTCACATCAAATTTAAAAGGAAACGAGCAATCAATAGGCTCGGTGAAGATAATTGTCATTTCTTCGCCAAACATGATCTCATCTTTCAATGGCAATACCTTTCCAAATCGCTCTGGTCTAGAGTTGTCAATTACTCCTACTATGGACGACTCACGATAATAATCAAAGTCTTCTGGACCTCCAGTACTTGAGCACCTTGCCTCCACAGTCAACTCGTAGTTTCCATCTGCTAGATTTCCAATGTTCCAGAACTCACTCACATACCCGAAAGGATCTTCACTCATGCTTCCAAGCGCAAAATCGATGCTTTGGACATCTTTGTTCTGGGCATTCTTCCAATTAGCTTCACCTACTTTGCGATACAATAGATTGACATGCTCCAACCGGCCATTAGATTTGGTCATATCATTGAAGGATTTCTTCTCCTTACTTGCACTTGGATTCAACACCTTGACCTTGATCTTGGAGCTATCATTGGACAACGTGTTGACAAGAAAGGTGCGATCTCTTCTCATGTCACCTGCCCATTCAACCTTTGGACATGGTTCCAGCCATTTCAATTTTGGATTACCATCCGCATCAGCTGAATTTGATAATAAGACAGAGACTGTACGTTTGTTGTTATCCATGTCAGACTCGCATACACTTTTCAATGTAAGCTTGACAGGATCAAACTCGTAACCATTCTGAGGTTTGAATATTCTTACAAAGCGTTGAACTGGTTGCTCTTTGTATAATTGGAGATTGCTTCCGTAACTATCAAGTAAGCCACCATCGTCTAGCTTCACTTCGAGCGACGTGTCCTGGACCAGATAAAAGTACGAATATACGTATTCACCAATGTTCAATGTCTCCAAATCAAAAATCATTTCATCAGTAGGGAAGACAAACTGTGAAGGAGCTTTGGTAACAGTCAACTTCGGATCCTCCCCCATGAGAGTCGGCTCTCCCTCCCAAACACATTTTGTAATACCTGCTTTGAGGTCAAATACAAAGCTGCCATAGACAGGCTCATGGTATATATCAATCACCAGCTCGTCGCCATCATCTGGGTCAGCTAAAACAAAACTGACAGTAGTCTCTTGGCTAGACTCATCAGTAATTGCACTTGTATGTGTAATTTCAACCCCAAAACTAATTCCACCTTCGGCTCCCACAGCGACACCAAAGATAGCACCATTTGCTTCCAAGTCACCTATTTCAGTTGAAAATTCCATCTCACTATTACATCCAGCAATGGCTGCTCCAACCGTTGCACCTCCAAATGCAACCGGAAGTACTGGACCTCCGATGGCTAAACTAGTGTACGCTGCAATTGCTATAGGTAAAGCTACATTACAATTTTGTCGAGTATAAGCATGTGTCGCTTCTCTTGTCAATGACATTTCATAGGCGCCTTCAAACGAATTATGAGAACTTGACTATCTTTGAAAACGAAATTATATCTATATAGAAAAAAGCACTTACCACCGTCTCCAACTATGTGTACTCTCATTGCTTTTCTTATGGACTCCTTGTCATCTGCACCATCAAGATATTCTGTACTACCTTCTAAAGCCGTGGCGGAAGTGATGAGAGCATCCGGCACAAGATATGTTTTGTGGTCAGAAATCTTCAGATCCTTTCTATCTCCCTCGCTTTCAACAACACTATCTAGTTCTTTGCTATTACTGAACCAACTAGAAACGTCTTGTTTTCCTTTAATGGCATCGGCTTTTGTCTTTTTCTCTTTATCCAAAGCTGCCTGCCATCCATCACGACTTGCTTTCAACATATCAAGTTTTGCTTGTTCATACTCAATATCACTTGTTCCGCAATTTCTGAATACTTCTGTATTCTCGTGTAGGCAAGCTCCTTTCTTTGAACTCTGGACACAGCAAATCTTTTCTTTAGCTGTCACTCGCTTCAGAAGATTCTCTTGGTTGCCAATTGTTTTCGCTAAAGTTGGCAAGGCTACTGTGTTCAAGTGATATCTTGTATAAAATGATAGAGCAGAATCTTGAGTACTCTTCACGTCAAAGACGACTGAAATAGGAAAGCCCACTTTTTCATCACCATTTGGATCTAAATATTTTTCAAGACCAAATGCGCATTTATCATCATCCCATCTGACATTATATACTTCTTCATACTTGATTGAAAGGTTGGGTACGACAAAAACATCAGAATCTGGTCCTGCACGTGCGGGCTCATCGGATGTTTCATAGGACCATGTGGTAGAAAATGTATGCGAGGACTCATACTCTTCGTTCATGAAATCAGAGTTTATTGCTGCTCCAAGAGGAATGGAAGCTGATATGTCAGCCTCAGTGATCTCGGGACAACCCAAAACAATTGCACCAAAACCACCACCTATTTTGATCAGGGTTGAGCACCTTTATTAGAATCGTGAAATAGACAATTCAATCCTGACAAAATTTTACATACCTGTACACAATTCCACATTTGCATCGGCGCCAGCTTTGAGTGTTGCTTCAATTTCTCCTGTTCCATGTACTTCAGTTGTCGATGAGACGACTTTGGCAGTAGTGACTACATTTTCATAGCTCGCGGTACTAGCACCACCTGGTGGGTCACGTAAAATCATGATAGGTTCATGAGTAGGGAGAGAAATAGTATTTCCGTCACCTTTACTGTAAAGACCCTCAATAAATACAGATGCCTCATGTTTGACCTCTTCTGTTCCTCCAATGACACTAATCAATAATTGCTTTATGTATGTGCCAACTATTAAAAGAGTGCTCAGTGAGATTCCCGTGTATACTTCCGAGTCTGTGATTTGCAACAAAAGTACTTACATGGATTAGGTCGACCTGTTGCTAGATGCTGTGTGATTTGCGCTTTAGATTCTTCTGTAACTGAACCGTTATCATCAAGAGCCGTGTGTGTTACATCTAAGATGCAAATGGTATTGCTAGCGGATTTAAAATAATCCAAATCCTCTTTTACCCCTGCATTGTCTTTCATAGAATCTGGAACGCCAGGAGGTGCAATATTAGAACAATGGGCTAGTGCTCTTCGGGTTTCAGAGTTACTGTTCCAAAAGAATGTCTCAAACGCTTTGTTGCCTTCTTCCATACCCAAATTACTATTACAAAAATACAATAATTGACTTGAGTAAGAAAATATCTACAACTGCCAACTCTAAAAACAGTGATATCTTTGCACTTACCTGATCACTTGGACTCTGTATCCTTCATCCACAATGTTACATTTCTTGCCCAGAATATCATGGTGCAATTCAATCGTAAGTTTGAACACTGTCATGTAATCCATAACATGGAAAGAGTCAAATGTGCCTTCTGGATCCGCATCACACGTTTTAGAACTAGAAGCATTTGGAATTTGTACATCCATTTTCAGTTGCCCATTGTATTGGAATCTGACAACTTCCAAGTCTTTTACTTCTGATGAGTCAAATGGTGAATTTTCAGGACCAGCTACAACCCCTGTATCACCAGTTCTAGTCTCTTCCTCGGCTTCCAGGGACGACAATTCGTCACTCATTGCACCTGTATCCAGAAGGTCAATAGATCTTGTAATCGTAGCAAAAGCTTCTTTCACTATTCCAATTTCAGCGTTCTTCAGAGGATCCTGGTTTGGAGTAGATTCTCTCACATCTGTAATCTGTACTTCTAACACAGCTGCGGGAACATCTGTAAAAGTTTTAGTGAATGTATCTTGCCAAGCTAAGTCTTTCTTCCAAGGGCAGCCCATGACATTAATAGTCGCTCTACTATCTCCTACTGGAAGATTGCATAAACCACCTGCGACCTCAACCACCAATTCTGCTGTAGAAATATCAACGAAATCATTGTTATTAAATACTCCATCAGCAGTAATGAGAACTCCTTTTTGACTATAGTTACTCCAGTTGTGTTCTGCCTGCTTAAACTCGTGTCTGTGGTATGCAATATTGACAGAAGTGATTATGGTGCCGATGACAACATTGGCCTCATAGTAACCCGTAGCATCTGTCTGTACACATACAAGCTCCTCCTCCAAACCAGAGGTAGTACGATGTTGCAGACAGATGTCAGCACCTTTAATACCACAGCCTCTTGCACCAGGATATTCAGTTCCATCAATATATACATTTCCTGTGAATAACACCTGAGTAGCATCATAGATATGTAGTACTTTGCCAAATTCCAAATGCTTCAAGTATAAAGGTCTATTATCGCACTCATCCTCACCATTGTTGCAAAGGAATCTATGAGGTATAGGCTTCAATCCTTGTGTGGTTTTCTTGAAATTAATTCTCAATGGAATCTCATCCTTATAAGTCACTCCCTTCAAATATGGATGCTCAACATTGAACTCAATTTTGAAACCTCCTCCTTCTGTAGTAATGACAGTTCCAGAGCAACTGTTGCAGACAAGCTCTTCGAGTTGGAGTGAAAGCAATTGGTATTCAATTTCCACCTCGTCTACTGGAAGAGTACCTGCATGCGGCTCAGTTGTAACGATTCCATCAATAGACGCTTCCCAACGAATGACATGTGGCTGACAATTTGGCTCAGAATGATTGAGATCAAGACTGCCAACTCTTGTGTCGTACGGAGAAGGCATGTATGGGCCAGAGTCACTTGATGCTTGAACGCAGTAAATGTAAGTATACCCAACGATCAACTTGGAGATTCTTTGGTCATCCATAGCTTTTTCTAATGGGGAAATCTTTGCTGCTTCACAACTGCTGTCAGATCCTACCTTGTACGATGCAATGTTGACAATATTACCAATACTTTGAGAGAATTCTTCATACGCTGAATATCTCACTAGCGCAAAGACATTCTCACACAAAGAGTTATCATTAAACTCAAACATGACTCTTCCATTGACTTGCGGTAAAATACTAAAGTTGGTCGGCATTCCAGTACTGTCTGATGAATCATCACACGTACACTTTGTAACAAAGCGGACTTGCATGGACCCATCATGGTATTGAATTGTTAAGATGTATAACTTCCCTGGTTGTAGACCAAGTAGTTCAAGGTCAACTTTAGCGTCATTTGCAGTAGAACCATTGGCGCGTTCTATCCTTGCTCTATATGCTTCGTTAATAGGCAAGATACTGAAACTTCCATCAGCACCCCTCATTTCAAGTTTAATACCTTGAGTCACTGTCTCTACACCTTCAGTTGAAGAAGTAACAAAATTGTCATGATCATAAGTTGCAATTTTGTCTAGTGGGAAAGAAGCACTTCTTTCTCGAACTTTCACCATGTCTGCATGTATTTCAGGTGTACAGACATCCTCGACATCATCGGTAAGGTACTTTTTGAGTACACCATTTTTATTTTTTAGAACAAATCCTTTATTATTGAGAAACGTAGAATGTTAGCATCTTGTTTTTCTTTAAGAAAAGTCAAAATGAGAGATTCAAACGCTTACCATCTTTACAAATGCAACCACCTTCACTGAAAATGGAATTTGTGTCTGCACAAATAAAGTGAAGCTATATTTTACAATGAAAGGATGTTGTAAGCGTTGTGTTAGTTGTATTGTAAAAAATACAGACAACTCAGTGCTCAAAAAAGAAATATTTACCTCTCTAGTCGGACGATTAGCACTAGATAATTCCGACTCGTCTCTCAATTGAAGTGACACCACTCCCGATTCTGAAGCGTAGATAGATACATGATTGTATTTAGCATCGACAGGAAGAGAAACTGAATTATCAAAGGTTCTACTTTCATAGTTTGATCCGTGAAGAGCTTTTTGATATAGATAGACTTTGGAGCCTGTCAAAATAGCAAAGAAATGACCATGTGTAGATAGAGCAATGCGACAAGTAGGACCAATACTGCGTGTGATGGCAGTTGTATGGATCCATTTGGCCTGTACCTGATCGAAAACATGCACAAGGAATTTGTCACTTCCATTATTAATCACAGCAACAGTTCCACTATCAGAGATTCCTATTGCCTTTGGTTGACTGCTTTGTCCTGCACCATTAATATTCATATAGAAGTTCATGTTTGGATCAGTATCGTCATGAAAATTCACTTCTGGGTTACAAACTTGAGCTATAAACTTGTTTGTCTTTAGATCCTTGTAAACAGCGAGACCACCACCAACATCATGGGCGATATCGACAAGGGATACAGTGGAATGTTCTGTAATCTCAATTGGAGGCTTGAATGTTGATTTGAAGAATTCTGTGACCGCATGGTGTCCACCATTATCTCTCTTTCCCTGCCAATTGCTAAAGTTCCATTCAAAAGGAAATTTGAAGCATTCATTTGTAACAGTAGCATCAGCATTTTGAGATAGAACCATAGAGATTCTTTTCGTGTGGGCACTTTTCGGAGAGTCCAATGCAGGAGCTTTCCAAGTGATCGACTTTTTGCAATTCGCTACAGTGATTGTTTGTTGCAGGCAGTAGTCTGGAGAGAGCCCGTTTGGTGCATAAGGACTCGACCCTTCAAATGTAAATGGCACAACACCAGAACCGATGCCCTTTTGATGAGATTCGACCTTGAACTTGAAAGCTTTGTTCGATTGGGCCTCAATAGTAAAAGTTGGGTCATCTCCACACCAGTGGATAGAACAACGCAGAGTCTTTTTGCAGTCTTCTGGAAATGGTCCTTTTGAAGTAAGAGGCAAAGTTTCATCAATATGAAAGTTGTTGCTGTCAAAAATAATCGTAGCTTCGTAACAATTCTTTTTCAAAGTGATTGTTACGTCATTCCCAGGTTTGATGTATTTTGGGAATTTTCCACTGTCACTAACACCATCAACAGTCCCCACTTCTCCTGTGAGAGTAAAGCCAAATGCGTTCTGATCTTTCACATTTTTTGGTAGTTGCTCAAAAAACTCGTCATTATCATCTACAAATGGACTATTGTAAGAGAAAACTAGATTGGCATCAGTTCCCTTCGAATAACAGTCATAGTTTTGATGTGTTAGAGTCTCCTCCACTTGGCGTTCAGGACAGTTATACACCTCTTTACCACTTGCGATTCCACTTTTCTTGTTGTCATACTGAGATTTATAGTTGACATGACTGTTGTAAATCACATCGACCGCATTCTCGACTTGCGCCTCATCTACAGGTGCTGGGTACATTTCTCTTACTTTCTCTCGCAGCATATCTTTGAACTGGTTTGGTGTTGGCCAAAGATCAGGTACATCCCATGTTCGAGTAGATCCTTTGAAGTACATTGGGCCAGTCTTGTCATCACATAAGAAGTTATGGAATTTGACATTCTCTGCATCACTTGTGCATTTAAGAGATCCAACAGACTTCCCAAATACTTCTCCGTATGGGCTGCCATATCCTTTATCTCTGATAAACTTTGGAAATTCGGTGTTTGGATCCTCAAAAGTAACACCTAGCAAAATAAGTCCATTTGTCAATAAATTACTTTGTGAATTGCAAAATAAGAAACAAATGTTCGTATCAACAGATACTTACCATCAATACAAATGTCTGAATATGTCTGATCAAAATTAGGATTGTAACAGTAGTCCAAACCTCCAATAACCTAAAGAGATAAAAATAGTGAGGATTGACAAGAAGATTTGGAAAGTTCTTCAAAATTGTTGCATAATGTACTCACTTGTCCAGCACAGCTATCAGGCCCCCTCTGAGCTGTCGTCGCTACCTCTTGCCACTCTCGATAACATTGGTCACAATTGTGTTTGTAATAATGTTTTGTCTCGCAAGTGTGATAGCATGTATGATAGCAAGTCTTGCAATTGATTTTTATACCAATAAAATTGAAACCGCAGTTACACTCGTATCCGTTGCATTGGTACGGGTTGCAATCGTAGTAAGTCGAAGTGTAGCACTGATTGCTTTGGGTATTGCAGTGAGGGTTATTGTAATCATGTACTGTTTTTTCCTGTAGATGATTGAAAGTCAGCGCCAAAAATAACATTTATCATTTGAATGAATACAAATATACTACTTACCGTATAACCATTTCTCTGAAAGCATCTAAGTCCGGGACCACAATCTGAATCACGATCACAGTCACCCTCACATTGCTTTAAATTTGAGGTTTCACTACCTTCTTCGTAATCATTTTTATAACTTGGACTCTTCACACAGTAATTTTTCCCTGAAACTACAGTGCCATCGCAATCAGATGGTTTTGCACTTGTCTACGGGGTGATGCAATGGTGAGCAACGGTCGAGAGGATAAAAAATAAAGACAGAAAAGATAATCAATACGTACATTTTGTCCATCCAATTTGTTAATGAAGCATTGGAGCCCATCTGCGCAATCATCGTCAGTCTCACAATGACCTTTAAAAGCAAAGTAGAATTGCACATTTAGTTCAAATATCAAATAAATTAACTGCAACAAAGAAACAACACATACCTTGGCAGCGGAGAAACTTTTCACTTTTTTTCTTCGTTAGCAGCTTGAGTGTGCACTTCAAAGGTGTGAATGTGAAAGATGGGCCATATGATACTTTCCCTTCTCTATAGCAATGGAATGAATGTTTAGATGTTCTTCTTTTGAAGGACAAGCAAAATCATCGAACTTACCTGCATGTCCTTCTTCCACCATCAGCTTTCACCCTATCCGGAGATACAAGCCCTCCAAGATTCTTCCAAAAATCATTTAGATTTGTCTTTTTTTTATTGTTTGAGTTAAAACCACTAGTTTGAACCTCTGTAAAGTAGCAGTAATCTTTTGGATCTTCCAACTCATCGCGCAAAATGTCCCAACCATCTCCTCTAGTAGGAAATCTGCTTTTAGCTGCAGTCCATGGATCTAATGGATTTGGTACATCCAGAGATCCAAAGTTCACATGTGACCTTGGTGATGCTGGATCATTGTCCACTCCTGTTTGGTATGGACGACTAGCTGCATTCGAGGCGAGAGCTTGATTCACAAGTTGTACCTGACTGTATACAGATTCTCCCAAGTATGGATTTTCATCATTGTCTTGAATGAGAGCAATGTAGTTAATCTTTGAATTGGTTTCTGGGAACAAATCTGCGACATGAATGTCGAAGGAAGTCACTCGATCGTGAACTGGCTTTCCAAATCTATAAAATCATAAAGATGAACAAAGTGAGACCTAAGAATGACAATGACACATGCTAACATCACAAGACTACAAGACTTACACTTGGAATTCACCAATCATGTGTGGATATCCAGTTGAGCTATCCTCGTTATTGAGTTCAATTCCGACCTTGAGTTTTTCATTAGCAGGTATTTCTTCTTCATTCAATTCAATATCTTTTACATGGACTAGACCAGATGCATCTACAGATGACTTGTCGAGATCCACACTGTACAGCTCAGCGCCACTCATTGTTTTGACATACACCTTGAATTTCTTGAAACGATCCGCAAAGGAGTCCATGCGGTTGTAGATCTTCACTTCAGTGATGGTAAATCCAGCTTGAATATCAACAGAAAAGTCAGTCTTTGGATTGTTTGGTATCTCCCCTGTGTTGGTAAAAGTATTCATATTACCATCCACTGCATTGGATGCCAACCCTCTGGTATCATTCGGAACATCTCTTGATTGCGTTGCTGTAGCTCGCAATGCAAGATTCTCCCTTTTCACATGGCTCCATTCATTGTATTGACTTCCTCCAATGAGAACACAACGAACATTTTTACCAGCAAATGGATCTTCAACCAGATTGTCCTCAACACAAATCGCATGACCCTCAGCTTCGTTCTTCAGTTCAAAATTGAACTTCAGTCTTGTTTCCTCTGTAACAGCAAAAGGAGTAGACAAGCGGAAAGCTTTCCATGCATTTCCCTTCAGAGTCGCGCGGTTGTTATCTGTGGATACATGGATTTCACCAGCAAAGTCCTGATCAAAGGCTCCAAAGTTACCGTACGATACAGCACTCAATGTTTTCTGTCCATTCACCTTGAATGGCAGGTACTGAAAATACAAATGTGAGATCATTCTTCTAGATGTTTTGATAAATGTACAGATATATTTGTAACTTACCTTTGATGTTTCTTCACTTGACTCATCAGTGACATCGTATAGTTCCACTGACTTGAAAATCGACTTTCCAACTAAAGTTTTTGAACCTTCAACCGTTTGTGAGTTTTGGATGAGAGCTATGTATTTAATCAGTGGTCTACTTCCGTCAAACGCACTTCCTGCTTGTACTGGATCAGCTCCACCAAAAATCTGCACTTCTGTAGGAGAGCAACCTTGGAATTCGACTTCTGATCCTACTATACCTGGCGGTAGTTCCGCATGGAAGAAATCATTGGATGGAGTGACATCCAGTGAAAAAATATCACGACTCGCATCTTTGTGAATCACAATCTTACAACTCGACTGAGACACAGATGCAAGGACGTCAGTAAAAATATGACTGGCGCGAAGTTGAACATGACTGTTGGTACTACCTGGAAGAGTGTAATCAACATCATCCTGATTCAGATCAACCCTCACTCCATCCCAAATAGGATGACCAAAGCTGACGCCATCTTTGATCATTTCACCAATTGGAATGTCATACTCTGTCACTGTGGAACTCGGCTCTTCTCCTAAAACTAGAACTTCCACAAGAGCCAAGACTCCCTCTTCAACAAGCTCAATGCGAACTTTATCTCCTTGTGCTGCATTCTCGAACGGAATTCTATAGACATTGTTGTTGTAGGACTCATGATTTTGGTCAAAAGGGCCTAGGGTATTGGTGCTCGATCCATTCATAATCTTCAGTCTGAAAGCTCCAAGTGGATTGACCTTCCATTCATGGATTGCAATCTCAGAAATAGTTTTCAGACTTGATAGAGTTACCTGCCACCATGCGTTCTTGTCTTGATTGGTCACGGAAATAGAATTCTTCTCCAAATCAACACTGTCACTCCATCTAGGATTGATGTATCCATCAACAGCTTTTCGGGCATCACTAATGCCAAAGTGGCTAGTCGATGATTGCGCAGATGGCATGCCAAGAGCAAGGTTGGCAATTTTGGCACGGCGTAAATCATAGTCTGGACTCTTTGTATCAAATGCGTCATGACGCTCAAACTCATCTCCACTTAGCCAGATACATTTTCTACTGTCAGACAAAATAGCATCAGAGTCAACACAAATTGCATGTCCTTGTGTCTGTTCTTCAATGGATAGCTCAAATTTCAATCTTGTGTTTTTAGAAATGTAGTATGGTTGGATAAGAGGATATGCTTTCCAAGCATTTCCAATAAGTGTGAACTTCTCAGTATCACTTGCATCCATCGCAAGACCACCTCGCACAAAAGCAGCAAATGTATGATAGTTTACTGGTTTGTTGTCTTGGTTAAAGTCTGTTACATCAAGAACAAAAGTGTTGACCTAATGAAAAAGATATTGTTTAGAGACTAAGATCGCAAAGTATTTACAAGTTAGCATGTTTTCAAAAGTACTTACATTGAGCTCTCTCTTTCCATCACTATCTACAGAAATTTCTTTATTGTCTACAGAAATTTCCTCAATTTCAAGAGTTCTTTCTCTACGACTCGATGGCAGTGTACAGATCTTGTCAATACATTCATTACCATTTGCACACTCTGAGTCGTAATTGCACTCATCTCCACTAAAGAGACTATTTGCCTCAACACTTGGAAAATTTGACGGTTCCATAGAAACAGAAGGCTGTTCAGATGGATTCAAAGTAATGTCTCTAGTTGGCTCAAAGCTCAGAGAAGGTACATTACTTGGTAACACTGATGGGGATGATGTTGGGATAACACTCGGAGCTACAGACTGGTGAAGGCCTCCTCCACAATCACAGCATGCCAAGTAAGTATTTTTGTCTTTGTACCAGATAGAACTAAATTGTTCACAAAATTTATCTGGTTCCTCGCTAATAGCTTTACAACCAAGAGCTTTGTCTTCATTGAAAAACCAGTTTGGTTCATCAATACAATCCGATGGTTGTGACGAAGGAGCAGCTGAAGGATTTTCACTAATCACAGATGGACGCATCGAAATGGAAGGCTTTGTAGATGGTGCAGTCGAAGGATATGTTGAAGTGAATCTACTACCTTGACAAGCACAACATGCTTCTTTGACACCTTTCCCATCGAAAGCATGGTCATTGAGTGCCCAAATAGCATCGCACCAATTTTCTTCTGACGCTACTTGAGTACAATTCATCCCTGCATATTCACTTTCACCGGATACTCTCCACCCTTCTTCATCCTATGATAGAGTTTTGGTAAAATGTGGTTTAGAAATGTCCAATTTATAATATCTTGAATAAATTTATTGAAAACAAAACAATACAAAACATACCTCACATTCAGTAGGAAAACTACTTGGTTCAGAACTCGGAAGGAGGGAAGGCTCAGAACTTGGATCACGAGAAGGTTCCATGCTGGGCTCGTCAGAAGGAAGTAAAGACGGTTGATCAGAAGGTTCGCTCGACGGAAGCAAAGAAGGTTCTGAGCTGGGATCACGAGATGGTTCCATACTAGGTTCTGAAGAAGGCAACAAAGACGGCTGATCAGAAGGTTCGGTCGATGGTTCCATACTAGGTTCTGAAGAAGGCAACAAGGATGGCTCGGAGCTGGGATCACGAGATGGTTCAGAAGAAGGCAACAAGGATGGCTCGGAGCTGGGATCACGAGATGGTTCAGAAGAAGGCAGCAATGATGGTTCCATGCTGGGCTCGACTGAAGGGACCTGAGAAGGTTCATCAGAAGGTACGGTCGACGGTACTTGAGACGGTTCATCAGACGGAATTGATGTTGGGGAAGGACTTGGTTTAGCAGACGGGCTAGGACTTGGTTTGGCAGATGGTGAAGATGAAGGCTGTACAGAAGGACTAGAAGTAGGTGCTACCGATGGCATAGAAGTCGGGGTAATGGAAGGTGCTTCCGACGCATAATCTTTGAACCATAGGAAGAGAGACTTGTTATCCATATTTGCACTGGACTTATACAAACGTACTTTCTCATATGGATTTTTAGGGTTCAATCCTACAAGCCACTGCTGTGAAGGATCATTTCCAAATGCTACTGCCCGAATTCTTCCAGTACCAATAACGAAATATGCTTTATCAATACCATTTACACAGTTGTCCATCTCAAGTTGAGCATTATTCCAACGTAGACAAAGCTCTGGTTTGGCACTAAGTCTCAAATATCCCGATCTATCAAAATGGAAATAGTTTCTTAGATCTCCATTACAAGGTCTCATTACCAACTTGGATCCAGCACTCATAGATTGTGCTTTCATACAGTATGTTGGTTTAGATTCACCAAAATAACTGGTCATGATTCTGAAAGAAGATAATTGTAGTTGTAGTTCTCTAGCTACACCATCCGACAAGAGTCCAGTAGAAGACTTGGTACTACTATCAGAAAGCAAAGTAGAAGCAGAAACAGAATCACGATGGGCAACGGTATCAGGATCAAGATCTTTCTCTTCTTCGAGAGTATTGCTGTCTTTACTAGAAAGGTCAGTATCAACAGCAGTTGTTTCTTTCAGAAGATCAGTATCATTCTTGGAAGGCTTGGAGAGAATAGACTCATCATCATCTAGAAGAAGATGAGAATCAAATCCATCAGGGTCAGACGTACCAGCTTTCATATCAGTAGACTTGGTACTACTATCAGAAAGCAAAGTAGAAGCAGAAGCAGAAACAGAATCACGACGGGCAACGGCATCAGGATCAAGATCTTTTTCTTCTTCGAGAGTATCGCTGTCTTTATTAGAAAGGTCAGTATCAACAGCAATTGTTTCTTTCAGAAGATCAGTATCATTCTTGGAGGGCTTAGAGAGAATAGACTCATCATCATCTAGAAGAAGATGAGAATCAAATCCATCAGTAGATGAAACTGTAGAGTTCTTGGCAACATATGCAGAGGGGAGCTTTGTGGTATTACCTGATTTCTCGACTGCTTCAATGTGAGATGAAATCAAATCAGGCTTGTGTTGGGCTGCTTGAGCACCAACCAAAAGCAAAGCTAGGAGAGCTGTATGCAAAGCAACACCCTTCTTGAAGGAGGGCATCATAATCATTTGTATCAGATAAATCAATAACCTTTGTGAGATTTTATATCAAGTATTTTTTTGATATGTATGATTTATGAGAAAAGGAACATAAGTGAGAGTGCACAAGTGAAGATTTTTCCAACGGTTTGATGATGAAATGGTCTGCATGTATTTTCGCCAAAGATTCATCAATACTGAAAATATACTTACAGCGGTAGTTCGCACGACTAATTATTATTGCCCCCTCTTGGGACTCCCGTCACGATTGAGGAAACCAACGGCTCGAAATCTCTCTTTACATACATTTTCTTCACCATCATAACTACTTTCGTTGTTGTAGTCTAAATCCAAAGTAAAAATCATTCAGCAATCAGCACTTAATTGTGCAAGGAGTAAGCTACTGCACTCATCATAACACCAAATATCACTTTTCAGTCACAAAATACAAAATACACACGCAAACACACATACCTAATGACTGGAATGAGTGAGTCCGAATGGCGAAGACATAACAAATCATTGTTGATTCTCAGTACATAATGAACTTAGTAATTTCATAGAATCTGAAAAGGAGACCAGTTAGCTGCTGAGGTTGTATTGTATTGTAGTGATGTCCTATACAGCAATCCTATTTCTATGATGGTGCTCAGTGTAGCTGTTGCTATTGTATTGATGCGAATGTTATAAATTTGATAGTTTCAATAGTGAATAGGGACAGGTTCTTCTTTGTCCATGGTTGATACATACACTCCTAGTCAAAGGATTAATATCTATTGGGAGCAGGATTGGTTTCATTAATTGACAACACTCCGCGTCATGGAGAGAACACCAATATATTCTGCTGGAACATAGTTGTTGTTGAAAGAGATATGTTTGCCGATTGACTCCAGAAATGATTGCAGCCATGAATGATGTCCTTATTCCAAATAGCCCTCAACTATAGGCAGATCCGTTCACTGCTTTTCCAAACTTGAGAAGATGTATGAGATGAGTCGGAATCTAAATTGAGATCATTCGTTTTTTTACGTTCTCTCTCTCAATTTGAATTAATATTTCATCTCAATGAAAACCAGCACTGCAGTGATACCTTTCAGCCTATCTAAACACTTGTCAACGCGAGATCCTTTTTACAATTTTCAACATGATTACATTTCAAGATTTACTTCTTTTCAATCTTCTTTTTTCATGTGATGAAATACCAAGTAATTCATATGATCAGATCCACTACACACCTCTATCCTAAAGCTCAAAGTAGAACTTTCTTTTTTCATAAATTTAAAATCTCAAATCAGTGCTTTCTCTAGATATATCTTCAACCGAGGAGTTGCACCCCTTTCTGATAAGAAGTTGAGGCCATTTTCGCTCTTATCCTACTTATCCACCCATACCTACGCGGTTAACAACAGAAAATGAAACCATTCGAGCCCCCTCCTCCTACAAGAGCCACACATGAAGGCATAACCACCGTGCCTCTCCTCCTCTACGTGCAAAAATGGTTGCCTAGCCAAAACACCAAAAACAAATAACAGAACCAGAGCCACATAACATAACAGAACACTAACAAAATAACTACGTATGAGAGTGCACCCTCTACTCAAGATACAATAGTCATTTTCGTACAATAGGAGCATTACATCCTACAAAGTTAAACATAAGTAATAAGATTATGTGACTGCTAGTTTACCAATTTGTATATTTCAACTTTAAAAAGCGAAAAAATATACACTAAGATTGTACGTGAAAACTATGTACTTGATCATACCAGTTCCAAATTTTTAGCAGTACAATATTTTTTGCTTGTTCTACACCATCACTCATTCATATCTACTTTTAAAAGTTGCAACATTTACATTCTTGAAAGAGAAATGATTTGATCTTTTCATATTTTGGACTAAACAAAGGTACTTTTCGCTCTACTTTCAACCGTAGACCTGCGTACTTCTCATACTAGTTCTACCAGTCATTAGAACCTACAATAATTTTTCCAAAACAATATTTTTGACGCGTTTCGTGATACTGATCTCTTTACATAGTTAAAAATATTCTATGCATGCACGAAAAAGGATTTTATCATTTGAGATATATTTTTAATTCGGAGTACATTTCTTCTATTTTCTACCCGTAGACTTTCGTACTGCATTTCTACGTACTGACATCAGACAGACGTATTTGTATGAATGAAAAAATCACACTAGTTTCAAAGCATAACCACAACATCAAAGTCACAGTATCAGTTCATTGTATTTAACTTGGTGGTTTTGTGCAGTTGAATTAGTCGAATGCGTCAATTGGGTCTTGAGAACGAGGTGCACCTTAATAAAGGACTTAGTAACAAATTAAGTGGCTATGTTGGCTATGGTTCTGTTATTTTTTTTTGCGCGAAAAAAGGGCTCTACGGGCAAACCATACCAGAGGCACGGTGGTTATGCCTCAGTCACATGAAATAACTTCCATCGCGAAAAAAGAGGAAAAGAAAACATCATCACAAAATGAACAGCAATTGTGAATAACAGTAATAAAAAACATTACCTCCTCAACATATTTACTTATATTACTTCTAAGAATATATACAAATGGCGCCCTCTTCTCCAAAGACTTCTAAACCTACAGTCCATAGGGCTAGAACTACGACATTTAAATATGAATCTTTAAGTAGGGATGCTGCACAAAAGAGGCTTGATAATATGAATAAAACATACAAGGGCTGCATGAAGGAATACAAGAAATATATCAATAATATAAGAAACAGTGAGGATACATCTTTAAAGGAGAAACTTAAGATACCTCAAGACAAAGAGAAATACATATCTGTTGAAGGCATTCTTTCCTTTTACAAAGATATTGTCAAACCAAAAGGTATTTGCCATCACTCAGCAAGAGCATATATTAATACTTTGCACCTATTGATGGAATTAGAGAAAGCACAAACTCCAGATGGAAAATATATTACAAAAGAATTGATTGAAAATAATGAAGAATTTCAGGCCATTCTTATTCTCATCGACGAGAATCGAAAGGAGGTAGAATCTGACCCGAAAATAGACCACCTTTCTAAAAAAACTGCTACCAACATCGTCACACCACAACAAACTTCAGCCGTCATGATGAATCTACTTGAAAAAGAAAGAATGTGGGAATACCTTTCTCCTACTATTCTAGCGTTAAATTGTACTCTCATCCATCACGCTCAAAGTGAGAAAATCACGCTTGGAAAGTTACTTTTGGTAAAAAATAAAAATCCGAAAGGTGTAACTGTTCCCTTGGATTATGGAGAGTGGGAAGAATATGGTGAAGAAGCTACAATGACATGCTTCCTTATTCCTGCGATTGATAGAGTGAAAAATACAGCTAAAACAGGTCAAAGACGTGACATTGTAATTGGAGGCTATCGTCACAAAAGGGTTGAGCTGTGCTTCGTAGGAAATCTCGCTATGTCCCTTCTTGTAAGATTTGACAATCAGACGTTTGCACGAAATATGTGCTTTCTCGATCCAGAAACGTCAAATGCAAATCTGGAGTTTAAAACTGACCCGAAAAAATGGCGTACAGAAATGAATTCAAAAGTATTATGGAGAAATGTTACTGTTTTTAATACAAATTATGATCAGGTAAATAAAGGTATCAAAACAGCCTTCAATGACACTGACGTGAGTGAATGGGAGAAAGTTACGCATTGCAAGTAAGTACGAAAAAATTGAAGAAATTTTGAATTGTTGAATATTTGCATTTTTTAATTTTACAATTTATACATATTACTACAGGAAAGCAGGAATTGATCTTTTATCTGATCATGGCTTCACAGAGACTGAGATTGGTCAGGTTTCCCATAACCAATCTTCAGTTCTGTTTAAGAATTACATGTGCCAGCTGCCAAGAAGGGCATGCTTGGCACTTGCAGGGTGGCTGCCTGGCGAGGAATTCGAACTGAGAGGAAGAAGGTTGATAAAATTACCTTCTTCTCTCTCTTTAGAACAGTGGACGGACTGCTGTTTCCGGTATCGTCGAGAATGGATTCAAGAGGCCGAAGGCGAAGGAGGGGACATGTACGGCAAGGACAAGACCGGAGCAGCGCAGTTTCTAAAGGAATTTCTTCCTCATATGGCCCTGGTCATCCTACAAGATGGTGTCTTGTGGTTGGATATGTTTCCCAACAACTCTGCAGTGCAGGTGTTGACAAACATATCCTGGATGGAGAAGAAGGAGGACAATGGAACACTTGTGAAAGTGTTCTATGAGGACTGGGCAAAAACTCAGCTCTCTGCAATTCGTGCGCAGGAGGATCGGGAGAGGAGAGATGGATTGAGGTCCATTTCTCAACTCTCATCAGATACAGCAGCTGTGTTAATGAATAGTAGTGACATGGGAGAGGTTGTAGCTGAAGCGATGAAGAGTGCTCTGGTTCCCGTTGTAGAGTCTGTGAAAGCGCTTGAAGCGAGGATTGAAAGGAAGGTTCCAGAAGTTCAAGGACAAAATACTTTCTCCGCTGGCGATACATCACAGCAAAATAGCCAGATTTCAGAAACGCAGAATGTGGTAAGTGATCGTTTGTAGTCTAAATGTGTCGAAATGTCTTCTGACCAATCGTTTCAAAACTAGGATGACGTGCCTCCCGTAGAAACAGAGAACGTACTTGTTGATGAGAAAGTAAACATTCAAACACTTGACGCCTATGCTACTGCTGAAAATGTAGTTGCACACAAAGAAACAGATCGCCATTCAGCAGTTGTAGGATCAAAATTTTTTACAAAGAACAATTTTCCAAACACAGATAAAAAGGAGTTGGGAAAAATGTCCAATCGGTGGTCAAAAGTGAAACATATCTATACAGCAATAAAACGTCTTCAGGAGGAAAATATGGACAATTCTCTTTCTGAGTTGGACTGTGCGAGAATGCTTGATAAGGAACGGGGAAGCATGACTTTGAACGTTTTTGTAAAGGACGTACTAACGAAGAAACACCAGACGAAGCAACGAAAGCCGAAATCATCTACTAACGGTGTAACGAGTGTTTGAAAGTTTCATTTTTTATTTTACATGTATACATAAATATATAATCTTATTCATTCTTCAGTGTTAATCAATGTAGATCACTTCGTTTGTATCTCTTTTCGTAATTGTAATCTCAAATCGTCCATCGCATGTGCCTTTGTTGTCGTATCTTTTTTCAACTATGAACTTCGTAATACAACTATCATCATGATAGATGCTTCTATTGAATGCATCCATCATGAATTTGACCAAATTGTCCAGATCCTTCTTTTTTTTTGTAGGATACACATCCCGAAACTGTGGCTTGATGCGATCAAAGTGACGATTCTCTCTTCTTCTACCTATGAAATGATACAGAGGACGAGGGAAGTGATACACTGCATTCAATTCATATGCGCAATCATCATTTTGAAAGAAAATTTCATGCACAGTGGAAGTGTAATTGTTCAAATATAGGTTGTTTTTCACGGTCATAGCAACATTTCGCTGTTGACGACCATTGGGATTCACATATCTTCCGACATTACGAGCAAAAAAGGCACGGCGCCATGAAGGTGGATTGCCCAAGAAGCGAAGATATAGAAATGAACGGTCGACTTTGGCACGTAGAGCAACGAGTTGGGGGAAATCAGCCATGTTTTCATGTGAGAAGAAGGAACACAAGTTTTGGAACGATGAAAGAACAGCAAAACTACATGAAAAGAACCCTGCTGAAAAGAACAAACACAACAGAATATTCTAAATCTAAACTTCCTAAAAAAGAAACGGAGGTTTTATTAGCAACATCTACATCATCGTCTAGTGTATATGTGATTGCTTCCATAGTAGTCTTGTTGATGCTTGTATGAGAAAGCGAGGGTTATGGAAAAATATGTGTATTGATATACCTATGTGAACGCGTACAACTGCTGGGATAAGTTCAATTTCCTCCAACCTAGACTCCATCGCGTGAAAAGCTAGAGGCAACCTGACCAACCGGGTTGCAACCTGATCAGGATAAGTTAGGATAAGTTGAAAAATGGCGAAAAAAGGGAACTTATCCTCTCAACTTATCCTAAAGCAAGTTACCACCAATTTCCATGTTTGTAAGAAGTAGCAATTTCCATTTTCTGTTTTCTAATTGCGAAAATTCTAATACTCATGTTCTTCCATAAGAAATGAATTACTACTCCATCAGTAACTATAAAAATATCAGAGATTTTTCATTCTACGAGAACGAAGGTATTGTTTGGTCAATTTACTCGACGACCCGACTTAGTCTAGGATACTCATACTGTAAGTGGAATGAGCGATGAGGAGACGATGCTGCAAATTGCGAGTACAAAAGATTGACGATGACTCGACTCAATCCGCAATTTTTCAATTAGAGACATGATGCTTTGTGTCTATTATATACGAGCATCATTACTGATAAATGTTTTAGTTGAGAAGAATGAATTAGAAATTAGAAGGCATCATCACACACATCAACCAAAATTATCACAAGATCATCATACTCGTATCATTATCTGAAAAGAGATATCCCTTCCTTTCATTTTTCACGTCTGATGTCAACTTGAAGTATATCCAAGATCCCCATCTCATTTCTCTTCTTCACATATACATCTACTGTAATTCATTAGCTTATTCTTCCCCTCCAGTCAGTCTACCAGAGTCATTGCCAACCTCAACAGTGAGCATAGAACATGAGTGGTGCAGTACTACAACGTATAGATGAACTAAAGTCCGAACTGGATTTTCTCCGACAAAAATTTGAAAGAAATGAATGGAAGGACGAGGGACTCTGTAAAGCTTTGTCAGACAACATTGACACTACAAGAGAAAAACTAAAGTATGAAGTTGGACTATCAGTTCACAGAGTTATTGCATCTCAAGACTTTGAACCAACCAAGAAAGTGATGAGAGAGATTGTTACAAAATTTCCTTCAGTACTTGAAACCCAAAGCGATGATGCTTGGATGTACTATCCTATTGAAGCATGTGCAGGGAGTGAAAATAGCAGTGTATTACAGTACATTCCAATCTTTGCCGAAGCTGCCTTGAAAACAAATGCGTTTCAAGTAGAGACAGAGGAGTTTGGATATCAAAGAGGAGGCTTGCTAATGTATGATGCAAATTCTCAATGGGAATCTCATAATACTTTGCAATGGTTAGTATGCTATGATTGCTTTCGTCAAGAAGATGTAGAGAACAAACTGAATGTCATTAAGGAGTTGAGAAGTATGAAACTTTTAAAGAAAGAAGATATTCACAATTACAATTTGCTCTTTTGGGCAAGTTTCGATCAATATCCATACCTAGAAACTTTGAACTACTTTGCTCAATGGGATCCAGAGGCTCTGAGAGCTGAAACATTTAAATATGGTGGTGTTCGTGATCTTCCAGTCATTCACAAGTTGATCGAGACAAAGGTAATGGATGATACAAAGGCAACAACATTGCAGAACTTTTTGACTTTATCGTTACAGTACTTTCCACAAGAGTGTGGTTTGCTTTTCCAAAAAGATGACACAGGAAAAACAGCATTCCATAGAGCTGTAGCCAAAATTGGAATGGAAGGAACCATGGATATCCTACACAAAATTTTTTCGACCAATGAAAAATTTCCAATCTTGCATCATGCTTTTCGTCACATTGGATCAGACTTGGAGGGTATTGATGCATTTATGAAAAAGTTTCCATGGGCCTACCAGCTTCGGGATGAAGATGGTAGATCATTGCATCAAGCAGTTTTTGCATACGGCGGAAAGATACTAAAGACCAACAATATGCTTCTCGCAACAGTGACTGACGATCAAATTCGTGAGAAAGATCCTGTAACAACTCTGTACCCATTTGCAGCAGTTGCAAGTGGCGAAGACGGTGATTTAGAGAAGTCATTTTACTTGCTTCATAGACAGCCAGGTGTACTTGAAAGAGGAACAAATTCATTGAACAAAAAGAAGCGCAATAGAAGTGAATTGTCAAAGTAATTGGAAACGATTCATTCTGCATGGATCAATGTGAAATACACAGGGACAATCAGATAGCAATCACATCATAATAACAATCACTTCACACATACTTTTATTAAGAAGGAACGAAAAGGGTACTATGGGTCATAGCATAGATTTACATATTCATACATAAAGTTATTTGTAAGATGAGATAAAACAGGTCGCTACAAACCATATTTTTTAGGCAACTTTGTTTCTCTTTTCCTCACAGATGCTTGAATGTCTTGAATGTCACATCGTCACGATACATTTTTCAGCATCTTGTGTTTTTACTTTATTTCACATAAAATACGTATTCATGTGTTATATTTTTTCTTTGAAGACGCTTAACTTATTCTTGAATAACAAATACACGAAGCCAATATTCAAATAGTTTAGCATGTAGTTTAGTATGTATCTATGTATGTTTCTAAAAACTTATTTGAAAATAAGCCTAAAACTACAGGATCATATTACAACCTTACCCCGTCTAGATTCACTAGTCTGATGCCTCCTTTGAAAACCTATGTATCTCTATTTTTGTATGAATAACATAGCGAATCCGTAGTACTTGAACTTGATGTGGAGTGGATATAACATCTTCCCATCTCAGCATCCATAAGAGAAGAATCCGAACTGCTTGATTCTTTTGAAGAGTAATAATGGGACTGAATTGATCCAAGCTAAAAACCCAAAATTACTTAAGCCCAAAAGGCCTATTTTCGCCATTTAGACAATTTTGAAATGGGATCAGACCGGTCTTTTGAGTTGTTTGAAAATCAGCGATTCTTCTGATTATATGTTGGTTGAAGACATATATTGAGGAAGAAGAGTTTTGTGATTCCGATGATTGTGGAGGTGCCATAACATTAAAAAGCAAAGAGTGTTTTTCTGTTCCCAAGAAGTCCATCACAGTCAAAACAACCCGTGCAAACTATTTCTTTGAGACTCAACTTCAAGGACCACTTGATACGATAGCAACAAATAGATTTTGCTATGCATATGCCTACGAGCCAATCAGTTTAGGCTTTGATTACGGTGATGGACCATGCGAAATGGAAGTAAGTATTCATCTTGTCGACCTTTATCTTGTGCGTATAAGGAATTCGCAAACAAGATATTTACTAACTCACTCTTTCACCTTGCACCATATAGACTGAGATCAGCTGTGAGGTAGTTGAAATTGATTCTAATGGAAACGCCCAACCTACTGGTAAATCATGTGAAGATAAAATCCTAGAAATGAATGCCAATAATGAAATTGAAGAGTTCGATAGCATCATCAAAGGAAAAGCTTGCAACAATAACGACAGAGAGGTATACATTCAGTACACACCGTCTAACTTCAAGTGGAACACATATCAATTGAAGGATAATGGAAAGTATGTAAAAGCAAGAAAAAAGTTTAATTCAAAGTACGAAGAGAATCCAATCCCAGCGAATACATGTGAATATTTCGAGCAATTGAAGAAGATTGATCCTACAAAGAAGAAGTACGTATCTGCACATACATTTTCATTATTATTCTACGTCAATTCCTTTTCCGAACAGAATGTAAACCTCTCTTTTTCCATATGATAGCTTTCATCAAATCAATATCCAAGGAATGTTGTACAACAACCTCAACGGCAATATCAAGTTCTTCAGAGATACAAAATGCCATAGTTTCTCTTTTGAGACATTGACAGTTTTAACTCCAGATATGCCGAGCTCAGTTCCTTCCCCATCTCCATCAAGTCTACCATCGCTTTCCAATGAGCCTTCAATGACTCCATCTGTTTCAATGACACCATCGGTGTCTGCTGTTCCAAGTGATGTCCCCTCTTTCGTTCCGTCTCAAGTTCCGAGTATCTCACAAACCCCTTCCGTGAGTCAGGAACCAAGTACTTCGATATCTCCATCGTCTAGCCCAAGTTTGCTACCGTCATCAATTCCAAGCGACTTACCTTCGCAGATACCAAGCAGCTTGCCTTCATCCATTCCAAGCGACTTGCCTTCTTTGACTCCCAGCAGCTTCCCTTCATCTAATCCAAGTGAGTCCTTCGAACCGTCAATGGAACCTAGTGATGAACCATCGGATCAGCCAAGTTCACTTCCGTCATCGATGCCTTCTGATATTCCGTCAGACGTACAATCGGATCAGCCAAGTTCACTTCCGTCCTCGATGCCTTCTGATGTTCCGTCAGACGTACCATCTGATCAACCAAGTTTGCTTCCGTCCTCGATGCCTTCTGATGTTCCGTCAGACGTACCATCTGATCAACCAAGTTTGTTTCCGTCATCGATGCCTTCTGATGTTCCTTCAGACGTACCATCTGATCAACCAAGTTCACTTCCGTCCTTGATGCCATCAGATGTTCCTTCAGACGTACCATCTGATCAACCAAGTTCACTTCCGTCCTTGATGCCATCAGATGTTCCTTCAGACGTACCATCAGATCAGCCAAGTTCGCTTCCGTCAAACGAACCAAGTCTCCTTCCTTCCCAAGGACCAAGTAGTCTTCCAAGTCTTTCCCCATCATCTCTACCATCTATTTCTCCTTCCAAATTCCCATCGTTTGAACCTTCAAGTGCACCCTCTGTGATGCCAAGCATTTCCGCCTTCAATTAGTCCTTCCAAGACACCTTCTGTAAGTCCGGCGCCTTCTGTGAGTGCTGCCCCAAGTTGCTACACTGGATCTAAGAAATCAAGCAAGTCTTGTAAGAGTTCAGCTCCAAGTTTACCACCTTCCAAACCAACTTTACCTCCTGGAGGAAGCGGAGAAGGTACACAACCTCCAATTGGAAGTCCATCCAAAGGGAAAGGAAAAGGCTCCACTCCTACTGCACCCGTTGTAACACCAAAACCTTCCCCTCAAACTGTAGTAACAGATCCAACAGGTGGAGTCCCTACGAAAGTAAAAAGTAGTGATCCTACTGCTCCAAGCAAAGGAAGTAGATTCAGATGGTAGAAAGTTCAAGTGATTGTGTTGTCAAAGTAATTGTGTATGTTAAATGTTATAAAAAGAAAAGAATCATTCAGAAAAACTTCGATGTAAAATTGTATTTGTAATAAACTGTGCTCCGCTGCTCTGCAATTTTCAAATAGCTCAAATTCGCTTTTCATGTGATGAAGATCTTTCTTTATTTCTCCTTGCCTGAATTTTTTCCAATTCATTATTGGTCCTCTTTCATTTTGAATTGAATAGTACTCATATTTATATAATTCAAAATATATGTAAAGCTAGTCTTCAATATTCATATTCACTCTTTTTTCCCCCAAATTTGAAAGCAAAAGTATGCAAAAAAAGGAGATTTGTGTGGTTTCGATAGCCAAAAAAGAAATTCAGCTAGCCAGTGTACGATCATCAGATCAACTGAAACGTCATTGTGGCAACCACCCTATTTTTCTTTGTTCTGAGAAGGAAGAATGTATCTTCCATCATCCTATAGTAGTTGACTATTCGTTTTTGTATATTTAGTTTTCTACTTCATACCAGTGTTCCTTATTCAGCTATTGTTGATAGATCAGCATACAGATTATTCTCGTCATGATTTCTCTCAGAAAAGATAGAGGATCAAAAGTCTAAACTGGACTCTTTCAAAAACGAAGATTGAAATAGGAAGTGTGAGATTCTCGTAAAGTTTTGCAAGTAGCAGATTGAAGAGATGTATTTAGAATATGCGATTGGTGCATCAATCAAGAGAGTTATTGTGTCTACTGGCTGGAAGCAAGTATAAGGAGATATAGAAAAAGTTGCCATCGGCTGGTACTGACTACCCTAAAATGACCGTTTTCCAATCTACTTGTGCATCTGTAAGTAAATGCCATCTTCATTGATGAAAAATTTCCAGTCGGAAATTGTAGTCGGCCTCAAGAGTTACAACAACAAAATTGGCTCAGATGAGACTGAAGTGTTTTGAAATTGCAACCAAAAGATTTCTGAATGATAGAATGCCTAAAGTGGGAGACATGACAGTCAACGTAGAGTCTGTCCATGTGGATAACCAATTCGTTAAAGAGGATGTCACAAACGGTGTAATTTCAGTGAGCGAGAGCAAGAATAAAGGAAGAGTATTACGCAGACTGAATGAAAGCGGACTACGAGCTCAAATGACTATCAGAGGTTACACTTTATACACAACGTTACCAGAGGAGTTTTCTTTCGATGAATTGGTATCTTCTACACTTGAATCAGACTTTGACTTGTTCATGCTCGAGATGGAAGAGACATTAGATCCATCAACAATCAGTAGGGCAGAGACGATAAATGAAGAGACTAGAAAATATGGCGTCAAGTTCTGGGCAATTGTTTTGGCTTCAGGCATAGCACTTGTTGCAATTGTTATTATTTTTGCATGGGAAAGAGAGAAAAATATTGCTCAACGCGAATTGGACCTATTTGAGGCGGTGCATGCTGATTCATTGGCTAGAAAGAGCTCGCATTCACCTCCGATAAACAACATTTTGTTTGACTCTTATTCCACACAAGAATCTATACAGCAACGGAAAAAAAGAATATTCAAACCATTTGGTAGGAAGAATAGGAGACACGACGCTCCACAAAACTGGGTAGGTTGCTGCGTTTACTACGCTCAACCCTAAAAAATCAAAGTAAGAAAAGGCGAAAACAGAGAGACCAAAAGAAATAGAAATACTAGCTAGTCTACCAATTAGGCTTTTGTCATCGTAATAATATGTAATCATAATTTATTCTGTCATATAGTAGTGAGAGATATAATAGCGAGAGGTGTAGCATTGTACCAAGATTGCACGCAAACATCGAGATACTTCTTCCCGAATTTGGAGTTATAAAGTATCAGTTTATTACTTGATTGTTCGAATATTTCCGTTAGTTTTTATTGGAAGGATACAGATATTCATATGTATTGCAAAATACAAAGACGCAGTGTTGTCACATTTTTGTCGCAAAGAAATCCATTCAGATTTTGTATTTCATATCTCTTTTGATCTTCCGATCCTTTCCAAATTTCGATGCATTTAGTACTTTACTCATTCGTGTTTTAGAGTTTTAGATCCAATTACTATTGCCCTCTCTGGCTAATTTTACTCAAATAATGAGGATTGACCCTTCCTTCTTTCAATTTGTGAGAAGCTTTGCACAACCACCACGTACATTCATGTGATTCAAAAAGGTTCAAATGAAGAAAAGAAAAGAATGAACTACAAAACTGAAGTAGAGTCCAGCCGGTACAAGTGTCCTCATCATATCGACCTTCATTTCAAACTTTTTTACAAGTTGAGATTGAATCATAACATACCAGATAGTTCAAAGCGAAATGGAGCAAGCATCTGAATCTTTTGATCCAATAGAAGATACAAGTGGAGATTCCTCCAACGACAACAACTCATGTACCACGAATCAAAATGGTGTATATGGTAATGAATCTTCTATAGCAGTGACTATATCATACAATTATGAAATGGTTATTCCCATGGAAGCGTCATTAGACTTGACAGTGGATTCTTTGGAAAAGTCAATTGTAGACGTGTTAATTCCATCTTTCTTCTCTGAATGTACCAACGACTATGAAGAGACTCTTCACAGAAAACTGCAAGATGTGGAAGTTGTCGGTATTGACTCTTTTCCTCCTGATACAAAACAAGGTAAGGGACTATTGTGAAACATTGCGACTAGCTTGTTTACTCGCCCTTTTCGGTAAACTGTGCTTTGATGCTTTTCTCTTTTCCAACTTTTCTTTTTCGTATTCCAAAATAGGCATCTGTGATACCATTGTATCAAATAATACTCTATCCTATTGCTTCAACATGATAGGTAGTTTATCAATTTACTTGAATGATGATTTTATTTACAAGGAAATGGATCGAAGGCGGAGTCTTTCTCATTATCGCGACGTCATATCAAATTCAAGGTCAATCATCAGAGAAGGAATGGAAAAAGATGTATTCATATTCAAAACCAGTAATCAGATCCTGCAGCTATCTTATATTGATGATGAAGAAGAGAAGGATGCAATAGATGCCATGACAATGAATAACAATTTGCGTGTGTCTGATGAAATGAACCAAGTAGATAGACAAATCTACTATGAGCGAGAATATGAAATACAAAATGCAATGCTAAAAACATCTGATCCGAATGCATCTTCCTTTATTTCAAGTGGTACACCAATTTTTGCAGCTCTTGGTGCATTGGCAATTATACTTTTCACAGTAGGCGTGACTCTTGTCAGAAAAGAGATTCGCCTCGAAGAATCTACTGCGGATAGACAAAAAGCAGAAGAATGCACAGCAGATGCATTTGAAGACGATACTTTGCCAATGAGTATCAAAGAAAATGATTACATATAAATTATATATAATATAATTATAATGTTCATCCATTCCTTCTCCTAAATAATAGTTATAGTTATAAAACTATTCTTGTGATTATCCCCCTTAACATTTAGCCCATTATTGAATCTTGAGATTATGAGCCTTGAGAACCTTTTCTGCCTCTTTATCCGAAGTTTTACAATTCAATTTCAGCGCCCACTTTTTCAAAGCCTTGAGATCCTTTTCAACAGTAGTCCCCTCTCCATCATGTTCAATCAACTCTTTCTGTTGCTCATCAATAGCTTTTACTAATAACTCCACCAATTCCTCTGAAGATTTCTTGGCCATATTTTTAAAATTAGGACAAGTTTGCAAATCACGTAAATCAATAATTTTACCAATTTCCGATCCGGTAGTGACTACAAAAACACCTGGAAATCCATCCATCATGTCACATTTTGGCGGACAAGCTTCTGCACAAGTTACTTTTGGATCAGGCCATTCCATAGCATACCACCAGCGGGACAACAGTGATGAAATGAGTTTACCCTTGTTGGATAAATCATAGAGTGCCATGGCTGCTGTATTGTATGTTTTACTCGTAGAAGCGGAAGAAGAAGCAGCAGCTTTCGTCTTGGTCTTTTTCTTGGGTTTGTCGGCTTTTGCTTTTGTCGGTTTGGCTTTTGTAGCTTTTGGCTTTGTTTTAGTTTTCTTGGCGGTTGTTTTTTTCTTTGGGCTTTTACGTGATGCTACTGGTTGATCGTCGTCACTGCTTTCATCTTCGAATTCAGCTTCGGAATCTTCCTTGTAGGATTTAGATCCGGTGGAAGATCTTCTAGAGGATCTCGTTGGTGTGGCCTTTTTAGCCTTTGGTTGTTTGAGTGCTGCTAGAGGTACGTCATCCTCGTCACTTGATGATTCTGATGAAGAAGACATGATGGAGATTTGGTGTGAGGTTTGTTAGTCTAGAGATTGGGATTGATAGTCTAGATGAAGTGAAGGATAGAGGAAGGTAATTCGATGGAGTGATAAAGAGAGAGAGATGTCCATGTGAAGTGATTTCCCACCTCCAGTGTTATTATCTAATTATAATGTCGTGGACTTATAGGTTATAAGGTCATATGAACACAATGACGGTCAAGGTCTTGTCCAACTCCAAAAAATTCAAATTTGAAGATTTTTAACTATCATCAAGGGTGCTACGTTGGCTAGAGAATCTTAGGTTTCTTGCATCTGCATTTCTTCTAAACATTGAGCTTGAAGAGTTACGTACGTATAATTAAGCCAAATCACCTTGACGAAAGAAAGCTGAATTTCCATTTTGAATTGAAGTGTGTTAAAAGGTATGTATGACTTTGGAAAGAAAATGATAGGGTTGAGACGCCCTTCGAAAAAGACTGTTTGGCAATTAGTAATCTCAGAGCTGGTCATCCTGTGCATTATGAATAAAATAGATAGGATGAGAGTATGTGCTTGCCTTTGAAGCGAAAACTCTCTTCTCTGTTTACATCATTATACAAGAATAGTATCCATATTCATGATGTCATTTACTCTACAATATGATTGAAATTGAAATTTATAAATATGCGAATATCATTCTTCATTTACTTCCGATTCTATTTATTTGAATGTTGTGGATTGTATGGAAGAGGCATCGCCACAGGGATATCTGCCTCACATTCAGTATTTGGTTCCAAATTCGCCTTTTGCATAGCATAAGCTACCAATTCCTCAACAGTATCATAATATGTAACTTTTTCAACAGCTCCCATGGTAATTCTTTGCTGTGTACTTCTCAAACAATGCAAATGATCAATGCTTCCCATATTCACACGCACTTTATCAAATACGATTGCTTCATTTACATTCCCCCATCCTACATGAAGTTCACGACATATAGCAACATTTGCCGATCCCATTTGCACTTTACACTCGATGGCTGATACATTGTCTGTAGCTGCCATTTTAAATTTCATCTTTTTAGGAACCCGATGCCATGGGAATGTTTTACTTCCATTTACGGGTGTTGCTTGTACTGTGGTAGGCTCTTTGTTTTTCATCTTATTATCTATTCTGTGTTTGTTTTTTATGAGAACAAACAAGAAGATGAGAGAGTAGCTTCTGCTTTTGAAACTTGAAACGATTGATGTTTTGTTCCTTTCTGTTCGAGGTTGCTTTGGGATTGCTTTAGGGTTCTCATAGAAATTGAAGGACGTAGGACAACCGACTTGGAAGGACTAAGGAAAGATGGGACTTAGACTTGCGTAGTACCACCATACACCATACCTTACCTACGTACGTAACCAAAGAAAAGATACAAAAAGATTTCTTTTGAATGTTCTCACTTTTCTCACGAGATGCGTCCATCATCATAAACAGTTCTAGTGCACAATCAAGACTCTAAAGCTTTCCAAAACCAATGGCTCTATCACTCGAAGCAATTCGCTCTATAGCAAGCCGCCATGGCTATGAGGAGGTTCAATTCAATGAAACAAGTCGAGTGATTGCATTTGAAAAGAACACATCTAATGGTGGTAGTGTGCGCTTCAACATATATTACACAACTGGCACTGTTGCAACTTGTCTAGATCATCCAAGGTCTGGAAAGACTCAGCTCTTTCGACGTGATCAGGACATAGATGATGTCGATACTCTTTTTGCCGATCCACGTTTTCATAGTGGGGTTGGATATTATAGAAGATAGGATCAGCCTCAACGAGAAGGTAATGAACTTATTGAAAAATCTTTGGGGAGAAACTCCAAAAATATTGGATAGAGACTATCCACGGAAACCTAACGAATGCAATGATGCCAACCGATGGAGATATGTTCACGCAGTAACGAACTTTTGTAGCAAAGCTATGGCATTCATCACGATTCGTACCCGGGCACATTACATGGAAACAACGTTGGGAAACATACTCGGAAGAAGCAAAAGAAGAAATGAAAAACGAGTATGGCTTTTGTGAACCTTGTCATGACGCAGAAGATTTGGCATGTAGCTGTATGGAACGAGCGGGTTCACATTGTGCTCTAGACAGGACAGACATTGTGTGCTTTTTTGATCAAAGTGGAAAGGGATTTATTTCTTCTGAATTTTTTACTGGCTGTATGTGTGAAGATGGTATCGACTTCTGGCGCATGTATCGAACTCAGCTTGAGAAACTTCGACGCCAATTGAATTCACTTCCTAGAAATGTATTCAATGAAGTTTACATTTGGTATCTCGGCAAAATGACTAAGGAAAACATCAGGCCAGTGCTAGAAGTAGAAGGGAAACCGCAATTTTTCGGATATCTTTACTGTAGTAACGAGATTCTCCACTATCACCATGACTATGGCAAATTAGTTTATGACGAAAGCCGTCTGAAAGGCTGCGACGTGTATGGAATTTGAATTTTGCTGTAAGTATAGAGTTGTAGAAAGAACAGTTATGGGGCAACAGTTCGCTTAGTCTATTATTATGTACTCATATATAGAATATAAATAAAATTCACATTAGATAAAATATAAGATTCATTTTAAATTCGAGCTAGTAAGAATGGCAGTTAGACTTTCTTACGATATTGATTGTGAGAAATTCAGACCAGAATAGTACGAAGAGAGGAGTTCATTGGAGTATTTTTTGTATTTTTGCTTTTGTTTGTCTGATCTTTGTATCGCATTGGCATTGAAATGAAAAAGCTACTTTTTGGAGTTCTATCGATAAAAAGGACGTAGGACAACCGACGACTCGGCCCGACTTCTCCTCCCAACTGAAGCTGCAACATGAACATGAACATTCAAAACTCTACTGGTACGCTTGACTCCATTTCATCTGTTCCATTCAAATAGAATAAAGATTGAATTGTCATCTTAGAAGATCACTCTCGTCTAGTCCCTCTCAGCCATTGGAACTTTCATTTTAATTAATTTTGTAGCGACAGAAGGAATCACCACAAAGCCATTTCTCATCAACACAAACAATGAACGAATCATCTCCCTCACTTCGAAAACGACAAGCAAAGGAATTGCAGCACGAACAAAATCGAAGCAAGCTACTCCCTTCTAAAAAGTCTAAATCGAAAAAGAAGAGTCAATCATCAAGTGCAGCACAAGAAGCGAGAGAAATTACATCATCACTCCGTCGAACGAAAAACATGATGCAACAGGAACTCAACCGTATTACACATGTGTCAGATTCCATTCAACAGGATGGAACTAAATTAAAAGAGACCAAAGAGACACACATGTCCATGAAGGGTGGTATCAAAGGTGCAAAAGGTAGTTTATCAAGGTTGAAATTAAAGGAGAAGGAGGATGAAATTATCTTTTGGTCTAGTGTCGTTTTCTTTTATTTGGTCGTTATGTATGTACTATGGACACGGATAAGGATACCATTTCTCATGTGGTAATGATGATGATAGAAGTTACTGTGGAGACTTAGTGTTGATAGCTTTTATGAATATTTGCATAGTAATATAGAGTATTTCGTTAAGCTATTTCACTTGAGTTTGACAACCAAATGCTACAATTAAAAAATAATACCATTATAATCATAATATCTATCCCCCTTGTTTGCTGCCCAATGACTAATAATTCTAGCGACCCGTACCATACGTAGCCAAATTTCTAAAATCACTCATCACCCCAAGACTCCTTCTCATACAATTCTAAACATATTTGATGTAACTTCTCGTCGCAACAAGCAATGATCCCATCCTTGTTATCAGCTTCTAACCTTCCCTTGGAATAATCCAAATTCTTACCAAACCCATCTGTGATTCTCCCTCCCATGACTCTCAAAAGCGCATCGGCAGCAGCAACATCCCATAAAGACGTTCCAGGTTTAGGAAAGAACCATAATCCTTCATTTTGTTCTCCTAGTACTAATTTCATAGTTTTATACCCTGCACCAGTGATATACAATGGATCAGAATGTATCAACTGTTTAGAAGCTAAGGAATCAATACATTGTTGAACAACACCTCCTCCTTTCGATTTGGAAATGATAGCTCGTAACAATGGTGGATCATCATAGATTATTTCCGAGTTTTCGGATATGGTTGGTGTATTCAATATCGAAGAAGTGAGTGAATCATTTAATGATTTTTGTTCGGATAAAGGTGGTGAATTGACAGTTGTAATGGGTGGTGAAGGAATGGAACTCGATGAATCCATACGTTGATGATTATTTTGAGTCAATGGCATAATGGTTATAGATGTATCAGTGGACAATAGGGATGATGCGGATGTATGTCCATCTGACGATGATGACACTCCTTCTGCAATACATGTTGGCGATGGTCGTTTCATTTGCCTCCTGTAGGCTTTGTAATTCTCAATGGAAGAAGAATCTGAATGCTGTTGTTGTTGTTGTTGCGAGGTAGTTTCTTCATGTTCTTCCAGTAGCAATTGTTCTTGTTTGTGCAATTTGGACCGTATCAATTCCATTCTTCCTAGTGGATAATAATGCTCCTGATGCTGATTCTGTTCCTGCGGCTGACTCTTATCATCATCATCATTATACTCTTCCAGACCCGTCATTACAAATGCACCATTCAACAAAGTCCCTCCATAAATGACACTACAACCACTATGATCAAAACTAGGAATATCAGTACCAACCCTAAAAGGTTTACAAATGACTCCAAAAACGGGTATATTCTCCACAATAATCGCTACTAAAATGGTAACCGCTTCATAATTTCCCTTGGCATAGGCACTCGTTCCATCCAAAGGATCGACAATCACAGCAACCTTTTCAGAATCTTCTATTTCCATAGAAGAATGTAAATTCATAATTTGCTCCACGTGTTGCAACAATTGCAAATCTTGATATTCTTGATAGGATTCACGTTGCATTTCAAGTTCGGATTCTTCTCCTACGATTTTAACATTGTATTTTTTTATTTGTGAGTAAATGATTGCTTGTGCTGCTCCATCTGCATCTGTGACGAGTGATCCATCGTGTTTAGTTCTAGAGTTTGTTTTGAATTGTTGAATGGGTTGTGAGGCTAGGAGTGTCGAGTAGATGCATGTCGTTGCCAATTGAAGGAGGTTCACCTTTGACGATGACGACGATGGTGCTTCTTGTGGAGTACAAGATGTCATGTTGCTTTATGTATAATAGTAATGCGATGGAAAGTAATACAAAGTCGAGGTGTAGAAGCTGCTATGGATGCGTTGAATGAATTGAAATGTGACTGAAACTGAATTATAGAATTGTCCTGCAGTCGTCTTTTGTGCAATAGAAAAGAGTTGAAATAGAATGAGATGTGTGTTGCAGTACTTTTAAAAGTGATTGTGATCAAATTTAAGAATCCACTTTGTTCAAATTTGATTGAATCACGTGAGTAGAGATTTTAGCTGGAGTTGGTAAACATACAACAGCACAGTGATGCAATTAGATGGCAATTACACTCCCATAGGTTGCCAAAAAACATTCCAAGAGAGGTGAGCGATCGGTCCGTTGCTGTATTTGGTTGAGTCGTGGACGACACATAACGGCTAGTTGAGTACAAGTGTACGACTTTTTATTTTGGCGAGTGGAAGGAAGTACGAGTCAATAGTATTTGAATTTGGAATGATGGAAATGGATGGAATGTAAAAGTATTATATTTTATTTGTGTACATATAATGAATCAATTGTATATGGATTTAGAATCGAGAAAATATAGATATCTGTTGGCTATTTTGATTGCAATGAACAACATCCAAATTCTTGAACAATGAATGAAGAATGAAATTCAAAAGGAAGGTCATTGTCTGTACCATGAATAAATTAGTAAATCAAGGACAAAGTTGGTAGTACTTGTAAAAACAAATTTTGTAAGAAAAATGGTTTCGATTGGATATAACTCTATTCCAATTCCATTTTCATCATTGTATTTGCATAAAATATATAATCTAATTATATATATACCAATGAGAAACGAAAAATTGTATTCAATTCAATCAAAAATCAGTGATTTTGGAACGTGATAAATTTGAATCGTGCTTTGAGCAACGGCTGAAAAAGCGTCAAGTCGGGTTCTTGTTCGACAAACGAGGCTGAAATTTCTTGGCGAGCAACTCATGTTCAGGTAGACACAACATACTACTGAAGACAAGAAGGCAGTTCATGCATATTAATTGCAGCTCTATTGACACTCATTGTATTACTTATTAGAAACATTGAACTGGAGAGATACATTAGATATATATCCAATAGAAGCAGCTTCAACTAGATTCAGTCTCTTTCCATTCAGCAAGGATTGACTCTTGACGAAAATTGCAAGATTTCAAAAGCACAACATATTCTCGAAAATAGTCAGATTTTATCTATTCTTTGAAATAAAAGATTTTCAAAAAGAAAAAAGAAAATTTATTTTCTATTTCATACTAAGATATTGATAGATAGCAAGAATAGTAATCACATATCATCATCATGACTACTCCATCGGATCAAGAACGACCAACCAACAGTAGCAACAACAACAACAGCAGCAATGTGCCTCTCATGGACAGATCTCAAAGGCCATCATCACCATCGAGAAATTCATCGACATCGTCACTCACATCGTCACTTACTTCCGACCCAAGCCTTGCAAGAATGATGACTTCCACTACATTGACATCGAGATCGAACATATTACCCACAACCAGCATCACCATACCCGAACAACAAGAACTACCACTCCTACCCCAAACTCAAAACACACACACCGACCATGAACCATCCAGTCTATACGATTCCGCAAGAGTCACAGATTGGCGTAAAGTACAATCACTAGCCATATCACATCCCAAATATGCATCCTATACATGTTCGGAAGGATTCACAGCCTTGCATCATGTATGTACACGTCGATGTCCGATTCCTTCCGTGTTTTCACACTTGATTCAAGCTTTTCCAAGGGCATTGATTATGAAAGATGAAGCTAAAGGGTGGACGCCACTTCATCATGCTTGTCGGTTTAAATGTAATAAGGAGGCTGTGGCTTTGTTACTTGGGAGTTTTGTGGAGTATGGGAGGTTTGCGGCGAGAGTGAGGGATAAAGAGCGTGGACGGATGCCGCTTTATTATGCTATACGGTGAGTTGAATTTGATGGTGTATATTTGTATATATATATATTTATGTATATATATATACTTGTGTATATGAACAAATGTCTCACTTCTCTTTTACTTCCATTAGATACGATGCACCCGATGGAGTTGTGGAATTATTATTGAAAAATATGACCAGAGCAGATATTCTTGATTGTGACAGGGATGGAGTCTCGGTATTGGGTTTGATCTGGGATCGATGGGCGGCGAGTTATGAAGGGAAACGGGTACTTGGACATTATGCCAAAATTATGGAACAATGGAAAGAATTGTATGATGCAGCGGATAATCAGGAACAACAAGGACAAGCTTGGCAGAAAATTACATCGCAAGCTACAGATTTGAGGAATGGAATGAAGGGGAAAGTCAAGTCGAAATGGGAACAAGTGAATATGATTTTAAAAGGGGCTTTTAAATATGATGATGCTGAACATGCGAATTGTGATTGTCCCAGAACATGGAGGATATTGCATGCGGTATTGTCTATTAAATGTCATTCGTCATTGTTCATGATGGCTACTGTTTTGCATCCGGAACAAATTCGAGAACTAGATCATAATGATTTATTTGCAGAAGAGTCGGGGCAAAGACATGGTACTTATAACACTATGTCGCCGCAACGGCCTCAAAGTGCAATCCATGAAGCAGTGGATACACAACATATTGCGCAGACTGCATTACATTTGGCTTGTAAATCACCCGTCAATGGTTCTGAAATCAAAATTATCTTCAAATACCTTATTTCCTTGCATAAAGATGCTGCCAAATTTGTCAACCCAAGAGATGGATCACTTCCATTGCATAATTTGTGTGAAAATGAATCCAAACAACATTGGGTACAAGATGGGATTCGTTTGGTATACGAGGCATATCCTGAAGCTGCTACAGTGCAAGATGTAGATGGGAAAACACCGCTTCATCGTGCTGCTACACTTCATGAGTCATCACCATACTTTGTACCACCTCCATCCACATTTATTGGATCACCTATTCGGACAATGTCACGTTCCACTACTGGATCATTAGAAGAAACCACTGGTACAATCATTCCAAATACACCAGTTCGATCTACTGCATCAGCGGCAGGAACACGATCCACTACAGGATCTACCGAATCAAGAATAGCATCTGTTGAAGATTCCATCGGTTCCATCATTCAAAATATTCTTTCTATACATCCCGAAGTGGCTGCGATTCCAGATGTTCAAGGAAAACTACTCATGCACTCCATTGCAGAATGTGCTGAGAATTGGGATCGAAATGTTCAAGCTGTTTACGATGCCTATCCTGAAGCATTGTCACGTAGAGAAATATCGTCGAGGAGTCTTCCATTGCATCTTGTTGCTTCCAATCTAGATGCCAAACCTCATTTGATTCAAAAGATTATTGAATTTCATCCAAGAGCTGCGTCACTTGTGAATGGAAATGGGAAACTACCTCTTCATCTTGCCTGTGAAGTTGGAAAGGATTGGCTCAGTGGTCTGGAGGATATCTACGAAGCTTATCAGAATGCAATTCGTGTAGCGGAAGATAATGAAAGGCGATGGATGCCGTTACACTTTGTTGCTGCTAGTCCTTACTCATCCTATAATCTTGTTGAAAAAATACTAGGTCTTGCACCAGACGTAGCTGATATTCATGATCACTTTGGTCGAACTCCTTTCCATATTGCTGTTGAAAGTGGTAAGGATTGGGACGAGGGTGGTATTGAGGCCTTGTTCAATGCAAATCCAGAGGCTATTGATGCTCCAGATGCCGAGGGTAAGATTCCATTAGTCACGGCACTACTTTCCTTTACAAATGCCCCAGTAGCACCAGTAGCAGTTTCAATTGAGTCCGTGCAGGTTGAAGGCAATACTCGATCTGTCCAAGAAGCTCTTGAACCTGTCGATGAATTTACGACAATCACTCACAACACCATTCCACCAAGAGACAATGATGGCAGCATTGAACTTGAAAACGATGTAACTCAATTGAATATAGTGTATCAGCTTTTGAAAAGAGCACCCCAAGTGCTTGCAACCGCTAAAGAAATTCCATAAAAAGCAAATGTCGTTATGTTATATTTAATCTCTATACAAAACCAGCATAAATTATAACAATTGTCTTTCTAGTATTTGTCTATGCATTTTGGAAACTGTCTTGGAAGCTGTACCTTGTGGAATGAAAGACCTATTGTTGTCGGCCCCTTTATTTGTTCATATAATTCATTGGTGAACATTGAGTTCATGTTTGCTAAGTATTTGGCGATTACGCTCAAACTAAAAATGGTCCTGATGGAACTCTTATTCTATTTTGAATTAAAATATCTTGACTTCAAATCTCAACAAATTCTCCCCATTCATCTCATTCTCATCACAATGACTTTCCATCTTCCAACTTTGTGGTTCATCTGTCTAATGACGTCATTGACAAACATTTCCCATGTCAATAATGCCGATGCGAGGAATTTCTCGTTTTTTACAAATATGACACGATGTTGGGCAAATGTTAGTGAGGGTAATCTAATATACTAACAGAGATATTATTTTAAACATTTCAATATTGTTCTGTTGGGACTTAAAAGAAGTACGAGTAAATCCGTAAAACTACTATGAACATCAATTTTGCCTCTTTCTGGACTTTCTATGAAAGCCTGCCATTCTCAAATGTTATGCCTGATATTTGGGTCACTGTTGAATCCTGATCATACTGCATAAACCTCAAATAATTCAACTCTTTGCCTTGTAAAAATGAACCTAGAGGTAAAGATATTTCTCGAGGTTCTGTACGAACAATATCTTCAAATACTTCAATGTTTGTCAGTGACATTCGTCCCCTGTTGTAAGAGTAAATCCGAATCCTACTTCCATATATGAATGGTACGGTGATAATTACTTCATTCTGAGAACCAGTAATGTATGTTTGGTATAATGCTTTGCCATCATCATTGGTGATAAACAGAGTCAAGTCGTTTGATCCCTCTTTATGAATGACAATTTGACGTATTAACTTCTCTTCTCCCATTTGAACTTCGAGAAATTTTTCTTCATCTCGTGACTTAGTGAGATATTTTGTAGATAAGGAGCCATCAATAGCTAATTTGCAACTACTCTCCAAATCACTAGCTACTGACGTTTCACATTTTTTCCCAAGTGCAAGGTTGTACCGTTTTGCTGTTGGTAACTTTGTTTCTTGCCATGAAAGTGCCGTTATTTCAGGTGTAGAAAATTGAAAACATACTTTGTCTGGATCACTTTCAATGAAATCTTCTGTTTTTGAGAGGCATATTCCAACAATGTTCTGCAAAGTATGCATTTTGAAATTCAAAGTTGAGTATTCTGTATCAACCAAGTACGTTTTAGAAAGGAGGTAAATGTTTCCTTGAATTGACCCATGTAAAAATATGATATCCCCTTGAACAACAGTACCTGCCCTTTTCGATGAAAGTGCTATGTCAACATTTAAGGAGTTCGTTTGCACTAGTCTTCCTCCGAAGTCAATCCTTTCTGACGTATCCTCGAACAAAAATTTGAGATCCTATGGAAATGATGTTAGGTTAGTCTGCATTGTGTGAAAATCTCGTATAATTCTATTTGCAGGCTACAGTACTTACTCTTGCACACAGATCACTATGAAGGAAACTAAAGCAATGATTTTCAGATTGATCCAAACACTGCACGCATGTGCCATAGACGTCCTGTGTCTTTCCTCCACTGGTGGATATGAAGCCATCGAAACATAAACACGACTCGATTCTTCTATCGGTGGTATTATCAAAACTTCTACTTCTATAAGAGTGAGGATCTCGACATTCACCATTCTCGTCAAATAGTGTTTCGGGCTCCAATTGTTTAATTTCAATTGATTGGATCATCGTATAATCATCTTCTATTGCACCACTTTCCATATTTCCAGCTTTTGCCTGATGAAAGAAAATGTAGTCTATTTCATATATATCCGTGTGTTTCACTAGATCCTCTATTCTAATATTTTCAACTCCTGAGGAAAATGTTACATCAAGACAAACAAAAGGACAATTTTTAGAAACTTTGTAATACTCATCAATCGTGATCTCGTCTATATCCATTTCTTGAGAATTCAAGAGGCAAACCTTATTTAAGAGGTGATTGCCGAACCTTCCAACAATTAGATTGATGATGGAGTATTTTGACACGGGTATTGTTTCGGAGAGTTGAATCAAGACTTCTGTTTCTCCGTAGAGCTTCAATGAATTATCTGCATCTACAATAATGCCTCCTTCTTTCATAGCTGAAGATTCAATGGGTACTGCTAGTGTACGAATTTTTTCGTTTTTTTGTTCATCAGAATAATTGTGAACACTAACTCCAAGTTCTCCAGATGATTGACAAGAACCATTGACACAGTATCCGGATTTACAGTCTCGGAAGAAGCCACATGCATTTCCATCATACCCTTCGCCAATATTTTTTATACAAACATCGCGCACGCCAAGAACTTTTCCTGTGTTGGACGAGACATAACCATGGTTACACGAGCATCTATTACTCATCTCATTCAATAATGCCATTGAATTCTCATCGAACAAAGAACAATCGGTATGATAAGTTTCGTAGTATGAAGTGGTATCTTCATGTATCAAGGTAAAGTTGGATAACACTGTCAAGGCAGAAATTTCAGTACCAGAGAAACTATCTTCTTGAGCAATAGAAATATAGCGGATCGTCGCATTTCGATAATTAAAAGCTTCACCTATATCAATCCTTTGACTTGGATTAGTGAAAGAAATCTCGGTACACCTTGATTCATAATTTATAATAGGAACACGCTGCTCAGCTTCTTCTTCATTTTCATAGAAGCAAATTTTTGTCTTCTCTGCAGTAGTCAATACATCTATATTCATGTTCATATAAGAATATCTATCAACTTTTTGTGGTTCACTAATTCTGTACAAAACCTCCAATTTGCCAAACAAGTGTAGATTAAAGCCACTGTCCAATCTCACTCCACCATCTTTCTTCGTAGTTGGAATAGTAATCGTAGTATCAAAATAAAGAGATACAGTGGTTATTGAACCATTCTCCTTGTGGATTTGAGAAGGGATATCCTAAAGATTTTGTGGAAACGTTAGTAAATACATTCCGAGCAGAAACTTAACGAGCATGAGTAACTTACATTGGTCTCGCAGATGTTATCATTGCATATGCCTCTATCACAATCATCATCATTTGTACATGCTTCGCCTTCAAATAAACAATTTTCGCTCATGATACAAGGAACACATTGATCAAACTCCCCTTGAATTCTTCCACCATTTGATGAAACATACTCAAGAAGACACATGCAAAAAGCAGTACCATCTTCATTCATCCTTGTCTCCGCATTTGGATCAAGACATTCGCCATTTTCATTGAAAAGATCTGAACTTAAATTTTCCACAAACATGAAATCATTAATTATTGTAGATGATGCAGTTGTAGAAAGCTGCTTCACTGCTACATAATTCAAGATAGTGCTCTTGTAATTCAATGGTCTTCCCAAGTGAAAGTCTATGATATTCGCGGCCTCATCTAAATGATGAAGCTCTTGACATGCGTACTCATTTTCTATATCGTCGATACTTTCGAAAAAACAAAGGGAAGTATCTGTATCTTGCCTTTCTAAAGAAGCTTGGAACCCAGTGTTCTTATTTACCTCAATTCCCTTTGATAGTTGAAATAATCTAAATGTTCCTTGATATACTTGCAGTTCATCGCTACTCCATATAACAACTCCTCCACTGCCATCTCGATAACTATCATACTTATCAAGAGGCACTAACAAAAGATCAATGGTGTCTTTGACGACACCAGTAGTTGAAACTATTTTCGCCGAAAGGGATGTCTTTGTAGTGTGAAATCAAAATTAGAATTTGAAGAATTCATCTGAGACTTTCAATAAGCATGGGAAACTTACCATGCCTTGGCAAATATTGTTTGTGCATCTTTCAACAATGCACTCTTGATCTCCTTCGCAATGTTCACCATCGAATATAGATTGATATCTGCTTGGTTTGGAACTTGGGCTGTTCGAAGGTCCAGAAGAAATAGATGGAGAGTGTGAGGGCTCCCGAGTTGTTGGAGTAACACTGGGAGAAGATGATTGACTAGGTTCAATTGAAGGATACATGGATCTAGACGGCTCAAATGAAGGAACATTTGATCTAGTTGGCTCCGCTGTGGGGGAGATTGTTGGCCTGTCACCACAGTATAGGTCCGAGCACTATCAAATGAAAATGAGATAAGTGTATGATTCTTTACTGTTGAAAACTAAGCATTCGACTTGGAGTCTTTTTTGAAAACTTTTCAATCGTCAAAGTAATTACCGTACTTACGGGTTCGCAGTGATCTGAAGCTTTTCGCAAAATTGGTCCTCCCAACGGATTAGAAGATCTGAATCCTGAGAAACATTCACAGCGAGCATTAAATTGGTTTCCTTCGATTCCAACAGGATTTGCAGAAATATCTAAGCATTCTTTTTCGTACTATTGGAGAAATAATTAGCTTCAATTTCAAATCATTGAAAGAGAGTTTTATGACAATTGCACTCACCTGATATGTATCGATAATTCCATTTTGATCCATACCATGGACTCTACCAGTCTTTTCATCAATTGCAACTCCACCAAGACCAAGTTTTCTATCCTCACTTCCACCGTATACAAAATCGTCAATTGCCACCAATTCCTTGTTAAAGTAGTTGTAAACAACAATCGCCCCTACGTTAAGTCCGTCAATATTTCGTGCCTGTGGAGCAGATACCGCAAGGGTTTGTCCTGAATCTGATATATTTACTTTCCAGCCAAATGATGGGATGCCTCTATTTGATACTTTGTTTCTTAATACAAATCTTCGTCTAGAAAACTCGTACACATACACACTGTCTTCTCTGGGACTTCCAACTACGACAGTACTTGCATCGGGAGTTATCGCGACACCTTTTCCGTAATCAGCAATCCAAACTTGCGCATATATTGGGCGTGAGGTTGCTACAAAAGTATCATAAACTTCAACTAAACCGTAATTTTCAAATTGAAAACCAACAACTAAGATGCCGTTATCTGATAATGCCATACTACTGACAGTCCTTTTGAGAAGATTATATTCCAATACATTCTTTTCTCCATACTTTCCAAAAAGAACTCTATTTGATTTGTCTCTAAGAGCAATGAAATTCCCCTCCGAATCACGAGCTCTTGAGTCTCCGCCTTGAATATTGATTGAGTCTCGGTCACTGACCTGGTACCATCGGTGCCTATCGGTCTAAGAAAAGGACTGCAATTAAAAATATTGCTCTAAACGTCGGACATGAGTAATGTGCAATGATGGGGCAACTTACCAATACCATTCTTTCATAGATTTCATTCTTGTAAAAATGCAAATCTTGAATGAGAGAGGATTCTTCATCCACACTTTTGTAGTCTTGCACAATTGCAAGTCGATTGATGTATTCATCGGTAAATCTAAAGATTTGTCCAAGGGGAATATCAAAGTTGTAGACATTTCCAAAAACTTGTACCTCAGCTAAAGAGAGAACTCGAGGGCTATTGCCATTCAGCTGGATTTTGATTTTCCTCCCAATGACATCATTAAAAGGTACTTCCAATTTCTTTTCATCCATAAACTGTTCAATGATCACTTGTCCGACGATAGATCCAATTGCATTAAATATCGTTAGAGTGAAGTCTGACAAACTGTCAGCGTTTTCATCGAGCTGTTTATAGATAGCCACTTTCTGAATAGTGGTATCTTCTTCTAAATCAACTTCCCACCATGGATTTATCTCAGACTTCGTCTGACTGATACTGTTTGTCTCCCAGTTCTCTACAGAAAATTGTTGATTGCCAATAACTCCATCAATAGCTAAGAGTGCAAAACCGCCATTCCCGGTGCTACTTGATTGTCGAGCCGTTTTTTGATAGGCTGCATTAATGTTAACTCCTTGAAGAGACTCGTGATTTCGTGCAACAACTACATTTTTGTAGTCGATTGCAACATTTTGCCCAAACAGACCAACACAGTAAATTGGAACTTCATTAAAGTTGTCAACATACTCACCATAGAGACAAAGACCAACCTTTAGCACTTCTGCTGACGAAAGGATCTTGGTCAAAGAAAAGTTCATCATTGACGTTGGTTTGAGTATCATATTTTGATTAATGTCGAACTGAAATGAGATTCTTGATGTCCCAAATAGACGGAACGTGTTGAATGGATGTATAACAACACCTCCTAAAGTTTCTGATGTCAATGGCCAAACCTTAGGATTTGTCAGCTCCCTCGAAACGTTTCCATCGAGAATATTGTAAGTCTGTAATAAAAGGTAGACATAAATCTTAGATTGGTCGTTGTAAACTTGAAGTAACTTAAATCAATTCAGAATCTTTTCACTTACTCCTGATCTGCACCCATACTCTTGATCGCATATTTCGGATACACATTCACGATCTGCGCGGCAAGCGCCCCCTTCGAACAAAGATCTATCAGACGTAGGAATTGTTGATGGGATCATTGAAAACGAAGGCAAGAAAGACGGTATAGGGGAAGGTTGAGTGGTTGGTTTCTGACTGGGAATAAGGCTTGCATTTACTGATGGTGTATTTGATGGCTTAGATGATGGTGTAAAGGAAGGGCTCTCAGTGAAGTCAAATACTTGAATCTTGAATCCTGTTTCTTTTTCCACTAGCTTCTGGAATGCTGGTGACATCAACGCCTCAGATACATCTGCTGTACTCAAAGCGACTTCAAATGATAGAATAATCTCCAGTGTGGATGTTTCTAAATCACGTTTGAGAAATCTTTGGGATGCATTGGCATCACCTCTTTCTGTGCCTGAACAATTTGAAACCTGCAAAGGGGAAAATGTATTTGTTACAGAAGAACACAAAGCGTTTGAAAAAACAGAAGTAAGTTCAGGAGCCGGAGCCGGAGCCGTTGTTGAAACGACAAAATTTGATGTTTGTTTCTCAGAAAATGACGGTCTTTGTGACAAGGATGGATTCGTTGACGGTTGAGCGGTTAAAATACCACTTGGAATCAATGAAGGATCGGATGTTGGGGTAAATGTTGGATCTTCTGATGGTTGAAGAGAAGGAGGCGTAGAAGGACTTGCACTCCATTCTTTTGATGGAGCAGTAGATGAAAAACGAGACGGACGATAACTCGGTAAATTAGTAGGATCAATCGATGGATCTGAGCTATGCTTCAATGACGGAAAACTACTAGGATCAACTGATGGCTCTGAAGAATACTCGACACTTGGAGTACTCGATGGTAATTTAGAAGGTGATGTGGAAATGGTCAGAGAAGGTTGAAATGATGGTGGTAATGTGGGTAGATTTGATGGCCATCGGCTGGGTTCTCTAGATGGTACAGAAGAGAGGATAGTAGATGGTGATGAACTGGGCAAACTTGAAGGAATGTTACTTTCCAGAATCGATGGTCTAGTGGACGGAAGCTGCGAAGGTCCAGATGTCGGCCAGCCACTAGGACGGTTTGACGGAACAAAAGAAGGTTGCTCGGAATAAACGATGGATGGCTGAGATGAAGGAAGCAACGAAGGCTCCGCAGATTTAAGACGACTTGGCTCGATTGAAGGTATACGAGAAGGATGAGTGGAAGGATCTGAAGAAGGAAAAAATGAAGGTGATAAACTGGGCAATCCACTATGAAGAATCGAAGGCTCTGAGGATTGAATACGGCTCGGCTCGCTTGACGGCATAGAGCTCGGCAATCTTGAAGGTACATCGGACGGGATGTAGGAAGGTACGCCTTTATTGCAGATGATTGACATGCAGAGGGTCAGTGTGTGTTTCTACTTTCAAGATTATATTCATACCATATCTTATCGAGAACATTACTTACCAGAAGGCATAGATGATGGCACAGATGACGGAAGTAACGAAGGTTGAACGCTTGGAAAACTTGATAGAAGGAGCGAAGGTTGAGCGCTTGGAATTGACGACGGAACAGAACTTGGTACGACAGAAGGGCTCAGCGAAGGTAGATCACTAGGTAAGCTTGATGGAATTGAGCTGGGGTGATATGACGGACTCAATGAAGGTAGATTTGATGATATTGACGACGGAAGCAAACTTGGTTGATCTGACGGGCCCAATGAAGGTAGAGCACTAGGCAAGCTTGATGGAATTGAGCTGGGGTGATATGACGGACTCAATGAAGGTAGATTTGATGGTATTGACGACGGAACATAGCTGGGGTGATCTGACGGACTCAATGAAGGTAGAGCACTAGGCAAGCTTGATGGAATTGAGCTGGGCTCATATGACGGACTCAATGAAGGTAGAGCACTAGGCAAGCTTGATGGAATTGAGCTGGGCTCATATGACGGACTCAATGAAGGTAGAGCACTAGGCAAGCTTGATGGCATTGAGCTGGGCTGATCCGAAGGTACGTCTGAAGGTAGATCTGATGGCATCGATGACGGAAGTGAAGATGGTTGATCAGATGGTACTTCTGACGGAATATCTGATGGCATCGATGACGGAAGCAAACTTGGTTGATCAGAAGGTACGTCTGAAGGTAGATCTGATGGCATTGACGACGGAAGCAAACTTGGTTGATCAGATGGTACGTCTGAAGGTAGATCTGATGGTATTGACGATGGAATAGAACTTGGTTGATCTGACGGACTCAATGAAGGTAGAGCACTAGGCAAGCTTGATGGAATTGAGCTGGGCTGATCAGAAGGGCTTAATGAAGGTAGATTTGATGGTATTGTGGACGGAACAAAGCTGGGCTGACTAGAAGGGCTTAATGAAGGTAGAGCACTAGGCAAGCTTGATGGAATTGAGCTGGGCTGATCAGAAGGGCTCAGCGAAGGTAGAGCGCTTGGAATTGACGACGGAACATAGCTAGGCTGATCTGACGGAGATGAAGAAGGTGTAGTTGTTGGTTTCAAAGTCGGGAATGGAGAGGGCATAGGTGATGGTGGTCTTGAAGGGCTGTTAGTGCTTGGCTGGTCTGTAGGAATATCTGAAGGGATATCAGAAGGCATTGAGCTTGGTAAAGTGGATGGAAGCAATGAATGCAAGTTGCTTGGAGTAGACGAGGGTTCCAAAGAAGGACATGCTTCCGGGGAGCTTGTAGGCTATTAAAAAGGAAAAATGATGAACACATTAGGAATACAACCAATCAAGAATATGTGGTGACTGGAAAATGTCAGTACTCCTTCTCGGAAGAAGCATTCGATCTACAAATTACTTACTGCTTCAGGATCATGGAGTGAAATGATGTTTACAGCCAGACTATCCGTATTCATGTTTTCTGCTGAGACCACATCTTCCCAAAGGCCAGTTACAATATTCAACTTTTGCACTCTTAAAGAATTGACTTTGTGATGGTTATCATTCTGTAGAGAGATACAATGTATGTTAGCTTCGTAGGGAAGAGATGCCCCAATCCAGTAATCACTACTGAGGCATATGCCAGACCATATACCAAATAATGAGAATGCATTAGCCGAAGAAGAATATGACTTCTGTCCAGAACTAAAACTAGTTCCTGCAACAATATTAATTTCATGAAAAGTACAGTCACAGGACTCAAAGAATCTAATCCGTTTGACATCCCATAGACAAGGCGACTGAGTCTCTGGTTCTGTCGTAAAAAGTCTCCAAGAAGGCAGACTAATAAGCTATTGAACAAAAAGAAAGAAATGAAAAAAAAAAAAAGAAATGACGAGAAACACAAATAAAAAGACCTTGAAACAAAAATGATTTTGTCTAAAAAATATAAAAATTCATAAACAACTTACACTAGCTGTAGGCTCTGCAGTAACAGAAAGACTACTCGACGGAACCATACTCGGATTACTGCTTGATGATGGTCTGCTAGAGCCCTGCAAGCTCGGCTCTTGCGATGTGCTTGGCAATGCTGATGGTAGACTTGAAGGCTCTGCAGACTGTGATGGCAATGTAGACGGAATCATCGAAGGTACAGATGATTGTGAAGGCAGAGAGCTCGGCAAAGCTGAAGGTTTTGACGACTCCGAAGGTAGGATACTTGGATTCTGTGAAGGCAACATTGATGTCGACGGTACAATACTAGGTAGACTTGAAGGCTTCTGTGAAGAAGTTGGACTACTCGACGGAACCATACTCGGATTACTGCTTGATGATGGTCTGCTAGAGCCCTGCAAGCTCGGCTCTTGCGATGTGCTTGGCAATGCTGATGGTAGACTTGAAGGCTCTGCAGACTGTGATGGCAATGTAGACGGAATCATCGAAGGTACAGATGATTGTGAAGGCAGAGAGCTCGGCAAAGCTGAAGGTTTTGACGACTCCGAAGGTAGGATACTTGGATTCTGTGAAGGCAACATTGATGTCGACGGTACAATACTAGGTAGACTCGAAGGCTTCTGTGAAGAAGTTGGACTACTCGACGGAACCATACTCGGATTACTGCTTGATGATGGTCTGCTAGAGCCCTGCAAGCTCGGCTCTTGCGATGTGCTTGGCAATGCTGATGGTAGACTTGAAGGCTCTGCAGACTGTGATGGCAATGTAGACGGAATCATCGAAGGTACAGATGATTGTGAAGGCAGAGAGCTCGGCAAAGCTGAAGGTTTTGACGACTCCGAAGGTAGGATACTTGGATTCTGTGAAGGCAACATTGATATCGACGGTACAATACTAGGTAGACTTGAAGGCTTCTGTGAAGAAGTTGGACTACTCGACGGAACCATACTCGGATTACTGCTTGATGATGGTCTGCTAGAGCCCTGCTAGCTCGGCTCTTGCGATGGGCTTGGCAATGCTGATGGTATTGGAGCTTGACGCTTATTGATGTTGACGGTACAATACTAGGTAGACTCGAAGGCTTCTGTGAAGAAGTTGGACTACTCGACGGAACCATACTCGGATTACTGCTTGATGATGGTCTGCTAGAGCCCTGCAAGCTCGGCTCTTGCGATGTGCTTGGCAATGCTGATGGTAGACTTGACGGCTCTGCAGACTGTGATGGCAATGTAGACGGAATCATCGAAGGTACAGATGATTGTGAAGGCAGAGAGCTCGGCAAAGCTGAAGGTTTTGACGACTCCGAAGGTAGGATACTTGGATTCTGTGAAGGCAACATTGATGTCGACGGTACAATACTAGGTAGACTTGAAGGCTTCTGTGAAGAAGTTGGACTACTCGACGAAACCATACTCGGATTACTGCTTGATGATGGTCTGCTAGAGCCCTGCAAGCTCGGCTCTTGCGATGTGCTTGGCAATGCTGATGGTAGACTTGACGGCTCTGCAGACTGTGATGGCAATGTAGACGGAATCATCGAAGGTACAGATGATTGTGAAGGCAGAGAGCTCGGCAAAGCTGAAGGTTTTGACGACTCCGAAGGTAGGATACTTGGATTCTGTGAAGGCAACATTGATGTCGACGGTACAATACTAGGTAGACTCGAAGGCTTCTGTGAAGAAGTTGGACTACTCGACGGAACCATACTCGGATTACTGCTTGATGATGGTCTGCTAGAGCCCTGCAAGCTCGGCTCTTGCGATGTGCTTGGCAATGCTGATGGTAGACTTGAAGGCTCTGCAGACTGTGATGGCAATGTAGACGGAATCATCGAAGGTACAGATGATTGTGAAGGCAGAGAGCTCGGCAAAGCTGAAGGTTTTGACGACTCCGAAGGTAGGATACTTGGATTCTGTGAAGGCAACATTGATGTCGACGGTACAATACTAGGTAGACTCGAAGGCTTCTGTGAAGAAGTTGGACTACTCGACGGAACCATACTCGGATTACTGCTTGATGATGGTCTGCTAGAGCCCTGCAAGCTCGGCTCTTGCGATGTGCTTGGCAATGCTGATGGTAGACTTGAAGGCTCTGCAGACTGTGATGGCAATGTAGACGGAATCATCGAAGGTACAGATGATTGTGAAGGCAGAGAGCTCGGCAAAGCTGAAGGTTTTGACGACTCCGAAGGTAGGATACTTGGATTCTGTGAAGGCAACATTGATATCGACGGTACAATACTAGGTAGACTTGAAGGCTTCTGTGAAGAAGTTGGACTACTCGACGGAACCATACTCGGATTACTGCTTGATGATGGTCTGCTAGAGCCCTGCAAGCTCGGCTCTTGCGATGTGCTTGGCAATGCTGATGGTAGACTTGAAGGCTCTGCAGACTGTGATGGCAATGTAGACGGAATCATCGAAGGTACAGATGATTGTGAAGGCAGAGAGCTCGGCAAAGCTGAAGGTTTTGATGACTCCGAAGGTAGGATACTTGGATTCTGTGAAGGCAACATTGATGTCGACGGTACAATACTAGGTAGACTTGAAGGCTTCTGTGAAGAAGTTGGACTACTCGACGGAACCATACTCGGATTACTGCTTGATGATGGTCTGCTAGAGCCCTGCAAGCTCGGCTCTTGCGATGTGCTTGGCAATGCTGATGGTAGACTTGAAGGCTCTGCAGACTGTGATGGCAATGTAGACGGAATCATCGAAGGTACAGATGATTGTGAAGGCAGAGAGCTCGGCAAAGCTGAAGGTTTTGACGACTCCGAAGGTAGGATACTTGGATTCTGTGAAGGCAACATTGATGTCGACGGTACAATACTAGGTAGACTCGAAGGCATCTGTGAAGAAGTTGGACTACTCGACGGAACCATACTTGGATACCTTGATTGATGTATGGAGCCTTCACAAGCACAACAAGCTTCAGAAATATCTTTATCTCTATATTTTTTTCCTGTTGCAATAGCGATCGAACAATAATTTGGCACTTGTTTCAGATTTTCTGCGACTTGGGCACAGTTTTGGTCGAATGGATCGAGCCAATCAGGCTCATCAATACACGTTGGGGCTTCACCTATACTCGGAGAGGAGCTAAAACGAGCTGATGGATTTAACGACGTCTTGTCGCTGCCTAACGAAGGGAATTCACTTGGAACAAATGTAGGACTTAAACTCGATCGAGATGACGGATTTAACGACGGCTTGTCACTGCTATGAGACGGGAATTCACTTGGAAGAGATGAAGGTACCGTTGAAGGAGCTTCACTACTATCAGATGGAGTCTCGGATGCACCAGATGACGGACTTAACGACGGCTTGTCACTGCTATGAGACGGAGACTCTGAAGGTAGAGATGATGGTCCAGAGGAAGGATTATCACTACTCATCGACGGAGACTCTGAAGGTAGAGATGAAGAACTCAAAGAAGGATTATCACTACTCATCGACGGAGACTCTGAAGGTAGAGGTGAAGGTCCAGAGGATGGATTGTCACTACTATGAGACGGAGACTCTGAAGGTAGAGGTGAAGGTCCAGAGGAAGGATTGTCACTGCTCATCGACGGAGACTCTGAAGGTAGAGATGAAGAACTCAAAGAAGGATTATCACTAATCATCGACGGAGACTCTGAAGGTAGAGATAAAGGACTCAAAGAAGGATTATCACTACTCATCGACGGAAACTCTGAAGGTAGAGATGAAGGTCCAGAGGATGGCTTGTCACTACTATGAGACGGAGACTCTGAAGGTAGAGGTGAAGGTCCAGAGGAAGGATTGTCACTGCTCATCGACGGAGACTCTGAAGGTAGAGATGAAGGAATCAAAGAAGGATTATCACTACTCATCGAAGGAGACTCTGAAGGTAGAGGTGAAGGTCCAGAGGATGGCTTGTCACAACTCATCGACGGAAACTCTGAAGGTAGAGATGAAGGCTGTCAATAGAGAAAGGAAATGAATGAAACATGTTAGCATCTTCGTCAATACAAAACGAGCAATCTTGATCTCTTCCTATCATGCTGCAAGAGTCAAATCCTACATGATCTTGATAATACGTACTATTGGAGTAGGCTGCTTCGTTGGTGCAGGCGTCGGCTGTCAATAGAGAAAGGAAATGAATGAAACATGTTAGCATTTTCCTCAAAAGTGGATGTCAATACAAAACGAGCAATCTTGATCTCTTCCTATCATGCTGCAAGAGTCAAATCCTACATGATCTTGATAATACGTACTATTGGAGTCGGCTCGTTAGTTGGTGCAGGCGTCGGCTGTCAATAGAGAAAGGAAATGAATGAAACATGTTAGCATCTTCCTCAAAAGTGGATGTCAATACAAAACGAGCAATCTTGATCTCTTCCTATCATGCTGCAAGAGTCAAATCCTACAAGATCTTGATAATACGTACTATTGGAGTCGGCTCGTTAGTTGGTGCAGGCGTCGGCTGTCAATAGAGAAAGGAAATGAATGAAACATGTTAGCATCTTCCTCAAAAGTGGATGTCAATACAAAACGAGCAATCTTGATCTCTTCCTATCATGCTGCAAGAGTCAAATCCTACAAGATCTTGATAATACGTACTATTGGAGTCGGCTCGTTAGTTGGTGCAGGCGTCGGCTGTCAATAGAGAAAGGAAATGAATGAAACATGTTAGCATTTTCCTCAAAAGTGGATGTCAATACAAAACGAGCAATCTTGATCTCTTCCTATCATGCTGCAAGAGTCAAATCCTACATGATCTTGATAATACGTACTATTGGAGTCGGCTCGTTAGTTGGTGCAGGCGTCGGCTGTCAATAGAGAAAGGAAATGAATGAAACATGTTAGCATCTTCCTCAAAAGTCAATACAAAACGAGCAATCTTGATCTCTTCCTATCATGCTGCAAGAGTCAAATCCTACATGATCTTGATAATACGTACTATTGGAGTCGGCTCGTTAGTTGGTGCAGGCGTCGGCTGTCAATAGAGAAAGGAAATGAATGAAACATGTTAGCATTTTCCTCAAAAGTGGATGTCAATACAAAACGAGCAATCTTGATCTCTTCCTATCATGCTGCAAGAGTCAAATCCTACATGATCTTGATAATACGTACTATTGGAGTAGGCTGCTTCGTTGGTGCAGGCGTCGGCTGTCAATAGAGAAAGGAAATGAATGAAACATGTTAGCATTTTCCTCAAAAGTGGATGTCAATACAAAACGAGCAATCTTGATCTCTTCCTATCATGCTGCAAGAGTCAAATCCTACATGATCTTGATAATACGTACTATTGGAGTAGGCTGCTTCGTTGGTGCAGGCGTCGGCTGTCAATAGAGAAAGGAAATTTTCCTCAAAAGTGGATGTCAATACAAAACGAGCAATCTTTGATCTCTTCCTATCATGCTGCAAGAGTCAAATCCTACATGATCTTCCTTGATACGTACCACTATTGAGTCGGTTTCGTTAGCTGGTGCAGGCGTCAATAGAGAAAGGAAATGAATGAAACATGTTAGCATTTTCTTCAATACAAAACGAGCAATCTTGATCTCTTCCTATCATGCTGCAAGAGTCAAATCCTACAAGGTCATGATAATACGTACTATTGGAGTCGGCTCGTTAGTTGGTGCAGGCGTCGGCTGTCAATAGAGAAAGGAAATGAATGAAACATGTTAGCATTTTCCTCAAAAGTGGATGTCAATACAAAACGAGCAATCTTGATCTCTTCCTATCATGCTGCAAGAGTCAAATCCTACATGATCTTGATAATACGTACTATTGGAGTAGGCTGCTTCGTTGGTGCAGGCGTCGGCTGTCAATAGAGAAAGGAAATGAATGAAACATGTTAGCATCTTCGTCAATACAAAACGAGCAATCTTGATCTCTTCCTATCATGCTGCAAGAGTCAAATCCTACATGATCTTGATAATACGTACTATTGGAGTAGGCTGCTTCGTGGATTCAGGCGTCGGCTGTCAATAGAGAAAGGAAATGAATGAAACATGTTAGCATCTTCGTCAATACAAAACGAGCAATCTTGATCTCTTCCTATCATGCTGCAAGAGTCAAATCCTACAAGGTCATGATAATACGTACTATTGGAGTCGGCTCGTTAGTTGGTGCAGGCGTCGGCTGTCAATAGAGAAAGGAAATGAATGAAACATGTTAGCATTTTCCTCAAAAGTGGATGTCAATACAAAACGAGCAATCTTGATCTCTTCCTATCATGCTGCAAGAGTCAAATCCTACATGATCTTGATAATACGTACTATTGGAGTAGGCTGCTTCGTTGGTGCAGGCGTCGGCTGTCAATAAAGAAAGGAAATGAATGAAACATGTTAGCATCTTCCTCAATACAAAACGAGCAATCTTGATCTCTTCCTATCATGCTGCAAGAGTCAAATCTTACATGATCTTGATAATACGTACTATTGGAGTAGGCTGCTTCGTTGGTGCAGGCGTCGGCTGTCAATAGAGAAAGGAAATGAATGAAACATGTTAGCATTTTCCTCAAAAGTGGATGTCAATACAAAACGAGCAATCTTGATCTCTTCCTATCATGCTGCAAGAGTCAAATCCTACATGATCTTGATAATACGTACTATTGGAGTAGGCTGCTTCGTTGGTGCAGGCGTCGGCTGTCAATAGAGAAAGGAAATGAATGAAACATGTTAGCATCTTCGTCAATACAAAACGAGCAATCTTGATCTCTTCCTATCATGCTGCAAGAGTCAAATCCTACATGATCTTGATAATACGTACTATTGGAGTCGGCTCGTTAGTTGGTGCAGGCGTCGGCTGTCAATAGAGAAAGGAAATGAATGAAACATGTTAGCATTTTCCTCAAAAGTGGATGTCAATACAAAACGAGCAATCTTGATCTCTTCCTATCATGCTGCAAGAGTCAAATCCTACATGATCTTGATAATACGTACTATTGGAGTCGGCTCGTTAGTTGGTGCAGGCGTCGGCTGTCAATAGAGAAAGGAAATGAATGAAACATGTTAGCATCTTCGTCAATACAAAACGAGCAATCTTGATCTCTTCCTATCATGCTGCAAGAGTCAAATCCTACATGATCTTGATAAAACTTACAGCTTTGATTGGCTGCTTTGTAGTTGGTCCAGGCGTCGGTTGTGAGTTCAACTTTCTTGTTATTTCTTGTTTTTTGTGATGAATGTAATATTCTTTTATTTTTGTCTCATCAATACAATATCTGTCTTTTGTTGTACCCTTCTCAATATTACAATATTTAGATGCTTTTCCTTGATTCATACATTTGTAACCCGTCGGACAGGATCCATCTGTAAAACAAGTAATGGTGCAATATTTTGAAGTTTTCATGTTGCTGTTTCTTATGCAAAAGTTTGACTGCAACTGTGTTGCTCCAGAACATTCCGTTATACCTGCAAATATCTTATTTCGACGAAAGCAGACTAGATCATCTTTGCAATCTCCATCAGTCATGCATTTTCCTTCACAAAGGCCTAACGCCAGTTTTCCTTCATTAATACAGATATTAAGGTTGTGTTGATGAGATGAATGTTGATCACATTTAGTCCCAACAAGAGACTGCGAATCCTTTATTGATATGCACTTCAGATCATTTTCACAATTACTATCATCAATGCAGCCTAATTCACACTCAGAGAAAGTTATATTGTTTTCTTCAATTTGCAATGCACTTTGGTCATTACCAAAATCAGAGCTTTCCCGAGGTATACAATAAGAGTTTTGTATTCTATGTATCTGTCCACTACAAGGTGAAATAGGTGAATGATTTGGCTGTTTGTGATAACACCTTAATCCGGTTGAACAATCGTCATCTCTATTACAATTTCCTTCACAAATTGATAACCGTTCCCGTGCATGAACGATGGCTATTTGTAGACTTATTATATAGCAAAAGAAGATATAACGAAATGTGCACTTCTCGTTTCTTTGTTTGTTGGTCTGCATTTTCATTTGAGCTAAGTTGAATAAAGGTTAAATGTATGTATATCTCAACCTATGAGAGGAAGTAGAAAAATTACAATTGAAGAGGAGTGAGATATAAGACACACATATGAAATGTAATATTTTACGAGTAACAGTAGAGATGCAAGGTAAGTCATATTCCTTTCTTATTTTCTAGTTTCAAAAAGCTTCTCTTAGAGAAAAAGCTGGTGCACTTACGTTGTGTGCTTTGCATATGAATCGCTCGTGTCAATCTGAGGAACAATTAACGACTTGATGGATAATATTTGCAGCCTCAATAAAATTTAGTCAGCTGAACTTCTTCTATTGTAAACCTTTGTTATTTGATACGATGAATTGCAAAAGTACTGCCGAAATCTAGGTAGTAGAGGAGATGGATGAAAAGAAAGAAAGATGAAGATGGTCGGAAGTTCCAGTACAAGCTGGTTTCACAATTTTTGATGCTGCCGTAGAATCTACGCAAAACCATATGGTGACGTCAAATAGGCCTTTTAACATCTCTTCTCAAGACTCATTTTTCTGCTATTGTAGGACATTTTCATTTTGCCTTCTCAAGATCAGATTGCAAAGTGCATGAAAGTAGAGCACAGTAGTGTATATACGTACGTATAAGGAAGGATGAGGTAGGATGGGAGGACGGCGCATTTGGAATAAGAACACTAGCTACATAGCTGTAGCTAGGGATAGTGACTACGTACTATTTGCTGTGGTGCTGTGGCAAAAAAGTAAAGTTTTTTTCATAGGCAAAATAATCCAAATTAATTAAAAAGGATAAGGTAATAAAGAATGAAATCCTTTCAATTTTTATTTTACACTCTAATTTTGTTTCAATCTTGTCTAAATCGTCGCACATGTATTCTACGCTCATCTGACTAAAACTTTGTAGTCGGAGATGCAAATTGGAATATTGCAATGGGCAATGCACATGATATATTACTACATTTATCTCTCGTTCATTTGCATATCTATCATATCTCCTTATTGATCATTGTCCACCTCTTTGCCTTGTGGACCTGAATAACCTCTAGGATTTTCATCACATCGTGTATGAAAATTATTCCAAGGTCTAGTACATGTTCCAATATCTTTCATGTGAGATGTAAAACCATTCATTCCATCGTCTATACTATGATGATCTATACTCCACTTATCGTCACTGGATGCTCGTGTGATTTTATAAATGGAACAAGGTGCTGCAGGATTAATTTCTTCCAACTCACAACCTGTTGCAGATTTGACAAGCCCAATACACAATGCTGCATGACTGACTAGAATCAATACCTGATTCTTTTCCTCTTCACAAGGATAAGCTTTTCCAATTTGATCCATTGCTTCATCGCATCTATCAAAGAAAGTTTCTTTACTTTCAGGTAAAGTAGGTACAAAGAGCGTTTCATATGATGAATCTATACGAGGAAAGTAACATTCTCTTTCTTCCATGGATGGTAGAGACTCATGTAGTCCCTGACCCCATAAATCTAATTCAAAAATGGAATATTCAGGTTTAATTTTGATAGTGTCATCTTTTTCTCCTTGCGTGTTTTTCATTTGCCCTAGCAGTTCATTGGATGTTTGTATGGTTCGTAGAAAAGGACTGGAAAGTAATGTTATATTCTCTGCAGCCACATTTTCCTTTGTGAATAGTTTGTCAAAGTATCTTCCTACTTGTCGAGCTTGTTCATGGCCAAGTTGAGAAAGAGACGGATCACCTTTCCGTTTCGTGTTTGCAGATTGTTTCCATTCAGGATGTGTATAGTCCCATCTATCACCATGTCGTACTATGTAAATGCTTTGAACGCGACTGGACACAGAAGTCGAAGGAAGATCGCTGCTATTGGACTGAGGAGGCATATTGGGAATAGATGTAGTGGTCAGAGAGAAGAATCAGTGGAGTGTTGAATAATGAAATGCAAATAAATGTGTCATCAGTTGAGAAATGAGAAAGAGAAAGAATGAGGCACAGACAAGCGAGCGGTCAATACGTGGCCGAGAGCCAATCAAAATCTCTTGAATCTCAAAAGAAATAGAAAGAAAGAGGAAAAACAGAGAAAGGTATAATTATGAGTCAATCCCAGATATTCAGTCTTGTTGGACAATTTCGCTGGCAAATTTTCATTTTCATGAAACAACATATTTCAACTTGTTTGTCGATTGTGTATCTTTGTATCTTCAATATTACATACATCTATCGGAAACGATAGCTCTACTTATCAGCATGCCATACTGTTCGCAATGCAATGTTAGCTGTCCAAGTGACTATCAGATGCAACAGCATTTGAAAGGGCGGAAGCATAGGGAAAGAATGAACGGTGGAAGTGGCGAAGTCAAAGGGATATGTTTTGATTTCAAGAAACATGGATATTGCTCAAGGGGGGCTTCTTGTACCTACAAACATATTGAAAGTTCCAAAAGTTCGTATTCCTATGGATCAAGTAATGGACAGTCATCGTTCAAAGTAGGAACGAGTCTCAATGCTGGAGGGATCTGTTTTGACTTTAAAAAGAAGGGATATTGTATGTTTGGATCGAGGTGTAACTACAAACATGTTGGTGCCCCAAGTACCTATGATACTTCTTTTGGAAAGATACCAATAATAAATACACGAGGAGGCCGTGTTCCTGCTGGATATTGCTTTCTTTGGTGGACGAAAGGGACTTGTTCCAAAGGTGGTTCATGTACTTACAAACATCATATGCCTGAGGATCCTTTCGAAGACTCCTATCAAACAGAGTCTGCATCGTTTCTCTCTCCAACTTCTACGAAATTCGGCTCATTTGCATCTGGAAATATCATTACTCCAAAGTCGAGACTGAAAAGACCTATTGAAACTGAAACAGGGGCTAGTACTACTACTATATCTGCAGAGTTTTTAGTTGTGAAAAATGGACCAGTCGAGAAACAGGTAAGGACTGAAGAAATGACGGAGCAGAAGCCAGAATCAAGTAAAGTTCAGATAAAGGAAGAAAAACAACCAATTGAAGAACAAAAAGATGAGGAGTTAAGCTCAAATAAAGATAAAACAGAGGACGAGGAAGCAAACTCAAGTGAGGAACAGAAAGAGGAAGAGCCAAGCAAAAGCGAAGAACAGAGAGCGGAAGTTCCAAAGTCAACTTCAGGACCAAAATTAGCACCAATATTTTGCAGACCTGTCAAGAAGCAAAGTAACAATACTGTGCAGAAACAAAATACTAGTAAACCTTCCAAGAAGGGTGATACGAAATCTTCAAAATTAGCGCCAATATTCTGCAAACCTGCGAAACAAAGTGGTAAATCTACCAAGAAAACGGAAAGAAAACCTTCACGCTTTGCTGAAAAATACAGAAACTTATTTTATCGCAAGAAAGATGTCAACCTTTATATTAAAGATGGTCTAGTGGTTTGGGAATTTGCATACAATCGAAATGTCATCGAGGCTGTGAAATTGTACATCAAAGGTAGAGCATGGAACCCTAGTCTTGGTGTAAAAGGCTGTTGGACAAATCCTATTGAAAGCTTACCTGATGCTATTGAGCTATATGAACATCTCGGTAGAGTGCCGTCTGATGAATTGAAGAAACGTGCAGAAGAAGTCAAGAGTAAATTTGGAGGAGCTTCACCTTCTGACACAATCACACTAACAGTTGAAATTAATGTCGACGAGCTCAAGGGTTCATCAGGAAAGACCACCGCCGACGATCAGACTTCGTTTGGATCAGTTTCCGTAAAGTTTTTGTATGATGCCTCTATTGTGGATGCTTTGAAGGAATTAGCTCCTTCACAAAGAAAATATGACCCAGATACTAAAATTTGGACAGTTGAGTTGCTGGCGTTGAACAGTTTGGTTGAAAGCCTAGGTCGGAAAGATTTCAATGCTACTGGAAAACTGGTAGATTTGTCGTCGTTAGTGAAGGAAGTGAATCATTTAATCTTTGACTATCATGATACTATTGCACACGAAATTCCCTTGCAATCAAAAACTGAAGAGCAACCGGTAGAAGTTGACAATGATAGTATTGTCTTGGATTGTTCAGATGACGAAAAAGATTCAGAATCTTCCAAAATTAAGGAAGAACCGAGTTTCATCTCTAATTCTCAAGATAGTACGAATCCACCGTTGAGCGAAGAAGAGCGAATTGTCAAATTACAGGAGAGAATGATGAACATAACTGACTTGGTATCCAAAGCTAGTGGCAACAGTAATCCACTTGAACTTCTATCATCAGATTGCGGAACCTCTAAAAAGCGCAAAACATCTGCATCTTACAGCAACAATTGGTTGGCTCGTCTGGATGGAATTTCCACCATGGCAAGAAAAGCTTTTCGGAAGCCAATTCAGGCTATGCCTTCTGATTGCGACTGTGGTAGACCCGAGATTAAGAGTCAAGGTGTCCATACTTGTCGCTACTTTGGTACATTTGAGTGCTTTTGTGGCAATACATGGACGAGTGCATATTGCTGGAAAGGAGAAAAGCAAGCATGTAGAAGTTGTGAAGCTGAGAGTTTTCCAAGTAAAAAGAGGCCACTTGAGCGTGGCTTGGGCAGTGGCGGTTCAGGCATGCATGACTCTTCACGATGTGGTCGATGCAAATCTTTGGGGTATTCATGCAACGGTGTTTACTTTACACACTTTTAACCATTTTAAGTATTTTATTTTCCAGCTTGATTAGCCTTGTGCTCTTTTCGGCCCAATTTGATGCATTTCGTAACCAAAGTCTCTAGTTCTGGGTTACCCTCATCCAAGTTCAATCCTTCCCAAGCTGCTACAGCCGCATCTTCGAATCTTCCAAGTGCCAATCTAGCATGAGACAATCGAAAGCATCCCTTTACCCACTTAGGATCAAGATACCTACAAATAACAGCATCATTAAGTGCTTCTCCATTCTTTCCTAGTTTGACATAGCAAGCAGATCTATTCGAGTAGTAAGTTTTATCCATTGGATTCAACTCAATTGCTTTTGAATACATGGATACTGCTTCCTCCCATTCACTTTTTGCATAATGTCCATTTCCTTTGGTCTTGAATTCAACAGCCTTGGCATTATCGTCATCTGAAATTGTTGGAGGATTTGCAACCAACATTGCTGCAGCAGTCTTTGCTTCCGCTTCTTCATCAATAGCAATAGCTTTTGGCTCATTCTCCTCTTTTGGACTATCTTTGTTCTTGTCATTCCATTCTTTCTGAAGAGTCAACATACGTTCCTTTGCCTTTTCTTCATCCGACTCTCCAGACATAATTTTGAAACATTCAAAGTGTCCACGTTGTGCAGCTAGATCCAGTGGAGTCTCCCCCTTTTGATTCTTGGAAGATAAGCATTTCGCACTGATGGAATCAGCAACGTTTCCATCGGCTTCAATCATGGCTTGTAGTGTCTTTTGCAGGTTCAAATCTGCAGCCATGTGATAACAAGTAACTCCACCGCTCATGAGTAGTCCACGATCAGCACCATTCTCTACAAGAATCTTTGCATGTGCATCATTTCCCGAAGCCACAGCTACAACAAGAGGAGGAATACTTCCTTCTTCACCTGAGTTATTCACATCACTACCTAAATCAATCAAAGTCTGAATAGTCTCACTATAATTCTTTGGAGGAGGATCAGAACTCGCCCAATGCAAAGGAGTACTTCCCTGCTTGGTACACGCCTTCAATGAAACTTTACCATGATTGTACAACAATTCAATCACCTCCTTGGAAGCACCAGCACCTGCTGCATAATGCAAAGCAGTCGCACCAGTTTTCGACCTTGCCAATGGAGTCTTTGGATCAATGTCAAGAACAACTTTTATCCGTTCCAAAGTGTGTTTGTGTATATTTTGACAAATGAGCATGAGAGGAGTCAACCCATCTACATCCTTGGTAGAAACAATCGATTGCAATTCTTCCATTGGAAAATTAGTCTTTTTGAGTAATAATGTGATAATGTCTACATCTTCATTCTTGTTTGGTAGAGATTGAGCTGCGAAATGGATCGGGGTACGTTTAGATCCATCTTTAAAGTTTTTGAGAATGGAAGTTTGCGAGAGATCTTCCTTGAGGCAGTATTGAATGATGCTTTTTTGTACTTTTTTCGATTCTCCATTGACACATGCCGTGATTAGATTTTTGAGAAAGTCGCGATCTTCAGCTACTGCTGGTGTGAGCTTTGTCTCTTTTGATTCAGGCATGATGATAGAAAAGAGTTGCTGTATTAATATTATATGATATGAATATAGACAATAGATGCTAATAGCTTCAATAGAAATTGATTGGTCCGAGACGTGTTTGTGTGGAGATTGATGAGGCTCTCACAGCCATTCAAATTGATGGCAGCAAATTTTGCGCGAATCGGAAAAATGGAAAAACACTAGAAAAAACAATTTCTTCCTTCTATTTACATTGTAACTAGAACATTTGCTAGTCCAACTAGAAAGAAATAGCATACTTACCTTATAGCTTCTAATAATATTCAAAACTATGGACGGCCAATTCGATGATGCAGACGAGGACTTGGCTTTTATTGCCATGATGCAAGCCAGACTCAATATGGAAGAGAATCAATACACTCAACCCGTCGAACCTAAAAAAGCAACTTCCATTCCTGTACCGCAAGCTACTGAAGAAGAAAAATATGCACAGGAGGAAGAAGAGGAATATTACGAAGAGGAAGAAGATGACTATGATGATATGGAAGATATGCTAGGAGGAGGCAACACTGGAGGAGGAGGAGGTAACAATAGTAACCTCAAAAGTGTCACCATGTCCGCCTCGAAATTAAACATGGACTCGCGTGCTACTTCTACAAAATCCATGTCGCACTCTGTTTCCAATGCAGTGAGTAAAATGAGTCACATGGAAACTACAAAACGTACACTGCATCAGGGAAGAGATGATCGTGCGACGAGTGAACAGTGTCTTGATCCTAGAACTCGTTTGATCCTTTTTCGTCTTTTGAGTACCGGTGTTTTTGAAAAGATTGATGGGTGTTTGAGTACAGGAAAAGAAGCAAATGTGTACTATGCCAAAGCTGGTTCTGCCAATATTAGCAATGCCTTTTCCAAAGAAGGTGAAGATTGTGGCAATGTACCAGAGTACGCTGTGAAAATTTACAAAACCTCGATTTTGGTATTCAAGGATCGTGACAAGTATGTGTCTGGTGAACATAGATGGCGTAAAGGATATTGTAAATCCAATCCACGTAAAATGGTCAAAGTTTGGGCTGAAAAGGAAATGAGAAATTATCGTCGTTTGTATGCGGCTAATATTCCTTGTCCGAAACCTGTGCTTCTTAAATCGCATGTTTTATTGATGGAATTTCTAGGTGAGAATGGATGGCCATCGCCTAGATTGAAGGATGCAAACTTGTCAGAAAAAAGAATGCGACAAGCATATGTTCAAACTATTTTGATTTTGAGACACATGTATCAGCGATGTAGATTAGTACATGGAGATTTTAGTGAATATAACCTTTTGTGGCATGACAATCAAGTCTATGTCATTGATGTATCCCAAAGTGTAGAGAGCGATCACCCTAGTGCACTTGATTTTTTGAGAAAAGATGTAGCAAATGTGAATGACTTCTTTCGAAAGTATGGTAATTTGAGTGTCATGACTACCAGGCAGCTATTTGAATTCATCACCTCGACGGTGATTGAAGATACAGAAGAATCCGAGTCCAAGGCCTTGGATGACATTATTGATAAAGTGGATAGACAAGCGGATAAGCTAGCCAAGGCAACATACGAGGAACAAAAGAAATGGCAACAAAAGAATGACGTAGATGAAGCAGTTTTCATGTCTCAGTTTTTGCCTAGGAGCTTGAATCAAGTTGCAGAACTCGATATACAAATGATGGCAGATGGTGACGTAGAAGAGACGTATGCCAATGCTGTTGCTGCACTGACTGGAAACCGAGATGTTGTTGAAGCAGTAGCAAATAAGAACAAAGCCAATCCACTTGATTTTGATGATGGGAGTGCAGGAGAAGATCTCGAGGACGAGGAAGAAATGGAAGATGAGAGTGAAGACGAAGAAGATAGTGAAGACGAGGGCAATTACGATGAGAATGGAAAATACATTAAAAAGGTCATGACTCCAGAAGAAGTAGAAGCAGCGAAAGAGGCAAAGCGACAAGTTCAAAAGGCTCACAAAAAGGCTGTCAAGGAGGCTAATAAGCAGAAGAGAAAGGAAAAGGTCAAGAAGAAGGACAAAAAGAGAGCCATCAATAAGACAAAAGGAAATAAAAAGAAGTAAATGACCTAATTAGACATGAATGTTTGACTTTAGAGGTAAGAGTTGATGTGAATATGTAAATATGAATGTGTATCTTAATGGCGGAACGAACTAATGGAATTGATCTACGAATTCCCAAAAAATGAAATGAATACAGATATGAACTTTGAACATGTATGTATCCTTGATAGATATGATAATTCATTTTGTGGAAGCTTTCCCCTACTATTGAAGGAAGAAATATACAGTTCCGAAAACTAGTTCAAATAGATGCGACTTTGATATAGGGACGTTCGGATGAGCTTCATTTGAGTTCCTTTCACTAGACGAGGAAAAGGACGAAGGACTTTGTGCATCACAAGTACGATTCCAGTGCATTCCTCGAGTGAAACCGCAAGAAACTGGACAGCTATCACCTACTTCAGATGCAAGTGTGCAATCTTCATCTGATAGGCAATAATTCTTGATGCGAAGTTCCTTATTCTTCCAGTTTTCAACAAGCCATTTACAGTTGACTTCATTATCTATATTCATGAGGTGAAAGGAATAGTTTGGACCGTCTTGATATGGTGGGTCACATTTTGCACAGGAATGAGGACATGCGGCTCCAATATGAGTTTGAGAACAGTAGCGCTTGCGACGGAACTCGACATTTTCAGGATTACTATGCTTGGTGATGTATGCACAGTGGACAAATGTATCAGGACTGTTCGTTAGTGGAAACATGAAGCTTTCAACATCCATACATCCTGATTCAGGATCTCCATTGATATGGAGGCAAGAGTCTGTATTTGATCCATCACAAAAGCCACAGCTTTGTTGGCACTCCAACCCAATATCTGAGGGTGACTTACATGTATCATCTGCAAAGCAGTAGTCATGTTGACGACTGTAGAGACGGTTCGAGTTTTGAGAGATCCATGTACAGTTATGTAGTACTGATGGGTCGTTTTGGGATGTAAATTCAAAGGATTCATTGTCCTCGCATATAGTTGGCTCGTTTACATCGGGATCATCATCCGGAATAATAGCACATTTGTTGCTTTCATTGACCTCGTATCCTTCTGTGCACTCACACGATGTTGGACTTGTAGCAATGAATGACTCATGACACTTGCATTCTCCAGTATTTGAATCACAATCTCCATGGCCGTTGCAATCAATGCCTTCGCAAAGATCAATACAACGATTGATATTTTGTTGTAGCAAAAGGCCAGGAGGGCATTCACATCCGTCTTTTGAAGGAGTCTGCTGAAATGTATCTTCACATCGGCATTCAGCTTTATTTTCAGAGTTGACAAAGCAGCTACCATGTCTGTTACACTTGTTGTTTTGACAAGGATCTGGAGGAGGAGGGACAATGCATTTATAGGAACCAACAGAACCTCGTAATACCTCTCCATTTGGACAATTGCATTGAAGAGATGTCGTGCATGTAGCTTTGTTACCTGAAGCATCAGTGACTTCCAAGCCAACAGAATTATTTTCTTTTGCAATATCAAATTCAAGCCCATCATTTTGAAGCAACATATTTGCAACACCGCAGTTGACTGAAGACCCAGCATCGATCTCCATTACAGTTAAAGAATCGATAGTTCGACAAACGCCATTTGCGTATAAATCGAACCCACCCTTGCATGTAGCAGTCGGAAGAGTTTTATCTCGAATTTTAACAATAGTGGAGCATTCATCAGAGTTGCCAGCAACATCCTTTACAAATAGAGTTACATCGTGATCCCCTGGATTGAGCACAATGCTTTTCAGTAGCTTTGTACTAGAAAATGATTTGTATATTACTCCAGTATCATCGCTAGACTTGTTATCAACCTCATCTACTTTCAGGATCTTATTGCAGTCACTGTCGACAGTAAAACTGAGATCCTCCATACAACGTGCTATTGGATCCGTGACCTCGCACATGTTAGGCTCTTTGCTGTAGGAACAGCACTTATTTGTAAGCTCAAGACTTATTCCAGTTGAATCCTTAGATGTACAACTTTGGCAATGAACAGAGCTACATTCTCCCTGCGGTATTACTAGATTCTGCACTGCAGTGTTGTCAATAGCTGCCATCTCACAGCCATAATCTTTAAGGCAGGTTTCTGATCCTATGGACAAAGTTTGTAGATTGGATGCTCTTGCAGCAAGCATATAACATGACCTGAGATTCTGACATGATCTTTCCCCAATTTCCAATGACCGAGTTGCAATACCTTCGGAGTAGGTAATAGCCTGGCAAGAATGTTTTTTCAAACAAGAATTACTTTTGATCATGAGAGTCTCTAAATGTATTGCACCGTAGGCAATATTCAGGCAAGAATACTGTGACAAACAAGAATTACTTTTGATCGTGATGGTCTTCACGTTTGAATCATAGGCAATAACCTGGCAGGATCGCTCTGCCAGACAAGACTTTCCTTCGACCATGAGAGTCTCCAAATTCTTAGAGTTGAAGGCGATAGCAGTGCAGGCACTAGTTCCCTCGCATGAGCCGCTTGAAATAGTCAATTTCTTCAGTATAGTAGAGGACCATCCGATCGAAGAGCAGGCATACTTATCACTGCTACATGAATTTTGTTCAATAGAGATCTCTGCATTTTCTGGTGATCGATGACCTAAGTAACGGCATGCGTGAAGTCCATTGCATGAGTTCCTGCAGACTCGGTAAGTTGCTGAAGAACTCCAATGATCACAGGCACTAGTTCCTCGACAACAGAAATTGTCTTCACAATAGCCAGCAAGCGTAATTCTTGAGTCAGTTATGTCTCTGTAGTTCCTGAAATCTCTACATGTTGGAACTATACAATCATCTCCTGATTCATTAAGCATTCTATCATATGGGCATTTGCAAGTTCCGTCGATTTCTGGTATATTTCCATTACAAACACAGTCTCCGGTGGAAGTGTCACATCTTCCAAGGTTCTCTGCACTGCAGCTTTTGCTCAAACACAAAATCTCTGGTTTCTCACAATTGTGGGACCCATCATCGACCTTATCACTTGGGCATTGGCAAATACCATCAAGTTTTTCACTACCTCCCACACATATACAATCCCCATTAGATTCATCGCATTGGCCTAGATTATTTAAGTTACACGACTCACACAAGGATGTTGGATCTTCACATGTATAGGAACCAACAGAACCTTTGAGTATCTCACCTTCGGGGCAGGTGCATTTCAATTTTGTTGTACAAGTAGCTTCGTTGCCTGACGTATCAATCACTTTGAGAACAACGGAATTTTCATTGGCAATATCAAATTCAAGCCCATCATTTTGAAGCAAAATAGATGCGACACCACAGTTATCTGAAGACCCATCATCGATCTCTATTGGAGTTAAAGAATGGATAGTTCGACAAACACCATTTGCGTATAAATTGAAGTCACTTTTGCAGTTTGCTTTAAGAAAAATTTTGTCTTGCACTGACAAGTTCGAGGTGCATGTTGCGGAATTGCCTGCATTGTCGGTGACATATAGATTCACGATATGTGTTCCAGAGGAGAGAGTTTTTGATTTAATCGTCTCTGATGAAGAGAATGACAAACCAACTATTTCGGTGACAGCATCTGTAGATTCATCATTGATATCATCAACAGTCACTTCTACTTCGCACTTGTCGTAGTCCACAGCAGAATAAGTAGGATTAACTTTGCACCTAGCAGTAGGTTTTGAGCAGTAATCGTCTGTGAGGTTGAGATTTAATACAGATGTTCCGTCATATTCACAACTCTGGCAATAATCCTCGTTGCATTCTCCATGCGGTATCACTAGATTCTGTACTGCTGTATTATACTCAGCTGCTAAATAACAACCTTGATATGCACGACAGGTTTCTACTCCGATCGACAGTGTTTTCAGAGTGTTAGATCTTCCTGCAAGTACATAGCATGACCTGAGATCCTGACATGACTTTTCCCCAACTTCTATTGACTGAACTATTTGCGATACGAAGGCAATGGCATGACAAGAGTTCTCCGATAAACAGCTATCACCTCCAATCATGAGCGTCTTTAAACTCCGTGAATCGCGAGCGATCACATTGCAAGCCTCTTCGCCACTACATGAATTGCTCAAGATTCTCAGTAATTCCAATTCAGTGGATGGGCTTGCAATAAGTGTACAAGAATTTCGTGCCGAACATGCGCGTTCTCCGAGTGAGAGAGTCTTCAACATACTTGACTTCCATGCAATATTTGTACAAGAACTTTGGCTATGGCATGCCCCTGTTGAAAATGTCAGATTTTCCAACGCCGTGGAAGAATATGCAAGCCCAGTACACGCATAATCTCCATTACATGATTGCTGAGATATGGTAATAAGTGCTGATTCTGACTTGTGGGCTAGATTTTTGCACGTATCAATTCCATTACATGAGTTCTTACATACAAGATATTTTGACGAGGTACTCCAACCTTTGCAGCTGTCTTGGTTTCCTCGACAACAATTATTTTCAATTTTACCGCACCATTGGTCAAGTGTTGTAGTTTTATCGTAAGTATCCACATAGTTCTGAAAAGTTCTACATGTGGGTACGATACATCCATCATCAGATGAGTTCGGAACTGTACCCAAAGGACATAAACAACCATCTCTCGAATCATTAATTTCTTTATAGGATGGACATTGACAAACTCCATCGATTTCAGGAATAGAACCTTTACATGAACAGCCATCTCCCGACTCATTGATTACTTTATCGGATGGACATTGGCAAACTCCATCAACTTCGGGAATGGAACCTTGACAGTTACAGTTACCAGTAGTGATATCACACGCATCTGTAGCATCAGCCCAACCAGCTGCATCACATGCTTTCAAACCACAAACCACTTGGGCGCTGCAGAATTCTAAATCAATGTCTACATTTTCGACACATAAATTCATAGCTCCATATTGACTCACAGATTTTATAGTAATATGATTTACATCTCCCTTCCGAAACAAAGTTGGATCAATATTACTTTGGAATTCATAATTTGAGCACATTGCATCTGGTGTATTACATCCACACCATCCCCAGTATCCCTCAAAAGATTTTGTACCAATTTCCCTGTCATTAAAATACATGCTTAGAGTTCTTGGAATCGAGCTTGTGCAAAGGTTTGCACAAACATGCGTCGTTAAACCACAAACATATCTGTTCGAATCATCTAAGAAGGTTCGAATGCCGTTATTCCAAGTTTGTGCCCAAGACCAGCATGAACATGTGTTGGTACCATCACCATAATCAATAGAAACATCTGCAATGAACAACTTTCGTAAGGCTAGCTCTGAATCATTGCTCAGATTCTGAATAGCAACCCGATTGAAAGATGAATATTCATTTGAAAGTAACTCTTCATTTCGTGTCTTGTTGAAAACTTGTCTTTCCAACACAACATCACTTATTTGTGCGGCTGCGAACAGGGTGAAAGGTGCTAGGAAAAGAGCTTGGGCAAAGATTATAAAGTTTTGCTTCATGAAAATATTGCTTTGTTTTGTAATAACTATAAGTATGATAGATAATGTGATTTAATAAACCTTGCTTATGTGCAAAGGAAAAATGTGTTCTACTACTCACTATGTTCTTTGATATGTTTTAAAAATTTAAGAATAAGATTGATTATTTTATGAGGATGTCGCTTACTAAGCACAAAAGCACATACTTGTATTTGCAAATTATTATAGACAAAAGGCTTCTCAACTTCAAAAATGGAACGAGGTTCTTTTTCAATCGTATGCTGGTACACATTGGAAATTCTTCAATTTCGAGGTTTTGTACATACTTTTTCATGTTCTTCTGCCGAAAAGCAATTGCAAGGATATTACACTGTCCCTACTCGAAATGAAGTGTAAATTTTGAACTAATATCGAAGCACACACCTGAGAAACAGTTCATCTTTTGGTGTTCTCATAAACAAAACACTTCCCAAAATGTGAGAGAAATCATGTCACTCGACACCAGTCTTCTCTTTTCCAAAAGTTCAAGTTGACAGTTGTCAAAATGACGTACTTTTTCTTCAAGTCTCTTTGTCGGGTTGGTGGTAGATGCATGACTTTTTGGAAGAGAAGTACCACTCTTTACTGCCAAATACACATTACATCCCCTGCATACTCTATCAAGAAATCACAAAGCTTTTAGAAATCATCCATAGTTGCCGAAATGAAAGAAGAAAAATCAACTGCATTAAACATGTACGTATTGCTGTGGTGTGAAACTTTTGAAAATTATTTTAGGACTAAGTAATATCGAAATAGCCTGTAGAAGATAAAAAGTAGTGTCATATAAATGAAGTACAACACAAAATTAGTTTCTTTCTCAATACACATGTTCGCCGAACGTTTGCAACTGTCCAACTCATTGAGGTAGTGAGTACCACTACAATCTGCTTGATGCTGTGTGCTGTGCTGAATCTTCTTCCACAGAAAGGAGGAAAGTCCCAAGGGTGAAAGAATCACCTATATAGATTGGCAAGCACCCATCAGAGCTCGCCCAGATAGTTGATACTCATAAGTTTGCTATCCAGCCTTCAGCCTTCGTCCTATTACAAGCTCGTTGGTCTTTCTCACTACAACGACTAGTTTCAAAACCAAACTAAAAATGAAAGCAGCATCTATCTTTGCATCTCTAGTTGCTAGTGCAATCTATACTTTGTTCCTTGCAGCATCACAATATGAGGTAGCAGCAGATGATCAGTTCCTATGGGTACCGAATCCAGATCTCAAAGTTCAACTGTTTGACTATAGCTCCACAAAAAGGCAAAACTTTTGTGCTTTACAGGATCAGATTGATGCTGGTCAACTTGAACTTCGTGATGCACTCAATGGTCTCAATCTAAATGTAGCACTATTGCTAGATGACAAATATGTCACCTATGACGAAGATGGAAATGTTGATTCAAGAGATCCAGGTCTTGTAGTTGAGATTTTAGATGAAGCATCTAAACGGGCGGGTTTCACATGGCAGAATTCTTTTGCGAGTGTTTCAAAGGATGAGTTCAGAGCATGGACTGGAGAAGAAACTTGGACCGACTTTTTAATGTGGACCATTTCAACCTATGATGTTTCTATCAATTGGTGGTCGAGTACTCCAGGTAAGTTTCGTCTACTGAGAATATGATATTGAATGTAGAAAATAGTATCATCATATATTGACATCTTTTTTCGGTTCCAACAGAGAGATTGACCAAAGGTGCAGTGTACCCAAGAGGATGGTACGAGGGAAGTTTTATCATTGTTTCCAAACTTGAAGCATTTTTCAAGTCAGAGTTTAGTGCATTTAGTTGGATGAGACCATTTACCGGAAACGTTTGGCTTGGGATTGTCTTGACTCTATTCATCACTGGGATTGTTGCATTGTTCGTGGAAGGGAGATCATTTAAAGACTTATCGAAGATGGCACCCTTCAAAGGAAATTACGTTTCTTTGACAGTCAGTTACGTTTATCAAATGTTTCTTGTCGTCACTGGACACCTTGATGTGATGACCCGTACTCATTCTGGACAAATAGTGTCGTTTTCCATTTGCTTATTTTGTTTATTCATTGTATCGACCTATACGGCGAACTTAGCGAGTTTTCTTGTTATTCAAAAAGCCGCTTCTTCGGAGCAAGTTAACTCTGTAGGAGATATTGTCAAGTTTGGAAAATCCATTTGTGTGTATGGTGACACTGCTGCCAATATCGCGATTCGGGATCAATACCCAACAGCTTCGATTGTCAAACGTACCGATGAGAGAGATGTCATGATTGGATTGAATGAGGCGGAATGCGATTACGGTGTGATGAGTCTTGCAGCGTACGAACTATTTCGAGGACAGATAGATGTAAACGGTGACTGTGATTTGATGCGCATTGGAAGAAACTTTCGTGATCTAGAAGATGGATTCGCAACCCTCTCAGATGCAGGTACTTTGTGTACCAGTCTAGTGAGAGATGTACTAAATATTCATTTGCAAGATATGCACAATGAAGAGTTTATTGATAATGCTTGGAACAGGTACTATAGTGATAAGCACAACGTTGATGATGCGGCTTGCTACGATGACTCTGCCACAGGGAACAAATCCACTGCCACGAAAACCACCTTGGACTTTCTGAACCTTGGTGGTATCTTTCTTTTACATGGAGCACTACTCATAGTTGCAATTCTTGTTTACTTCTGGGAATCTTTGATGCGCAAACGTGGAAAGAAGGAAGATCATTCTTTTGATAATGGAGGCAGACTAACAGCTCGCCGGCACCCAGAGCGCTTGAATAGTATGCAAATGCTACAGAATGAGAAGCTTACAAAAGACATGGACCAACTTTCGCAAAAAGTAGACGACATGGCAAGGTCACTCGATCGAATTACAAGAATACTGGAAAAGTCTAATGGATTTAACAACGACAATGATAATGATTTGTCAGTAGCAGAATCATTCATGGACAATCCTAATTTCAATGAAAGTTTGAGGAATCCTGCATCCATTCATAGTTACAGAAGGTCGAGACATGTCAAAAGCGAAAGGCCAAGGTCTAGGTCAAGTTCAAAGCATAGAACCCCTCAAGAAGTCACTACACCGGACAAAACTGACATGTCATGTGGAGTGATTGACCTTTCAATCATTACGAAAGTTTAGATGTAGTGAAAAGTTCATTTTTAGTTTTGAAGTGTGTACATAAATAGTTTTTTCCAATTAATTTAGTTTTGAACCCTTTTTAATATACGAATGTGCTAAATCAACGAGATGTATATTCCATCGAAGATCAGATGTACAACAATATCATGTCCAAGATTTAACCTGGAAAAGGTTCATGCTCATCTTCAATAGATAAATCTGAGTCCCAAGCCCCATCAATCAAAGACGTAGCAATTGCAGATTTTCCTGCTTGTTGAATAGGGAAGAAGTCTACCTTCTTCTTACTTTTTCTAACCACCTCTCTTTTTACTTCCATCGACTGACCCATTCCAAACTCATCTTCTTCAGAACTTTCTTTCGAGATTTCCTCCACAGTTGAATCAGTATACAATCCACTTGCAGCAAAATTCCCAACCTCATCACTAAATTGGCATCTCAACGACTGAAAGACCCCCATTTCGGTCGATGCCACTAAATGCTCTAGGCGAATATCATCCATGGAATCAAACGGCGAACTCATCCTTACAAACAACAAGAAAGGAACCTTCAAACTCAGCAAAGTGAAGAAGGTACCAAAGAAAGCTAATGGCTGGAAACAATTGTACGGTGCCGTGCTATCGGAATACATCAATAGCGGATATCCAAACGTAACGAGTAGAATCAATAGTGCAATAAGCAATCTCATAGCTAATACATATTCATTCGGATTGTCCCGGATAAACAAATCTCCCCATTTTGCCATTGTTCCCCGAATATCGCATATTTTTCCATGAATGACTAATGATTTACTTTCCAGTACTTTGTCGGATTTCGTAGACATCTCAATTAATGTATCTACTTCTGACATTAATGTACTGCATAGAGATTCGCGCATCTTCTTTCCTCTTGCAGCATAAGCTTCTGCTTCTTCTTTCGTCAAAAGTTCGAGATACACCAAATGTGCGATGCAATTACTACCATTGAACTCTTCCCTCATATGTTCCTTATATAGAATGATGTGAAGAGAATTCATCAATCTATAAATCTTGTACAAATGTTTCTTCTCTTGCAAAGTAACATTTTTACCTGGAATGGAACCAATCAAGATTCCAATATCTCCGAATCTTCCCTGGAGCGAATGACAGGTCACCATGAAATCTCTCCATCTCTGAACTAAAAAGGCAATATATGCCAAAAGCAAAAAGATGGGCAAGAATTTATACGAAGTAATGGCAGCATTGTAAGGACCTCTTTGACCCATAATCCATCCCTTGAAATGCAAAGCATGATCTTCGCTCGCTTCAAAGTCAATACCATCCTCACAAGCTTCTTGCAAATAATATTCATATTTGTGCAACATTGCAATAAAGGAAGATGCAATGGTAGCACACATTGCAAGTACAGCACATTTATGTACCGCGATGGAAGTATACAAATCATGCCGCATGGTAAACACAATGGTTCTCATAAATTCAGTCAAACTGACATAATTGACCGGTTCATATTCCGGTGGATACTCACTTGGAAACTCAATGTCCAAGTCACGGTTTCCCTTTATGAAATTTTCTTCGGTTCTCAGAGTCCGATCCAATGGCTCTACTGCCAATTGAGTAATGTTACGAGCAGTAATATTTTTCTCTACAATGGATTGATTCATCATGTCAATAGACTTGTAACTTTTCAACATGTTTTTAAGCCTGTTTACATCCGTGGAAACAGCCGATTTGACAACTTCAGAGGAAGCGGTCTTGGTGGCTTGATTGAGTTTACGGCGAAGTTGAATGAAGAAGAAGGCAAGTATGATGATGAGCACTAAGATGTAGATCCAGCATGCTGCAGTAGAAGTTTTGCCGTCTCTACAGGCTGAAGAAGCGAAGCAGACTTGGAATCCTGGTTTACAGGAATTCATGATGGAATTTGCAGTAGAATCACTATTGAATGGGTTTGAATATTCATTCATAGCTTTGCATCAGACGTGATAATGAGATACTTAAACAATAAATCCGATAGCATCCCTTGGGACTTGTGGACTATGAATTATAATAGAGTGAGACAAGGAAAGGTCTGCACGTTGACGGGACACCACTCTTCTTTTTTGAAATTCTGCTGACGTAGTAGTATTAATAACGCGTAATCATCTGCGTACGCGCAAATCTTGTCTCCAGCAGATGTAATGACTTAATTTTAGCCTGATTTGTCATAGGTAGACTGTGTCTTTCCCTATTCAAAAAATAGTTTAATAGTTTATTATAAAAATCAACTTCAACTGCCAATTCTTTTATTGTCACATTATTTTTTGGAAATACATGAACGACAACCATCTATTATTTCACGGATGGAAGGCAAGTAAACCCTACTCCTAGCTAAGTAGCACACCAATTCAAATTGCATGATTCTTTTCTTTATTCACAATCATCAAAAAGATGATATTATCCTTGTACCAATCAAAATATTGGTTCCTTACTTACTATAGGATAGAAAATACTGCTTGTTCAATAACTTGTGTCCAAGATACAGATCCCTACCTAGCATAGTTACTTGGAATAAACAATGTGAAATACGAGACAAAACAATCTAAAAGAAACAATTGGAGCTCTTAATGGTTTCTTGATTTGAATATTGGATTCATCAGTATAAAATTTATATTGTACAATTTGAATGTGTCAAGATCAGATTTTTTACTTTTTGTACATGAAAATAATGGAGCGAGTATTAGTAAGTAATTTACAAAAAAATATTTGAATTGGAATGCTGCTGTATTCAACGTTTTGTCCCTCGCACATATGATTTTTTTTCAGAATTGATTGAAGGTATGATACTTTTGCACAACTATGAGGAGTCTCTACGAGAAACATCATGTGCATCTGTAGCTATTTCTTCACATACCGTTGCATATATTTAGAATTGTGAGAACTTCACACATCTAAAAGGCCTAAAATCTAACGTTTTCTAACCCCCCCCCATTTCGCCAAATAACACAACGATAAAAAAACAACAAAGGATTGCGTTCAAATAAATCAACATTGATCAATGCTAGTGATTGGCAACTAATGCCTACCAACTCCAAAGCCATTCATAGCTTTCTAATAGACACTCCATAATCTATAAGGCAAACCGGATGCCAAGATTTTCTTATCCAAAAGATAAAACACAAAATAAAGAAATGAGTACATCAAGGCCTACCCCTTCCAGGAAATCATCATCTGATGGCAAACGACGGTCAGCACCGACGCCCTCTTCTTCGAAAAAAGATACAACTGCAAAGACTCCAGCATCCATTTTAAAAACGAGTCGTAGAGGAATTAAAGTGACCCGAACTCAAAAGGCCAGTGATGGGTATGCTGATGACAGTCCTTATTGGGCAGCTGCCAAACTTGCCAGTACACAACCAGAAAATGATGATGATGACAGTAGTAGTAGCGAAGAGTCTATGAATAGTACACAGAAACGACAAATGCAAAAAAAGGCAAAGAAGGATCAAAAGAAAATACAGAAAAAGAAGGAAACATTGGAACAACGACGAAAATTAAAACAGAAATATATGGACGGACAAGCCAAAGTCAAACCGAATTTTAAGGGAGCCAAGTCGGACGATGAAGATGAATCATCAAGAGCTAGTGGTGATGAAAAGTTGAATGGCGATTCTAGTCAAAATGGCGAGTGGCTCAAGGAGACACTTGATGAAAAGCGGAAATCAAAAAATATTTTTAGTCCGTCAGATTTGAGTAGAGCTTCTACCATTCCGCCAACTCCAGCAAGTACAAAAACTACCAAGTCAGCAAAGTCCCTTGGAGATTTAAATATATCTGTAGATATGGATGTAAATGATGATGCTGATGATGACGCTAATGAATTTCATGTTTCCTATGATAACGAGGATGATGACGTTGGCAACAATAGTGAGAATGATGTTGATCAACCTCTAGCTTCTTCTCTGTCGCCGATTCATGAAGAAGAGCATGTAGCTATGGAAAGGAAAAATCATAACTTGGAAGATAAAATTGACGAAATTATAGAAACGACATATCCAAAAACTCCTGCCAAGAGTATACAAGCAAATGATAATGACAATGATAGCGATGGGGGATATGACGAAGGACCTGGCTTTGAACTTAATGACGACATGCCTTCTCCTCCTGCACCTTCACCACCACCATCAGATAACGAAGACGACAAATCTGCAGAAAAGTCGCCTGCTTTGAGATCAAGTCCTCGTTCATCGAGTAAGAAAAGAAGTAGAACAGAATCAGTGGAAGATTCAGATTCAGAAGATTCCAAAGAAGCTCAAAAGGCACGAAAGGAAAAGAAGAAAAAGTCGAAACGTGGAAGACCAAAAAAGAAAAAGGTTAACTTTTCGCAAGGATATCAAACTGGACCAAGAGAATATAGAACTATTCCAGCAGAAGAATTTGAAGGAGAAGATGGTCCTGCAGGAGTTAGAAGATCCAAGAGACGCAAATTTGAACCATTACAATTTTGGAAGAATGAAAAGATTGTATATGAAGCAAATCGTGATGATGGTAGTGATGCCGAAATTTTTGGTGATATGCCAATGGTTACTGGTATTCAAAAGGCAGAACCAACACCATACAAGAAACGAAATATAACTAGACGAGTTGAAAGTGATGACGAAAGTGCTGCAACAGGTAAAAAGTCAAAAAAGAAGTCTTCTGCTGTACAAGAGCAGACTCCATTCGATTGTTCCAAGTTACGCGAGAAGGTTAAGATTATTGATGGTGATAAAGCACTTGTTTGGAATGAAGATACTTCAAGCGCGGAAGAAATCCGTAAGTATGCTTATAATATTGTCCTGCTTTGATCCATTCTATCAAAGTTCTCACCATCATTATTTGTCATACAATTTCCGATTCCATTTATACTATAGGAATGATCGTCAGAAGGGCTGGAATGCAATTGATGTCATTGCCACTCCAAAAAGGATTTCGGACAAAAGAAGAGGGAAAAGTAACCGTCAAGGCAGCGCAGGCATTCAATGTCCCACCTCAAAGTGCAGAATTTCCAGGATTTATTTGTGGTTGTATGGAACTTCCACCAAAGGGAATCAAAGACCAAGAAGGGGTCGGTCCATGTGCACAAGTATTTAATGTTGGGGATTGTCAACCAAATTCAGTAGAGGTATCAATTGCAGATCCAGATTCAGATAACGGGAATTATCAACGCGAGACTGCAAGGAGGTATCTTCTTTCCAAGGGAGACTTTTTTTATGTACCTGCTGGAAATATTTACAGAATACAAAATCATTCCGAGACAACCTCCTCTTCGTTGAATTGGATTATTATAAGAGCAGAAATGTAGAAGATAAACTATAGATGGGATATTTGTTTTAGAATTTAAAAGCATTTGAAGTCCGCAAAAGCATAGAATCGCCAGATAGACAAAGTTCAAATTAGAATTGAAATTTCCAAGAATCTACCTCCAGCACGAAAAAATAGGTTCGACGTATTTAGCTCATTTTGTCGCTGAAAAGAGACCCCCTCTGTGCCACTCATTTTCAGCGATTTTTGTGCAAACATAGAAAAAAAACAACGACACCACCTAGTGAATTACATGCCTATTGGAATTGGCTCTAATGAAAAAAATAAAAGGGTTGTTAGAGAACAAATACCACACATCATTTCAGCACACATTCAACGATTAGGTTCCAGCATTTGTTCCCTAGCAAACCCTTTTCTTCTTCTACCAACAGACCGTGGAATATACCCCTTTTCTCAGTATTCGTCATGGGCAAATCCAAGCCTAATGCATCTCTCATCAAACTCAAAACATTATTACAAAGTGCAATAGAGAAATATAATGAACAGAGTATCAAAGAGCCGTTCTGGTTTGTATATCACAAGCCAAGTGCTCATGATATGGTAATAGAAGCTACACGTGACCTTCCAACTATTGCAAATGTGCTAGGAATGAATAATGAAGAACTCAGCGAACTTGTGGACAAAGCAGGTAGAAATGTTTTCACTACAATCGAAAATAGTTTAAACATTGCCACGAATAGTTACTATAGGTCAAAGTTCTTCATGTTGGGTAATAAAGAAAATATACTTGACATCCATACTCCAGATGAACAATTTGACGAAGATTTTGAGATTCCAAATTGGGTACGACGGATTCCTAAGCTTGTAGGTGGTGCAATGGCTGATTCTTCAAGTGTTGAAAATGATTCTAATAGTACAAGTAAAACTGTCAGAGGAAAGGATAAGCGGATAAAATATTCATGTGGGACATGTGGTGAATTCGTGTTACCATCGAGGTATGAACCAATTCTATCATCGGTGAAGGAAGAGTTAGATAATACAGTAGAAAGATTGAAGCATGAAGTAGCCTCCCTGCAAAGGAAAGTATCGGAATTAGAAAGAAATATGGAAGACCAGCATAAAGAATTCCAAAATTCTTCGAAAGAATTGGAGCAGCAAATCAAACAGCAAACGGATGACAAGATCAACCATAAGAGAGATGAGGAGGCACAGAGACTTATACAAATTGGGAAGAATATAATATCTACTCTCAATAAACTCCAATCTCACTACCTAGTAGCCAATCTTATGTCACCTCTATAATAGAAGGCATGAAAATTACCCATTCAATATAGGCACGCAGCCTGACAACTGAAACAAAGGTTGAATTAAAGAAAAGAGACGACGATCGTCGATGGTGTGTGGATGTGTGGATGTGTGGATGTGTGGATGTGTGAAGCGTTGAGAAAAATGAGAGGTGATGGAGCACCTCTTTTTGTGGGACTCACTTAAGCCCTTCTCCTAAAAATTTACGGTTACTGGTAACCGTGCTGGAGGTAGAATCAAAAAGAACAAAACAGATGTTCCAAAATTCTGTTGTGTGACGTTGCAGGTGAACAAGTTTCAAAAGGCCTGATTTTGACACCTAAAATTTCAACAAACCATGAACGAGAACTTTTTTGGCGCCTCAAGGACTTTTCCACATATTTAGACTGTTATGTTATCTTCATGAACCAAGGTTTTTATGTTCTTGAAACATATGTTCCGGACGTTAAAAATATGAATTATTTAGCAGACGTTAACGGAATGGACTTTTCAGAAGGCAGATGAAGGTGAACAACACATCAACAACAGATAGAGATTCGATTCCTTGGTATATTACGTCTATCGAACTCTAAGATTAAAGTCAACCATCACATCAAAAGAATATACATACCCTATACCTAAGAATCTATCCAATTCACTGCAAAATCTCTAGCTGTGGAAATTTCAGTGTTGGTAGAATAGAATTTAAAATATCGAATTCTCGGGAGCGTGGAGGGCGCATTTTCACTAGAAACAACTTTGGCACTAGCCTGCATACTGCTAACACAGAAAGAGCTTTGACCTGCTGATTAGCCTACTTGCACAATATATATTTATTTATATTATATAGAGCACCTCACTGTCTCCTCTCTTGACAAAAATTGAAAATTCAGACTTGGACATCAAATCAAGTCTAGAATTCTAATTATCTATAGGCCTTTACACATCAGAATAGATTTGAATTCCAAGTTGCTACGCTAGACAAGAGCCATCTAACAATTGCAAACATGTCACTATATCCACAAAGACCTGGAGAGCCTAACTGCAGAGACTTCCTTCGTACTGGAAGATGCAAATATGGAGAGTCCTGCAAGTATCATCACCCTGAAGGTGGATCCCAGACAAATGACCCCAACGAGCCTCCATTTCCCATTCGTCCTGATGAACCTCTTTGTCAGTACTATTTGAAAAATGGAACATGTAAATTCGGGCAAGCATGCAAGTTTCATCACCCTCCTCATCTCATGGGCAAGCCAAGGACTATCTATGCTTCAAGCAGTATCAATGTCAATCATAGTGAAATGGTTGCAATATCTAGTGAAGTCGGTCTTGTACTGCCCCAACGACCTGCTGAACCTGACTGTCTCTATTTCTTAAAACATGGAAGATGCAAATATGGTTCTACTTGCAAATATCATCATCCTATGAATACTACTAGCCCTGTCAATGTCAACAATGATTCAGTTCGATATGCCATGTACGCAGTCCCGAATACTACTGGCAATATTGGTGGAGAACGAGTCAGGTCAATTTCCACTGGTTCCTACTCTGAAATTAGAGATCAGCCTACCAACACTATGCATATGAATATGCCACTTTATCCACCTGTAAACCACGAAGGAAGAATTGTTGACTCTGTGCCAACTTCTAGGGGTAGTAGAAATGATACCTTAAATACTATTTCCAACTATCGCATGGGCAATATGAATGGAAATGCTACCGCGGAATGGCAAAGATATTACAAACATGAAGGCACTGCTTCTCAAATAGGTTCTCCAAGTGTTACGTCAAGTACTATTGCATCTAGCTATGAAACTGCTGTTTCCAACATGGATAAGATACCACAGGCTGTCATGGCTCAACAACACGTAAGTCATTTTTTGTATCTCTTTGTTGCATCATATTTTTAAAGTTGATGAAAATATCTAACAATGCATCTTTGCTTTACATCATAAAACAGCAATCTTTGCTAGGAAGATCTCTCAATGACCATAGCCATCACTCCCACGAGGATGCTGCTTTGACATTTGAAGATGCGATGATGCCACCAGTCCACGACGGATCCAGAATATCTGGAATTCCACATTATCGTAAACCTCAAATGCAAAGAAGAGTAGATGCATCGTATGAGCAGAATGGTGTCACTGGTAGACCTCCTTCCAATGACGGTCGAAAAATAAAATCAGAATACAATGGAAATAGCTATGCCCAGCAGACCCAAGGTAATGGACGCGGACCTAGTGGACCTATTCCACAAAGACCTACCAAAGATCGAGCAGTAGACGATGGTCTTTCTCAGATGACATCTGCTCTACTAACCATGTTGGACACTCCTGAAACACGCAAAACAGATACAGCTTCTACATCAAATGCATCCACTGTTTCCGCTGGAAATTTAGATGATTTAAATTCTCAAGGATCCATAAACAATGTCACTCCACCTTTTCTATCCACAAGTCTACCAGAATATATGAATGCTGCACGACAAGAAAGAAGGATATCAAGTGGACAAAACAGTCAAGATGTATTTATGAGAATGATGAATAATAATTCTATTGGACAAAATCACCCAATACGTCCAGAAGATCAATCTGCAAACTTTTCTAGAAACCATACAGCCAGCTACAATCGCACCCCATATCCAATGCACCCGTCCATGCCTCCACGACACAATGGTGTCAGCTATGGCCAAAATCATGTAGATGATTCAATCTTACTTTCTTCTCGTCCTGATAATAATATGCATCATCGTCATTACAGTATGGGTTCTGGTTCTGATTTACATTTCATGAATCATCATGATGGATCATTGTCTGTACCTTTTCATCCTTCACAACAACAGTATCAAGAAAGAGAACAAGAAACATTGCATTCCATCAACCACAAAAGTGAGGCCATCAACAACAGCCTGAACCATCAAACGGGCGAGGGAGACTGGAACCCCAACTCCGATACGGTTGGAGGATTGTCAACTCAATTTTTCCTTTCCTAACAAAAAGGGAAAGGGACAAGAGAGAAGGGAGGGAATAGGGATGGGACACAAGCCAATCTGTAATTATTTGGATAGAGAAGAAAACGGTACCATCACAAGTTAAAGTGTACTATTTTCCTACATAAGATGAAACCAAAAGGTCCATAATGGATCCGCACATAGAAACTAGTATAGAGCAGAATGGGTCTAATTTCTGCTGATACTACCCTTTGCTATGAAAAAATATTTGTAACACCACATACGCCATTGCTCCAAACCATACATTGTACATTACCAGAGCGATAGTATAAATTTATAGTTCTTTTTAAACCGTCATGACTTCCTTTTCTTTCTTTGCTACAACTTCATCAATAGATTTGACATATTGATCTGTCAACTTTTGCACATTGTCTTGAGTTCCCTTGGATTCATCTTCAGAGATATCACCCGCCTTTTCCATTTTTTTCGCAGCGTCAACTCCATCTCTGCGGATATTACGAATAGCAACTTTTCCATCTTCACCCATGGCCTTGCATTGCTTTAATAGTTCCTTTCTACGTTCTTCGGTGACGGCTGGGATGTTGATTCGGATCATGTCTCCATCGTTATTAGGTGTGAGTCCAAGTCCTGATTCAATGATTGCTTTTTCAATGTCAACGAGAGTAGATTTATCATAAGGGGATACAGCCAATTGTTGAGAGTTTGGTACAGATACGTTTGCCACTTGGTTCAATGGAGTAGGTGCTCCATAGTAGTCTACTTGTACGAGGTCAAGGATAGAAGTAGTGGCACGTCCAGTACGGATTGTAGTAAGGTTTTGCTTAACATTAGAAACGGACTTTTCCATTCTTTCTTCACAGTCAAGTTCGATTTCATCAGTGGATTCAAATGCCATGAATAGAGGAGTAGAAAGTCTTGGTGTCATGATAGCTGCTGGTGCAGAAGAGATTGCACGAGATGCAGTTGGTGCAAATGCCTCCGATAAGGAAGCAGATGCAATGACTAGGATAGCTGCAGAGATTATCTTCATTTTTCTTGATATATATATATGAATAAGAAGTGAAAACTTTGCAATTCAAGACAACAGAGTTGCAAAGAAGTCTATTATTTCTTTGATTAGGTTAGTTAGTAAGTTGATGTGTGGACAGTGACTGGATGGCGTATCTTTCTCTGACGTTCTTTCTCATTGGCTAGTTCTTCCCTCCTCTCTTCTTTTTCATTTCTTTCTAAAATCTTTCATACTAACATATACTTACATAAAAGAGGACAAAGAAGAAAGACGACATTGGAAAAAACATTGACTGGCTGTTACCTTTTTAGAGATTTTCACAGTTGTTTCATGTTCTATTTGATTTGATTCTTTAGTATCAAGGTCTCACCTTTTCATTAGAAGCATAGTTCACTGCTATCTACCTGACGAGGGCATAGCTAGCAATTGAAACACAGAAAAAGAAAGCTTAAACAAAAATGTTGCTTCGATCAACGTCAACACTAAGACAAAGATTTATGCATCGATGCATTTCGAGAAATTATTCTTCCTTCTCTTCATCATACAAGTCTCTTTCTACCTTGACATCGAACCTTGTAACTTTGCAAAAGTCTGTTCCTCCTTCCATCAATAGTATAAAGTCAAGAACACTCTCTACATCGACACTATCCAATTATTTCCAAAATGCATCTCCTCGACAACAAGTCAACCTCGAACAAAAAATACTCGAGGGAATTTCAAACCCTGAACAAGGAGTCATTTGTCCAATCCTCAATCAAAACATTCATACATTGGGCTGGATACAATCTATAGAATTTCCATCCTTTTTAGACAGTGACAATGGAGTTGTGGTGAATTTACACCTACCTACTTCCTTATATCCACATATACAAGATATTCAAAATAAAGTTCATAATGTTGTTTTGGAAACGTTACAAAATGAAATAGATGGAGAGTTATCATTAGAGGATATAACTGTTCAAACGACTTTTGTAAAGTGTAAACCATTTGTAAGGACTGTGTCGGAACAAGATGATTTGATTCAAAAGTTGGGACCTGGTTTAGCGAATGTGAGACATTTTATTGCAGTGTATAGTTGTAAAGGTGGAGTAGGCAAGTCGACTGTTGCTGTGAATTTGGCTTATGAACTTGCTAGAATGGGTGGTAAAGTTGGTTTGTTGGATGTGGATGTGTATGGACCTAGTCTTCCTGTTTTGGTCAAGCCTGAGAATTGTGCAGTGAGGCAGTCGAGTATAGGACCTGGGGTTGTCAAGCCGATTGAATATCAAGGTGTCAAGATGTTGTCATTGGGTTTTGTTTCTCCCACGGTAAGTCAATATATTCTGGAGAGAGTCAAAGTGATAGAGGTGAATGTTTACATATGTAGTGCTGTTCTCACATCATTTTCTCAGAGTGGAGTTCCTGGAAGTGGACCAAGCGGTGGGGCTGCAGTCATGAGAGGACCCATGGCAGGAAGAGTGGTGACACAGTTGTAAGTATATCTCATTACCACTGTTTTACAATGTTGATATTCCAAGTGTATCAAGTACCTCATCATCATGACTATTTCCATAGACTCAAGGGAACGGAATGGGGTGAATTAGACGTACTGGTTTTGGATATGCCTCCAGGGACAGGTGATGTTCAATTGACGATTTGCCAAGACTTGGAATTAAGCGGAGCAGTATCAGTGACTACACCATCAAAACTTGCAGCAACTGATGCTGCAAAGGGTATTGAAATGTTTACGTCGTTAGGAGTTCCAACTCTTGCCATTGTGGAAAACATGTCTTATTTTGATGTAAGTAAAATCAAGTTTAGCTTGTTATCTTGAAATAATTCTTGTAATTCTTACATTTTTCTTTATGCTAGTGCGAGGGTGGTAGTCGACATTATCCATTTGGTTCAAGCATCAAAGAAGCAACTGATATGTTGAAAGAAGCTGACTCCACTTTGACGGATTCCAAAATATTTCAATTTCCAATATCAGGCAAAACGAATGATGCCAATGAAGAAGGAACACCTCTTTGTTTGTCACGACCAGTTGATGCAGAGGTTGAATTAAATCAGTTCGAGAATCTTGCATCAGAAATTGCAAAAGATTTATTATTACTACAGCATGGAAAATCAAGCGAGATATCAGATGAATCGGCTGTAAGGATTGGTGGTCAAGTATTCGATGTAGCTTCGCTTCAGCTCTCTGTTGACAATGAAGGCAAAGATTTTGTAGCGAGATTCTTTTGCGATTCTGGTGCTACTGAAGTTAGAATACCAGGTGACAAGTTGAGAACCTGGCATCCTAAGCTGGGTGAACCCATGGAGATTGATAGTGATGAAGATGATGCATCGGATAGTATGGTAACTCACACTTCGAGTGGAGGTTGTGGTAGTCATAATCACAGTCATTCTCACTCCATGCCACAGCTTTTCCCTTGTACTATAGAAAAGAAGGGACGCTATGGATACTCTGTTACATGGGCTGATCAAGCAACGATTATATATTCCATGTATAGTCTTGCTCGAGCAGCGGGTGGTGTTCCGCATCAATGATTTTGTCATGCATCCATGGACTAAAAATATCATCATGTGTGGCAAGGTAAAATGAAAACTAGATGTTAAGTCTAAAAGAGGAAATGGTTTCCATTATGAAAAGATTTTACATATGCTGTCTATGACTGGAATACAGCACTCTCGTCGAAAGATGCTACCGATACTCCATCCATTGATTGATCATCGCGTCCTGACAAATCATATTGACTTGTTGTCTTCTTAGATTCTGAAGCCAGTGACTTCAATTGAGGATTATCATCAAAGTTTTCCGTCTCTTTCACGGAAGACTCCATTGTAGATCAACTTTCTATACAGTGCACAAACTAGAGATATATGCATCAACTTGGATGATACTGTTTAAACTGCGATGTATATCGTCCGCTTTATTATGAATACGCTGTTCACCAAACAACACGATTTATGCCAAAGGATAGCATCGAGAGTGTCCTATTCGTTGGTGGAGGGGACTCGATGCTTCTTCATGAAACTCTCAAGTACGATTCTCTATACTTGGGTCAGAACTTGATCAAAAGGTCTTCCGTGGTTGCTTTAAACACTTTGGAACTCAATCTCATCTTTCTAATAGTCGTGTTGAATGGTGGTTTGGAGAAACTGACAAGTCGTTATTGATGCTTCCAAAGGAGTACTTTGTTGGGTCAGTATTTCGAGGGCGTATTTGGATATGATTCAGTCTTTTGATTCGGCGAAGGAAGTTGTAGAGATTACTTGTCCTGCCATCGCAAAAATAACGAGTTATTTGAAACAACAGGTGGAACTCTCACTACATGCGAGAAGCACTTATACGATTCTTTCAAAAAGACTGCAGCAGAGGGACTTGTGATTCGATCGTCATTGATCAAACTACGGCAACTATTTTCCATTAGACGTAGGAACTTTCTATACGAGACTCTTGCAATAGATTCCTTGATTATTTCTATGCAGTTTGATAAGGACGATGAAAGTTGGAAGAAGCACCATCTATTATTATTCCTTGACAAGGTCTTTGTCGACGCACCAATCAGCCTTTTCTCTTTATGAACTTTCTCTATTCCGACTCAGTATTACAAGAAAAATAAACAAAAGGAACTTATGTACTATATGTATTCACTAGGGCTATGAGTTTATTCTACTTTATTTTACATTTTTAAACTACTTCACCCATCATATCCAATACATATCGCTTCATCAAAGCACTTTGACTAATATCAGCATAAGGATTAGCAGCCAAATACTGCAATGGAGTGACATCTATTTCATTCTTGTTATAAAAAGCTTTGAGTCCTTGTCTTTTGATAATTCCATGAATGATCTCAGTGATTGGATTGTAAGACGAACATGCTCGATGAAGAGCAAATTCATCTGTATCACCATTGATATTCTTGATCCATTGGTTGACTTCGTTGAAATCTTCGTAGTTACCATAGTGATTTGTTTCAAAGTGAGATGCTTCCACCAATGCCGTACGAGCAATGACATTTTCATCAAGTTGAGTGTGTTGAGGAACACTCAAGATGATCAACTTTGTACACCACCCAAATGCCTCTTCATCAATCTCTGTACAGGATGACGGAATAAAGATTGAAGTCAAAGATTCACAGAAAAGAAATGCCTGTACTCCAATGAATTCCAGATTTCTTGAAAGTCTGATGAATTCAAGACTCTTACAGAAAGAGAAAGCAATATTTTCAATTCTCTTGACGGTGTCAGCCATAATGACCATCTCAATATTCTCACAACCACAGAAAGTATCTTGAGGAATTACTTCTACTCCTACCAGTACAACGATGACTTCCCAAGAATCTCTCTCTTCACGATTGTAGATAAGAAACTCTCCAGTATGTTCATCCCGAACTTTCTCTCCGTTCCAAAATAGAGTTTTCTTTCCATTGTGCATCCGGACTCCCGGTCCCAGCGCTACAATCTCTGCCCAGCGTGTGAGCTTCATCTCTTGGTGTTGCTTGGTGTATTACACAGAGAATAGTATGGATTGAGAAATGAAAGCATCTTTGAATAATTTTGACGTCGCTCTCTTTGCTCTTCTTTGATGTTTGTCTAGCTAGCTAGACTAGCTACCGAGACATGGAAAATTCTTCCCTTTCACGACTTGCGAGTCTTATTTTTGAGTCGTTCTTTGCAACCTCTCTCACATTATTTATTTTGAACATAAAATAACGCGCACCAATGAGGAAAGGATGTTGGTATGTTACGTACTCGTAGCTCCATGTAAACACATTATATCTTTTAGCTTCATTGGAACATTCACTTTGATCGACATTAATAAAAAATACGATCTGTAAGCTACGACGATGAGAATTACAAGAGCCATTAGCAATAGGCTACCACCACTCAGCTGTGCCTTTTTAGTCAGCTCAAGTGTAGTCTTGACCTATTTCTCATCGACTACATGTGAATTCCTCAAAATATCATACACAAACCCAATCTTACCCAATGAAGATGGATTCATAGTCACCAAAGATGAAATTGACACAGAATTTGAAGAAGATAAATCATCAGTAGGGATATTTTGTCAAGGCTATCATACCAAGAAAGGAGATTTAATGTGGAACCTATCGTGGTCATTTCAAATTGCTACATTTGCTTTGATGTCCATCAGTCTGTTACTTTCCTGGGGACTTTCATCGTTTGTCAAGCCTACGTTTGGCAAATGGAAAACACTCTCTGTTGTATCGTTATTGACGGCTGGATTGCAGATACCGTGTTTCTTAATGTACCTTTCGGATGTATGTCGAAGCAATGGGGCAAAGTGTTCAGCGGGGAAAGGTTTCTTCATGTGCTTGTGGAGTATCATTATGATGATTTGTGTCACTGTACTTACTCAATTCTTTGATTATCCTTCTTGGAGATATGATATGGATTTTTGGAAGGTTGATAAAGATGGGAATAGGGAGATGCCTTTGTTTGATTACGAAGATGCTTTTGATATTGAAGAACCAGATTTTGACCGAAATGATTGTCAATTTGAAGCCATTCATCAGCGGTTAAATTATGGTAGAGAAAAACAAGATGTAGAAGATGATTATGGCGATGATGACATTAATGATTCGCTTCCTGTGCAAGAACTTGGTGCAAGTCGATGGAGACGATGGGGTAAAAAGGATCAAGGTCATGGTAAATTTCATATGCTTCAAGAGGCACCAAATAAAGATATTGCCAGTCAGTGCCTGAGTGGTATGAGTTGTGAATTGCCATTGACTACTCGAAATTACGGACTGTCGTCGCTCCTCAAGGAAGTAGAAAAAGATGAACATCATGATGAAATTGAAGATGGAGATGAAACTGACGAGCAAGAGGATTGTACTGAATCGAGAATTGTAGTTCATCAAGATTCAAATGAAACTTCGGAAGATCATACCCGTAGTGTTCAAATCACAGTTGTTGATTTAGGCAAGGATGATGAAAAACCTCTTCCGCCTTCTAGTCCAGGAAGTCCAAGACGGCGTAAAATGAAAAAGGGTAAAGATGTAGCAACGTACGTGACTTTGGAAGATGACGACTATGATTCCAATGATGAAAGTCATTTCATCTTCACAGCAAAAAACAATGACAACACAAAAGAATCCACTGCTGTTACTCCTATCCACAAAATTGAAACTAAAGTTGAAGATTCTAATAAAGACATTGAAACGAATAGGATCGAAAATGATGTTGACATGCAAAGTGCAATCTCTAGCGATATCGGAAATCAAGTTCAAATATTCGATATGACTACGGGAAATGAAGAATTGCTCATTTCCAAACTTGCATTTGATTGCGCTCATTCCGAGTCAACCAATACACAAAATGACGAGATCAAGTTTGTTCCAGTAGTCAGTGATGATGAGAAAGACGATGACGAAGAAGCTAGTTTTGAAACGTCAAAAGAAGAAGAAGTTGAAGGAGTGAATGCATTTGCTATTCTTGACGATCTTGAAACTGATGCAGTATCTCTTGGTTTCAGCAAGACTCGAAGCCGAAGAGGATCTTCTGTGTACTCTCGAAGTGAAGAACCTAACCAATACAACAAGGACATAACAGAGGAAAACTCGAATGTTCTTCCTAGTGATGAGCACTTGGCAAATCTTCTTGCAAAATTCACTGACCAACCGGCACAGCAAAAGTCTTCTCAAATGAGTGACAAGGAGAGCGATTGCAGTGGCCAATGGCACGATGTTCTTGATGGCCTCAACTCCGATAATGACGAAAAGGATTTGTCGAAACAGCATCTACTCTCCCGATCAAGTAGTACTGATTTCGAAGATGCACAGGAGCATTTGGAAATGATGAAAGCTCTACAAAATACGAAAAAGACCACCCCTCCTCCCAAGAAGGAATTTCAGAAAAGATACTCATCGCTCGATATGAAATCGCGTCAGAAGGTACTTACAAAACCACCTCGAAGTGTGAGAAAGACTCATATTATCAGTCACGTGGTTGTAAGTGACGCTGAAGATGATACAAGTTCTATAGGTGCAGGAAGTACAGTATCTAGACAGTACCTTTACCCTGACGAAGTTGAAGTGTAGAGAGTACTTTTTCCAACTTCCAAATGGATTGTGAATTCGACACTACCACGGACTGAAGCCCCTCAGCAACGACAAAAATCTTCTTTTATTTAATCAGAGGAGATATGAAAAATGAAACAATGTGCATCTCATGTATAAAAAGATATTAAAATTAAAATTCCCATAGACTAGATAAAACACTCATCGAGTGTGTTTACTTCTCTCCATAGATTGACTTTTTTGCGAATGCTGGAAGAACAAATGCTGCCTCGTGAATCTCAGAAGAATAGTATTTCAAAGATTCAACTTGTTCTGCAGTTGGCTCTCTGGTTGGCTTTGTTGTACTTCCTCTATTCTTACCAGCAATGATGAATCCAATTTGTCCTGAAGGATAAGTAGGAATGGTAGTATAAGCATATTCAACAGTAGTGTAAGTAGCTTTGATGGAATCCATCAATGGCTTAATAATATCCAAGTGAAGCCATACATTCTCTCCTTGAGTACAAACGATTCCCCCATCACGCAAACTCTTGTGCATAGCATTGTAAAATGGAGTCTCGAACAAAACAGAAGCAGGTCCTATTGGATCGGAACTATCGGTAATAATAACATCAAAACTAGCTTGGTTCTCATCCATAAACTTTGCTCCATCCATAATATTGACAGTAACACGTGGATCATCATATCCCACAGCCAAACCAGGAAGATACTTTTTGGAATACTTGATGACATCTGCATCAAGTTCACAAATAAAAATCTCCTTGACACCAGGATGCTTTGCAATTTCTCTCAAGATGCCTCCATCACCACCACCAATCACCAAAACCTTTTCAGGATTTGGATGTGCAAATAGTGGAATATGAGCCATCATTTCCTGATAGGCGAATTCATCTCTCTCAGTGACTTGAATGACTCCATCTAATACAAGTACATTTCCATGGTTTGCTGATTTGAATACGAGTACGTCTTGGTAGAGTGATCTTCCGTGATATAGAACTTCTTCTACTTTTAATGACATGGCTTGTCCTGGCCAAAGTTCTCCCCTTTCATGAAACCATCCATCGATGATGAGGTCCATTCCACTATCAGATTGAATATTGGTGAGAATGTAGAAGGAAAAATTTAGGAATGTATATTATTTATAGGTTCGTCATGATTTATTCTTGAGTCATAAGAGTCAACCTTTGCTTATGCAAGTTCACGAGATTATAGCAAGACCAACTTCACTAGACTTACTTCAATCCTAGAGGTTGTTCGTCAGACATGATGTTATCAATATGATTGCAAATTTGCGGCGTATCAGTACAAGTATTTTGTGCAACGTCTTTATCTACTGCGGAAGCAAGTGCAGTTTGAAATGTAGAACCGAAAAAGTTAAAGAAGAATAATGAGAAAGATAAGACTACAAGGTCTACGACAGGATGCATACCCTCTCTTTTATGAAAGATCATGAAGTCCTTTTTATTTGAATGGTAGTAGATGCGGTAATGCTATTGATAGGTCCGCATAATCTTATCGCAAAGACGTATGTTGGTGTTCGCATCGGAAAATCAAAAAATTGGTATCTTTCCTTTTTTTGAATGGCTGAAAAGGGTTCACTCTATCTGGCTCTTTTGTGGCCATTTAAGGATAATTACTTTGTACTTACTGAACTAAAAGATGAGAAACGACAAATGAAAATAGAAAAATTGAACGAGCGATTTGAATGCATTCATTATCTACTCTAGTGCATTCATCTGTGCTATCATCCACTTACTTACTTACCCACACGCACACAATTGAAAATGAGCAATACATCTAGGTATTCATCCAATAGGGAGAGGCGAGAGGCAGAGGAAAGATCATCGACAAATGACAGCAATGCCCACTATGCACAAATAGTTCAAGAAACAAATCATAAAATGTATTCTCAAGTCAATCAAAAGCAACTATTGAATGATAAATTGGATGCAATGAGAGGTTTGATTCAGAATTTACAAGATACTGACTGGATGTATCAAGACAATTCTGCTTCTATTGATGGATTGTATACTTTGAATACCACAGATAAAGGTGCTCCACAGAAAATGGGAAATGGGTCTGTTGGTGAAGCACGGCATTTCTCATTGGGAAGAAGGCTTTAAATGAGTAAAGATATTGGGCATTGCATTGAATAAAAAATTTATCATTGGGTAAAAATGAGATATTTCTCTAGAAAAAGAGCTGCTTGTGTGTTCTATGCAGTGCAAAAGGCACACGTACATCTATTCTGAGATGATGGTTCTATAATGTACACTAATTTACATGACATAATGATATCATATCAATCTATCCAATAATTCAAGATCTCTAAGGTGAAAGTAATACGGAGAACTCATCGAATTCAATCTCACCACTATCATCGGTATCAATTTTATGAATCAAATCTTCGATATCAATAGTCAACCCGAAATCATACTTGATAATTTCTATAAAATACAAAGTGAGATCATGAGACAATCCTCTCTTGTATGCTCAATTCAAACTTGTAAACAAAACTTACTAATCAGAGTATCCTTTTCCACAAAACCAGATTTATCTTCATTACCTCCACAGGCTACAAAGGCATCGATTAATTCTTCTTCATCGTCGAAATTTTCAGCTTGTTCCTTTTGACGTTCGACAACTTTGAGAAATTCTCCAAAGTCAATGGATCCACTCATGTTTTCGTCTACTTCACTAATCATCTGTATTGCGAAAAAATAAAGGTTAGGAATCATTTAAATTTTAAATGAAGAGAAATATGTAAATGGAATTAAACACCACATACCTTGAACAATTCATCTTCTGTAGGAGCCTGGCCTAATGCTTCCAGTGCGCATCTCAATTCCCAACTATCAATAGTACCACTGGAAAATTCAAGGGAAAATAGTGAGCTTTTGAATCACTTGATTTTAAATAAGTAATCAATGCTAACGAAGAAACATCTTTTTTCTACCTTACCTTCGGTCTTTATCAAATGCAAGAAATGCTTCGCGACACCCATCAATTTCTTCTTGACTTAGAACCATGTTTTGATTTTTTGAATGTTTTTTTCTTAATTCCACAAAAATACAGCGCGGTTCGCAAAAGGAGAAGTGACTTGGTGTCAAAAATAGAATTGTGAGTGCTGAAAAGCCGTTTCAACGTCTTGGGAATCAAAGATTCATTCGCTTCATTTTTGTAGCAGCAAAGCAAAATGAAGTACTGTAATCAAGTTATGATGTAGCCGCAACAATATTGTTTTGATATAATAAAAATTAAAGATTACAATGATACCCATAGTTCCAGGGATTATACTCTATCTGGTCCTCACAATTTGGCTCACGTATTCTTGTGTTCTTAATAGTGAGCAAACCATCTTTTCCAAGTTGATGGACAAGTTACCTTCAGCATGTTTCTCTCTAACTACTCGCCTTTGCGGAGAAAAGACTGCAAAGAAATTATCTAAAATCACAGACAAGACTCTTGCCATTATATATTTTGTAGTTGTGCTTGGTAGTTGGTCCATCATCTTGACATACGGTTACGACTTTATTTCAAAATCCTCTCATGTAGACTCACGACACAAGATATCCGGTTACTTTGTATTTTTACTCTGTATGTGGAGTAGACAAAAGGCGGGCACATCATCACCTGGATACATTACCGAACGAAACATGGCAAAGTATGATAATTATCCCTATGATAATTTATTATATGCAAACAAGAAATGTCCAACCATGGGCTTTCGTAAACTTGCTCGAAGCAAATATGACAAGTTTACCAATCGTCATGTAGCTCGATATGATCATTTCTGTGGATGGATTGATAATACTGTCGGTGAAGAGAATTACAGATTCTTTTTGCTATTTTTATTGATTCATATCTTTATGTGTCTTTATGGAACCATTGTATGTTACCAACTCTTTAAGGGAGAGTGTGAAGATCGGGATCTTTTCAATGCCATCTTCTTCAACGCAGAAACTGGAGAAGAAGTGGAAGCTGACTTATTGGTAATTGCACACTTTATGTTTATGAAGCATTTTCAGTTGTTTTCGGTAATTGTGTTGATGTTTGCAATGGTGGTTGTGCTCGGGTTGTTCTTTTTGTTTCACATGTACATGGCAGCAAATGGAATGACAACCAATGAATACTACAAGTGGAAAAATGTCAAAAAGTGGCATAGAAAACAGAGGCATAAATACGAAGAAGCTGTGATTCAAGGTAAAATCAAGACCGGTGGTAGTGATGAAGGAATAATGGCTATGGGAGAAATGCCTGAAGTAGATGTTGGCTGTGTCGGAACGTCGACATTGCCAAAGTCAAGTGACGATGGCGAAGCTTCTCAAAACAAAGGCAAGAGTAATGAGATACGTGACCCTGGTGACATGCCAAAAAATATTTACAATTTAGGATTTGTAGAAAACATGAAGGAGGTTCTATTCCCTCGTTGTTTGCGTCCTGATGCAAAGGCTAGAGCATTGGCAGCGCACTATGAGTTCATGAAACAACAAAAGGGAAACCTAGGTCAATCTACGAAAGCAGAAACTAGCAAGACAAAGTAATATTTTATGTAAACCCTTTTATTCGTTTGTACTTATAGCTTCCGCTGTGATTTGTTGGACTGCATTTGGAAGCATTGAAAGAGTGGATACTCTTGCTGCCACATACTTTTGTGCATCTTGGTTCATTTTTTCTCTCTTTTCTAATTCTTCCTTGGTCGCAGTCGACCAAGCTGGTTGTGCGGCACCAGGTTCTCTCTTCGAAGCAGTCTGGTTGTATTTATCTTCTTCTAAATCTACCCATATACTTTTTGCTCCGCATCTAGCACTTGCGCCTACATCATTTGCAAGATCATCTCCTACATGGATCCAGCAGAAATCTTCATGGCCAATGCTCAAAACGCCATGCATAACTTGATAACGATCAAGAGCAACCTTGTAAATTCCCTCATGAGGTTTGCGTAATGGAAAGACATCATCATCTTCGCCACTCACACAGTAGTCAAAATAATCTTCAATGCATTTCATTTTCAAAGGATTTCCTTTTCCATTTGTAATCGCAGCAAGTACCGCGTCAGGATAATTCTCTTTTAGTCCATTGAGCATTTCAATAGTATCATGATATAAATGCCTCTCAGCTGCCATGTGTCTATGATCTTCCCATAGATCGTATGCACCATACACTTCTTCGTCTGTGATATCATCATGATTCAGATATTTCTCCATCTCTCTGCGAATTGTTCTTTGTCTCAATTCAGTATATGTGATGACTTTGCCTTCATCTGCTAATCCTCTTCGAATAGATTTGGTCGTTTTGAGAAAGTCCTCTTGTGTTGTCTCGCATCCAAGAGTTGCTAGGTGATTTATGAGTGCGACATTGGCATCGTTCACCACTGGTCCCACTGGAAATAGTGTGTCATCAAGATCAAAAGTAAACAGATTTGCATTGAGAGCCTTTGAGTGAGATTTGTATGCTTTTGCCGTGCTTGGACTGAGGAAAGCGTAGGTGCAACTTTGAGCAAGAAGACCAAGAACAGTCGCAGCCAAAGATGCTTTCATTGTGAATATGTAATAGTACTGTTATGTATTGGACTCAGAGTCTGTCAAGTGCAATTATGGTATGGTGATAAAGCAAGAAGGTTTAGGTGCTTTGTTGTTGTGGCTGTGACCAACAAACCAACAAAGAGGAAAAAGAAAAAAAAGGAAGTACCTATGACGTTCACTTTTTGAGGGTTCTTATTCTGGCGCGCAATTTTCTAGGTTTCCCTCCGAGCGAAGATAAAACAAAGAAAAGTACGCTTCTCATAAAAAACCTTGCCTTTCCCGAACCCTCTTCTCTTTATAATTGTAAAAGTAACATAAATATAAACAAATCAGGAAAGCATCTCCAAAGCATATATGATAGCAAAAATAATGAAGGTGGGAGTTGCAGCGTTTCTACTTCGTGTGGGACTTTTCCATACATGCAAAGCAGATGATGCTGCTAATCTACTTCCAAACCCTGACCTATACGTACCTCAATTCAATTACACAGTATCCATGAGGCAAAACTTTTGCGAGCTACAAACTAAGTTCCATGCTGGAGAAATTGAACTGTTGACAGCGTTTGAAGGACAACAGCTCAATGTGGCGATTGGAGAAGATCCTCTTCACATTAACTATGGAGACGAAATCCGATCGTCTATCAATACTGAGAATCCAGGTATTGTGATCAAAATATTTGATGAGATTGCCAAGCGGGGGAAGTTTACTTGGAAAGAATCTTTTGTGTTCGAAAAGTCACCTCCTAGTGGGAAGACTTGGACAGAGTTACTTGACTGGTCAGTCGCAACATATGATGTATCTGTGAATTACTGGTTCGACACAGCAGAAAGAAATAGCATGGGTATATCTTTTCCCTATGGATGGTATGATGCCAGTTTGATCATAGTAACGGCACAAGATGATGATTAGTTTCTGACTACGTCGGTTTTTCACCCCTTCGGTTGGACATCGCCTTTCACTGGGGTAGTTTGGTTTGCAATAGCTGTTACACTTGTAGTTACGGCTATGATTTGTCTTTTCGTAGAAGGCAGTGCTTCCCATAGAGGAATCAATGCTCCTTTCAAAAGCAGTATGATATCTGTATCCTTCAGTTATATCCATCAGGTTTTCTTAAATGCAACTGGTCATCTTGATATTAGTCCGCACACGCATGCTGGACAGATGGTTTCCTTCTCCATGTCATTCTTTGCAATGCTACTATTTGCATCCTATACAGCAAATTTGGCGAGCTTTCTTGTAATAGAAAAGACAAATATGGCCGTACAAGTAAATACTGTAAATGATATTGTCCAACTTGGAAAGTCGATGTGCATCTGGGGCACGACAGCGGGAGAAGAAATAATTAGAAAAACTTTTCCTGGAGCTACGCTAGTGGACCATTTCAGAAACGATGAAGAGGTTCTACTTGGAGTGAAAGAAGGGCAATGTGACTATGCTATTGTAAGTTTAGCATCTTATAATTTGTTCAGAGGAATGGAAGCAGTGAATGATGACTGTAATCTTGTTCGTATCGGACGAACTTTTCGGAGCATAAGAGCTGGATTCGCGACACAGTCTGATGCGGGAACTTTTTGTACTAGTTTAGTGCGTGATATGCTTCATGCTCATTTGAGAAATTTACAAGCAGAAGGATTCATCGACGATGCATGGGATGAACATTACAGTCAATCATATGATATCAACGACGAAAAATGCTTCGCTGCCAGCGTTAGTACTACGAAAGAAAGTTCAAATACACTGAACATCACAAATCTAGGAGGAATGTTTCTATTTCATGGAATACTACTCGTGGTATCGTTTGGAATATATTTCCTAGAAAGATCGCTTAGGAAGAAAGGTGGAAACACTGGTAGAGATCAGATAGTTCCTTCAAAACTCCAGCACAAATCTACTCCTGATTGTGAATATCTGACGCAGCGAGTGGATGCAATATCTGAAAAGCAGGATAAGATGGCAAAGCAAATTGTAGCTTTGACAAAAATGTTTGAAGCTTCCGTAAAAGGATCGGAAGGTTTTCATAATGACCCCCAATTTTCAAAGTCTGTGCCTCAAGACTATACGTATGATTTATCTGGACGAGATGGTAAGAATATGGATTGAAAGAAAGATATGAGATAAATATTACAGTTTTCAAATGTTATTATGTACTTTTACACTATAGTCGCGTTATATAAGAATCGTGACAGTGTTTTCAACAATTGCATAGAATGAGTTCGCATCTTACAAAGATTGCAACTTTCCATGGATATAGCAATTGCAATTTTATTGTTTTTGAAAAGACTTTAAACTCTCATACTCTCTCTGGTTGGAAGAGTGATGGTCTTTGCATACCAGTATACATAAGCATTGGTGTATCAGACCCCTTATTTTGACAGTCTCTACAAACGCAACTGGATGTGCACTGTATCCCATTACTAAAGCAATCGCAATACTTCTTGAGACACTTATTATTCTTGCAAGCACAACCCTCGCCAGTCTTCTTCACTTTCTTCTCAAAAGCTTTTGGGTTCCGGGACAGCTTCTCAGCTCTTGCCTTGGAAACTTCTCCAAAGGCACCACTCTCCTCCTTGGTATTCAAGCACTTGACACACATACACTTATCTCCACACAACTGCCCAGATTGAAAGCAATCACAGTATAATTTTAGGCAATTACTCTTGACACATCTGCAATTGACACCTGAGTCATCATTCCTTTTCTTCTCCGATACTGTACGATTTTTGTTAAAGGCGTGAGGGTTACGAGCAAGGATGCGGTTAATAGCCAAAGTCCGTTTCCCAGATGGACCACTCTCCTCAGTTGTATTGTGACAAGAAGTACATTTGCACTCTTTGGAACAGAAATTCCCAGCTTGAAAACATTCACAGTACAATTTGACACATTTGGACTTTGGACAGCTACACATCATGTTCTTCCCTTTCGACTGTTTCTTGGATACAGATTTGGATCCTTTTTGTTCATGGATGACTGCAGTGTTTGTTGTCATTGGATTCAGAGGGGTCAAGGAAGGAGGTAAAGCGAATGGAAAGGCAGCAGTTGGTAAAGGTGGAGGAGGCATCATTGGTCCAGTAACATAGGATTGAAGAATGGTAGGATTTGTAGTTGCAGGAGAAGAAGACGCGTTCGATGTTTGAGTAGAAGTTGGAATACTCTCATTTGCGAAGGAAAAAGATCCAGGTGGAGACTGTCCTGTCCTCGGTGGAGAATCTTGCTTGGGAGAATCTTGCTTGGAGAGAGCATCATGATTCGTGACAATCTCAATCGCTGCACAAACCAAATGAAGATTGTTCTCACTTGTATCTTTGGAAGTAGGAGAAATATCCGTAGTAGTTTTCAATTTCTTATTGGAGGAAGCATCGGAATCTGCAGTCACTGGAGAAATCAAAGCAGTTGCATCGGAACAAGTAGATGGACTGAGTGACAATGAGTCCAATGATTGACGTTTCAAAGATGCAGCCGCAGTAGTGGAAATTGTATCTCCTTTTGGAATGGAAATATTCGCAGTAGAAGTATTGGATACTTCTTTTTCATCATCTTGTTTCTCTTGATTGGTAATGTCTTTGAGTGCATTCGGTGATACATTTCCATGAGCATTGCCATTATTTTGGAGAGTAGCAGCATCAATAGAGCTTCCTTGAAGCAAAGAGGATTGGTCTACAAATGGCTCAAAGGAACGACCTGAAGAAGAAGCATTAGTCGTGGTAGTATCAGAATTTGTTCCTGTATTAGATTGACTCTGTTGTTGCTTTGCATTCCCCTGCAAAGAAGACGAAGACGATGTAGCAGAGAAATCAACATGTTGTGTCTGCTGCTGAGCTTGGGTAGACCAAGGAAAGGAATGCGAGGAAGGCATCATATGACTTGGAGTCATGTGAATATGAGGCCTAAGATAACCATTCATATATTCAGCATGAGAAGAAGTAGCCCGGTTGTTGCTCGCATGAGAAAGCCTTTGCAAATGATTCAAATGATGGATTCCCGTTGACATGAATGTCTGCTGCTGCTGCTGCTCCATGTGTGTTCCTGAGCCATTACTTGTATGCAGAGTATCGTAGTACCATCCATGTGGAGCATAGATATAGCCTTGAGCAGCCATCTGACGAGAGGTTGCATCCACATTCATCGTTTGAGGTCTTGACATATCTTGTGACGCTCGAGGAGCTGCAGTAACAGATGCTGCTGATACGGAACGAGACACATCCTGAGAATGAGGAGGAGCTACTGGTGATGTTCTATTCGGGTTGAAATACGACATGTTGCTGCTGGACATCTGACTAGTTGTGATACGTTGGCTGCCAAAAGCTGTTTCAAAAGAGGGTGCGTCTCCGTGATTGAGGTATGTTGATTTTTTATGCAAGCAGCAGCTCGCTCCTCTAGATTTTGGATTTGAATTTTGTCATCGTTTTTTCAAATAGCAAAGATCAAAGCCATTCCGCCTTCATTCCCATTTCCATTGCCTTTTTCAATACAAGAGTTCTTTGTGTTATAGGTATAGTGTTTGCCTGTAGCCTTTGTTATTTGGAGTTGAATTGAAATTGGAGTTGAAAGGCAAAAGGCAAAGGTTTCACTTGTTCTTTTGTAAGTGGGACTAATTATATGTGAATTAGATGTGTCGAAGACATTTTAGAACAAAAGGAGAGGGAAGAAAAGAGAGACAGCCACGGGCAGAGCCAATGAAACCATTCTGAGAAGAAGAAAACAAAAAGAAAAAAATACTTGCCCACGTTTCATGTTATTACAAAGAAGCAATACAAGGTGCATACCAGGTAGAAAGAATTGGCAGTCGCAGAAGCATCTAGTCATTGCAAAATCTATTGCTTCTCCTTCTCTCTTAATATCATCATAGCATCATGCCCAAGACTGGATGGAAGTACACCAAACAGGCCCCGAACAAGGGGTCGACCAACATGTTGAAAAAGTCAAATGCATCCTCCAAGCCAAATAGAAGAGCGCCTAAAAAGGGAGATTCCAACATGAGATCCAGTGATACCATCAATAGACTTAAAATGTATAACAATGGTAAAGCTATTAGGAATAAAGAAGGAACCATTGTAGGAGGACAATTTATGATGGGGGACAGAGCTGGAGATCGCGAAATTACTGCTTGTAAGTACTTCTAGACAGTTTTTGGCTTTACCCTCTTTCCTGACGTATATATTCACACTATATTTTACAACAATTATAGCTACTGGAAGAATTCAACCAGATAGAAGATGGTTCGGTAACACAAGAGTCGTTGGTCAGACCGAACTTGATAAGTTCCGTGAAGAGATGACATCTAAAGTAGCTGATCCATACTCGGTAGTACTCAAACGTAAAAAACTACCAATGGGACTATTGCAAGATGCAGCTATTATGCATCAAGAAGGAAATGTCAAGAGTGGACTACTCACCAATGAACCATTTGAGCATACTTTTGGAAAAGGAAGTAGAAGAAAGAGAGTCAAACTTGATCAGCTTCTTGTAGGACGTACATCTGTTTACGATGAACAGATTGATCATGATGGAAAGACCAAGAAGGATACTTTGAACTATGAACCTAGTATTGAAGGCAAAGCTCAAGTTGTCGAACAAAAGCCTGAATCAGATGAGGCTGGGTATGCTGCGATTTTTGCAGCAGCGCAAAAGTCGAAAGATACATATGATACTGTGAATAATCGTGAAGGTATCGTTCCTTGGGGAAGAGATTCCAATCTTACCAAGACAGAAGGTGAAGGTGTGGATTGGCGTCATGAAAAGAAGGCGGATTTGTTCCTCAAAGGTCAATCCAAGAGAATTTGGGGAGAATTCTACAAAGTTGTGGATTGTTCCGATGTCATCCTGCATGTCATTGATGCAAGAAATGTTCCAGGTACTCGTTGTACCATGATTGAAAAACACATTGCAAAGAATGCTCCGCATAAGCACCTTGTCTTTGTTTTGAATAAAATTGACTTGGTTCCGAATTGGGTTGCAAAGAGATGGATTGGAGAGCTTTCAGCTGTTCGACCAACCATTGCATTCCATGCATCCATGACTCATGCTTTTGGAAAGGGTGCACTCATCAGTCTTTTGAGACAATTTGGAAAACTACATTCAGATAAAAAGCAAATTAGTGTGGGTGTCATTGGTTATCCAAACGTTGGAAAGAGTAGTGTCATCAATACTTTGATTTCTAAAAAGAGTTGTAAAGTGGCTCCTATCCCTGGAGAAACCAAGATTTGGCAATACATCACCCTATTCAAGAACATTTATTTGATTGATTGTCCAGGAGTTGTTGTTGATACAGCAGGAGACACTGAAGAAGATTCTGTCCTGAAGGGAGTTGTTCGTGCAGAGCGATTAGAGAACCCTGAGGACTTTGTTCCGCCAATATTGGAAGTAGTGCGAAGAGAGCATGTTGCAGCACAATATGGATTAGCTAAGGATGGGGATGATACTTGGGAGGATCATATCGACCTTTTGGAGAAGATTGCGAAGAAGTCGGGAAGATTGAGGAAGGGTGGTGACCCTTGTCTCAGAAGTGCTGCTATCTACATGATTAATGACTTTCAACGTGGTCGTTTACCGCACTTTGTTGCCCCTCCAGAACTGAAAGAAGAGAAAGCAGAAGCTCCATCTACATCATCCGCTACACTTCCTGGAATCAAGGGTGTCAAGCAAAACCTCGAGGAAATCGAAGAAAAGGAATTTAACAAAAAAGATGAACAAAAAGCTGATGAAGATGTTGTCAGTGAAAGCGAATCCGAAGAGGAGGAGGAACCAGAGCAGCCTACCAAGAAAAAATCGAAAACAGTTATTGCTAGTGGTGACTGGGATTAAAGCAACTTTTGTAATTTATAATAAGGCAAAATATCCAAATGTTCTTCTTCTAGAAAAAATAGAGAAAATAGTAAACTTAGTCTCGGAGTCGCAGATTTAGGACCGATCAACGGTTGAAGGTCAGACCATCAGACATCAGATTGTGTGTTGGATCTTTTTTTACTTCAACACTTCATTTTGTACTGGAACAGTTTGCATTATTTGTTTCATATATTACCTTTGATTATAGCTTCAATTGAACAAGTTTCGCATGTTTAAGATACCATGAACTATAAATTCTTTTCGTCGTTGAAAATAGCATCTATTCTTTTACTAGCTTCAGCTTCTACTGTTAGTAGTGTCTTCATTCCCAAATCATCCACGAATCTTTTCACAGCAGATCAAATAGGATCTTTGAGGAAGGGGAAGCAACAGTATATTGATTTTGATCTCTCTTCCAACTTAGGGAGAGGAAGAGAATTATCAGATGGAACTCAAAGCGTCCTCGAGTCGTCACGTGGGGGGTCCATTGCCAATAGTAAGACAACATTGATTGCTCCTACTATTTATACAGTGTACACTGCCATGTTGATATGCATTATTTACCAGCTTCGGGATGCACTTGTGCTAAAAACACTTGGTTCAAAAGCTCTCGCTTTAGTTACAGGGGCTCTTATTTGGGATAATGGAGTTATTGCTATTGGAAGTTTTTTCTTTCGGGACGCATCATCCAATCCTACAAAATATAACATTTTGAAATTGCTCTCATATCCGAGATTTACACTTCATGCTGTTGGTGAAAGGCTGCAGGTATTGGCTTTCTACAATCAAAACTTGTCCAGATGGCAATAGCTCTGGTTGCAGTCATTGTTGTGAGTAGAATTATTTTGTTTTCACGTATTCTCTTTGGGCATTTACTTTTACATAGCACTGAATACCGCATCTCAATTTAATAGGCATTTCTTGACCGAATGAAATTTCTAGAGAGTAGTGGCATTGTCTTGTCTACTTATGAAGATTCTCCAACAAACGCTCTTGAGCGTGATTTGATCAAATTCACGTATAAGGAGCCCAAGTTTGCCTACATTATCCCAGTAATCATTTTGTCTATTTTTTCTCGTTCTTTTGCGAAATTTCAAACTATGTTGACACCAATGCATATATATAAATCTATATCACATAATAAGTTTCATCTATAGTATCATTTTAGGTGGATAAATCATTCATTTTAAAAGTTAAAAGCGGTGAATCCACATTCATTTTAAAAGTTAAAAGCGGTGAAAATATGACCATATGACTTTCTACGACAATCACATATTTACATAAGCATGTAATACAACTTTCAGTCATGCTGTCTAATTTTATATTACTCATATTTAGCTCAATGACACCTGTGTATCTTTTTTACCACATCATCAGCCCACACGACGGCAAACATGAAACAACATGGAATGATAGCAAAAAGAAGATAAAAAGCATGAGAGATGAGAGGCATGCCGTGTTTGTATGATTATCCTATTGCTCAAAAAGTTGATATAGGTATGCCCGTACATAGCATATGAGCTGATGGTCGCAATTCATAGTCTTTGGATGAGGCTCTTCATCGTCTTTACCATGGTTGCTAATGGAGTATCTTTTACGAATGTATCTCCAAACTCTTTCTCAAAACAGCAATTTCAAAAATCTCTTCAAAACATTGGCACTTGTATAGTTATCTCATTGGCATCCCTTTTCATACCGACACTACCAAACGACGCATATGCTATACCCCCAGCTATGACATCGTCAACACAAACAATAAGCATCAATTCATGTGGATCCATTCAAGAATGGAATTTACCCAACGGAGAAGTAAAATTACATCAAGTGGAAAATATAGCTTCATTTTCTTTGCAAGATTTCGAATTGCTAGGATCTGGAGGAGGAGGTGCAGTATTTGCAACTACGGCGAGAGTCAATGAAAGTAATCAAAAGATCGCACTGAAAGTAAGTTGGGTCCGAAGTGCCAATTCTGTCAGTAATGAATGTAAAATCCTCAACATATTACAAGATCAAAATACAAGACATGTCGAACAATGCCTTGCAAATGAGCCGTACCCTTTGGATGAAAGACGAGTAATGATTTTGATGCAACCAGTGGTTGAAAACGCTGTTGCAAGGCTAGATGAAGTCAATGAAACAGTTCGAATAAAATCTGTCCAAGGTATCATTGAGGCAATGGTGGATATATTGGCTGCAAATGTAGTTACATCGGACGTTCAGCCATTGATCAATCGCGAATCTGGTCAAGTATTATTTATAGATATGACAGAAGCAAGTATAATTTCCAATCCACCATCTTTTCTTGATTTAGCCATGGTTTCTTCCTTTTGCTCGGAGATGACTACATTGATACCCGAAGATTTATTGGATGTTGCATCCAAATTCTTGCGTAACGAACTTTCCAAGAAGGAAATGGTCCCAGAAGTTCGTGACATAGTAGAAAGTCTAAACGTATATACTTTTAGCTAAGAATTGAAAACTATAAATATTCTTTTGTTTTTTTAATGTTTCTTTAGAAAATATATGCAGATACTTTATACAATCCCCTTGTACAAGTGTAGTTAAGAGAGAAGTCATGAAACAGATGTAATCGTGCCAATGGAGAATGGCGAAAAAGGGAAATTACTGTTGACATCCCTGGTTCGCGTTACATTCCACTTGACCTTGGTTTTGGTTCATCATGTACCCCATTTGACCTTGGTTGAACCCCATTTGAGCTTGATTCATCATGTTGTATCCCATTTGACCTTGGTTCATCATGTTGTATCCCATAGGGTTCATATTCCCACCTTGCATCTGAGGGTTGTTCATGTTGGCCATCATTTGCTGCTGAGGAAAGAACTGCTGTGGGTTTTGTCCATTACTCATGACATTCATGGTGTATCCGAATCCTTGGTTAGCTTGAGGCGATCCCATAGGCATTTGCATGTTATTCATCCCATTCATGCCGTTACTGTAGCACTGATTAGGCATCATCATGTTATTCATTCCATTCATGCCGTTACTGTAGCACTGATTTGGCATCATCATAGCTCCGTTGTTCATTGCCATTTGGTTATTGAATCCTTGCTGCTGTGGAGAAACCATGTTGGAAGGCATCATCATCCCCTGTTGATAGCTTCCAGTAAAGTTTCCTGCCTGATTTGGCATAGATCCATTGGAAGTATCTGGCATGAGTCCATTAGGGAGACAAGGAGGAAGAGTGACTTTCTCTTCAGTCTCTTGCTTGACAGCATCAGGCTTGGCATCAACAGATGCAGGGGAAGCACTTCTCGATCCAGTGGTCTTCTTTTTCCTGTTGTAGTTCTTCTGTGGCTTCGGACGCATCTTCAAGCAGAGCTCAGGAGAGCGACGAAGAAAGAGCGGGTGGAAGTAGAGAGCAGTCTTGTTGCCCTTGTTGTGGAAGATAAAGTTCCATCTGTTTAATCTTCTAGTGAAACTCTCGTACTTGGAGAGGCCAAAGTGTCTCATGAGAACCTCTCTGACACATCTCTTTTTATCAGAGATCATGAAGCCATCGCCGGAAGGAATCCACTCAATCACTCCTCTGTACTGATTATTATTGAGGATTGCCATGAGCTGTGACGCAAAAGAAGAAAGAGTCAGTACACAGTTATATATCATCCATTAGTCTCTTTGTGGAAAAAGAGGAAGGCGGTAGAAATCGGTCGTGCCTCATCAGCAGACCAAGAATGAGAGAGTTCCTGTACTTACTCTGGACGGAAAGGAGGACCTTCTGTTCTCCCTGTTGGCAAAGATCTCAAGCGGGTTGAAAGGGATTGTATCTGCCATCTTGGTTTATATGTTAATGAGTTCGAGGAAGGGACTATTGGTATGCAGACAGTGTATTTATCGATAGAAGAGTTATGTTTCAGAGGACTGCTCAGACCTACTTGTGCTGACAAGAACAAAAATAAAAAATTAGAAAACCAAGAGAAAACGGTAAAGTCATTTGCAGTCCGGTATGCCTGATTTCTTTAAAAATGAGGATTTTAACCTAATCTAGCATGAAGAAATACGAATTTATAAGCAGTCGTGTCAGATGTCCAAGAGATTTGTAAACAGACATTTCTCATCCAGGACCACCAGATGCCAGATGGCGGGCTTCCATTCAAATTTGGGAAGTTCTGCTACTACTGTTTATCAATTTATCAATACGTCGACTTAACGGCAGTTTGGAAATAGATAGGAGTGGGAGTTGACGACGTTGACGTCAAATGCCCACTATGTAAAATATTGTAAACGCATGTGAATCATGTTTCACCATTCATAGAAGTAGTGTGATAACTAGCAAGTGTTGTTTGAATTTTTATAGGTTGGAAAGCGTTTCAAATCTCGTATGGTACGACTAACTTGTCGTCGTTTAGACTTTTCAGTCCTCTTGATCTTCCGCATCGAATAAGCTTATTTTAGTTTGATTTGCTTGAATACATCATGTGATTTTACGTAGAAAAAGTGGAATAGTACAGTCCAGTATGAGAGGATAGAAAAGAGAGTAAGAATAAAGATAAATTCAAAATGAATATTCATGCTTTTGTTGAAAAGTGTATGAAATGTGGGAATGAATGAATGGGAATGAACAATAGGAAAAGAACCTTTTAGTACGCAAAGAATATCTCATGACATAAATGAAAGTGCTCAAGAATTCTCGTCGCTTCGTGTCTAGCTAGCACGTAGGTAATACTTAGAAGATTGTCTCTTGATGTCCCTTAAGTACAAACCTCTCTAGAACTACTAAACTTTTTGAAAAAGTGATAAAATTCCATCATGTCGCTCGTTCGGATCTGCTATGCTTTTGTGTTCCATAAGTAAGTCTGTTTGTAGTAACCTCCTCAACCCTTGAACATATTAGAAAAAAGTGATAAAAATTCATTTCGATGAGCTACGTATGCCTTGAAGTCTGTTGTAGTACCCTCGAGACATCAAACTTTTTGAAAGAAGTGATGAAATTCTTTGTTTTGTGAAGAAGAAGAATATGAAGGTATCTGGTACGTTTTTACGTACTCGTAGATGCTTCCAAAAAGCAAAACTATGATCAAAATAGGAACAGGTGGTGAGCAAACCTTATGGTATATGAATAATTTTATGAGTGTACAGTATTTGAAGATAAGTTACTTTCCAATTTTTATTTCAATGAAGAGGAGTCCAAGGTAGAGAAGCGTCATTGTTCTTTGCGAAGTCGTATATTATCATAAATTAGTAGTTGACATCCATGATCAACCAATTTTTAGTCCCATCTCTTTTCAACGCATTGTCTTCAAGAAGAGGAATAGATCATGTTACTTATGTGCAATTGAAATGAAGTTTGATATTGAAACCATTTCCAACACCAATTTTACATAATTTTTCTTATATAAATATGGATATGTCACAGCATTCTCATAACGAAGACGACACAATACTCGCAATCGAGCTACTTGAGGCAGGTGTAACTGCAGAAAGAATTCGTGAACTTTTCCAAGGAAGAATCCATCCTCATGAACTAGATAACATTCTACAAAAGCCAAGTAGTAAAAACCAAAAACTTCAAGAAAAGAATTCTGAAGTAGATCCCCAAATCAAAGCATTGGTGGAAGAGATGAGGGCTCCAGAAAAATATCTTGATCCACTTTATGATCGAGTTATGGAAGATCCAATTCAATTGAGTTCCGGGGTAATCTTTGATAGATCCTCAGTGGTTGATGCCAAGAATCATTTGAAGTATCGTAGATGTCCAGTTACAGGTGATTCTCTAGATGATTCATTTCATGAAATGCTCAAATTGAGACAAGAAGTTCAAGCGTTCAAAGCGATTAGAGAACGAAATGTGACCGAAATTGCAAGAAAGATGATTTCTTCAGGAGATTTTGATTCATTTCGTGATGTATTGAAAGGAGTAGAAGACTACTTGGAAGGTGCAGAAAATGATTACCTAGAAATTGCGAGAGAAATGGTACTAATGTGGTCTGGCGAGAAAAAGCCATCAGGACAAATGTTGGTTGTAGAAAAATTGAACTCCAGTGATTACTCTGTTGGAAAGAATGAGCTCATGGTTTCTGGTGGACTAGAAGAAGCTGCTTGTCGTATCATAGTATCGGCCCATTATTATCAACAGCACTCTTCGTCAAGATTTGATAGTCGTTCAGGGATTTTCTTGTGTCTCTATAACGAGAAGGATATTCTTGTAGAGAGATGCAAATTGTTTGAGAACTCATCTGGAAATGAACAGAACTTCCAAATTCTAGGAAAATATGATGATGTTGTAACCAAGTCAAAGTCTGGTTATAGATATAAGATCGAATTGAATATCATGGACTATGGAGGAAATGTAGAAGCTCATGTACTCATGTGTAAGATTTTCCCATCGAATTTGAAGCTGCCATATCATCGTATGCAAGATAGCAATGGAGAAAAGGGAACTTACATTGGACCAGAAAATGATATTGGTGAGGCTCATGGAGATGGTGCTCTTGATTACGATAATGGAAGTAGATTTGTCGGTTCATTCCGCAATGAGTCCATTTGTGATGGAGGTGAGTTTGGTTTACTTGAAGATGACACTGTATGTTTTATTTCGACTTTTCAACTCAACTCACTTTATCCATTTAGTTCTCTATCGTGGAGCTCATGTAATTGCGACCATAGAAAGAGGGGCATGGAGTAGAGAAGTAAATCAAAGTTTGGTGCAGAAGTACCCTGTTGGTTTACTTGTATATGATAGTTCATGGAGGCTACAAAAAAAGTCCAGCAGAAGAAGTAGAAATAATTACTCATCGAGAAATCACCGATACTACGATGTAGACATGGATTACAAAAGAGGTAAAGGTTCCAATTATGTAAATGTGTCAGATGATGAGGATATACACATCAGTGCACTTCGCATGCATGGAGCTGATTCAGTTCGTGACGAAGGTTTGTCTCCAAGTCGATCTTGTGATAGTTACAGGAGCAAAATTGATTTAAATTTGCCAGTGAATCTCCTCCCTGCTTTCCAAGGTTCAGGTAGGAGAGTGCGTGGAAACAATGATCGAGATCTATTTGACGATGAAACCCAATACAAAAATGGGAGAAGTAGAAGGAATCACATGCAACAAATGAGCCACTACGATGACGATAATTCATATGCAAATAGTCACATGAGTCATTCTCGTGGTCGAAGAAACAATGGCAAAAAATATATGCACTTTGAAAATGAGGAGGAGGATGACAGAAGTAAAGTTGATCTTGACTTGCCAGTGGATCTTCTTCCCGCATTTCAATCTGGAAATAGAAAGTCTCAGAGTAAGAAGAAGAATTCTCTTGGTTTTCTGAATGAGTACGATAGCGATGGAAATGATAATCACGATGAATACTCGCATAGCCGCAGTAGCTATGGAGGGCAGAGAAGTCATAAAAAGAACGACCCTGAATCAGATTTGTATGATTTGTTCACGAATGGTCCAAGAGAGGAAAGATATACCAGGAACCAAAAGTATGACGACGATGATGATAACTACAGTAGACATTCCAGTCTCAGTCGATATTCCAATCGCAGTCGTAAGGACCGTGAACATGTGAACTTTCACAGACATGGAAAGCATAAAGACAGTCGTGGTTCTTTAGTAGATATCATGGAAGAAGAAACATCTATTTTCAAAGATTCGAGTCCAGTACTTGGACGTTTCAATTTGAGTGAAGATCAAGATCAGGGCCGTTTTGATTACGATGATTTAGATCGTAGATCACGTCTACATAATTTCAACTTGGAAGCAAGAGATGGAAACAGCAGCACTAGATCTACTGCAAGTACAATGAGTATCAAGACAAACACAAAACCAATGTACCTCTTTCTTGATGAATATCAAAAAGCTTCGAATGCTGGTCGAAACTTCAAATTATTGGTACGAGGAGGAAGGTTAATGGAAGGTGTAGTCAGCATCATGATATCCTCAACAAAGTTTCACGATCCACGCGGGACAATGCGACTGTACTTAACTTTGTACGATCAAACAAAGAGAGTGTTGCAACGAAAGGAAATCATGCGTAGTTCAAGAACCTCTTCTTCGTCTGGATCCTATGTGCTCATTGAGAATGGGGACTCCATTGTTGCTGGAGCAAATGTAGGCTGTTATTACCAACTTGAATACAAGAATATTGGTAGTTCAAGTACAAATTTCGAGATTGAAGGACTTGTATGTAAAATATTCCCTTCCGGACGTCAAACGCCAGAGTACGAAATGAAGGATCCTGAAGGAAGCAAAGGAACATACATGGGAAAACTAGGTATAGATGGAAAGCCACATGGCAAAGGAACATTCCATTATGAATCTGGTCATACTTTTATTGGAGAATTTGCAAAGGGTTCTTTCAAGGAAGGTGTTTACTACTTTGTGGAAGATCCAGTCGGGTCCATGAGAAATGGAAAGTGGGATGATCAACTCGACACCTCTTTAGCTCGCAAGTATCCAAATGAATTGCAGGTTTTTAGGAAAAAGATGAGTGCCGGTCAATCAGACTCTAACTTGATCCATACCCGTCGCAGCAACAAATTTCATCAGCCACAAGAGCAGTGGAGCATACGATCCATGTTTTGCTTTTAAAATTTAAAAATGTGTCAAAAAGATCATACGTACATATAATGATCTTGGTGTTTAATTTTCAGTAAAGAAAGTAATTAAATGTTAAAATAATATATAGCCGTATCGATCTATGCATTGTTGGTTTACTTTTTACTAGTCAATATCTGGATCTCCAAAGAAATATGCGTAGAGAACGAGAGAAGTGTAGCATTTACCAATGACTTATCCTACAGTAGCTAGTATAATATAATAATATACAATATGTTAGAAGTTCAACTTCTGTGAAAACAACAATGAATTACAATCGCTTCTATAACATCAGTGATGAAATCTCCTTCAAGTATCGAACTGAAGCGAGATCAATAAAGTTTTCTTCTCTTTGAAAGTCCAATCCTTTCTCGTCTATCTTTTCATTGCCAAAATCTAGTACAATATTCTTGTTCCATGTTTTGGATGATTCAATCATATGTCCATTCCTTAAAATAAAAGACAATTGGCTCCATTGACTAATCTTGAAGCATCAGAGCATATGGCATAGTTAAAAGGCAAGGACTCGGAGTCATTGCTTCTTTTGCACAAAAGTCCAATGAATGCCTCTACATTAGTAAATGTGAAGGAATAAAGCCATGTTTCAAAGCACAGCATTTGAAAGCATTCAATCCAATAAATTCCAAATGCATGGACCACTTCACATCATCTAAAAGAATGCATTTGCTAAAAGCCCATCCTTCAATTCTAGTCACAGTATTGGGCAAAATAACCCTCTTGATATTTTTACAACCATGAAAAGTTTGTCTCGGAATGATGGAGACTCCATCTAATACAATAACTTGCTGCCATAATTCTCGTTCTTTCCAATATTGTTGAGCAAAGTGTGATCGACGTTCGATTGGAAATCTCTCACTTTGTAACTCGTGATTGAATAGTTCAGATCCATCGTAAAAGAGAGTCCATAGTCCATCCACTAGCTCAGTTCTCATGTACATTCTGGATAAGTCTATCTAGCTATTCACTGTGTATGATTGAAAGGTGATTGAAGAACACATGTGTAAAGTAAAGGTAGTACATGGACATTTAACGTTATGTTTTGAATGGTGAATAGACAGAGGACAAAAGAAAAGGTAAATTTTCAAACCCAACCTGGAACCAATAGATACCCGTCCTTTACCTGACAGTCATGGAGGCATCTCCACAGAGAAAGGCAACGGAGAAAAACAGAGAAGACAAAGACCATGACACATAATTATTACATTGAACTACTGGAAGTTGCAACAAAAGTAGAACTACAAAAGGCTACCACCAAATAGAAGCTTCCAGTTCCAAAATGATCAACTTGAAGGCAATGAAGGAACACGTGGCAAAGGCTGCAGATGCCGCCAAGAATTTCAAGGTGAGTTTTCTACACGATTGTTGGATCAGCAGCAGTTGAAGTTGGAACAATTATGAATCATCATCAAGAAATTATGAAACTTTTATAGACTCACTTGATTGACATCACTTTACTTTTACAACATAGGGTCTTGATCAAATGGCTGCGAATGATGAGTATGTACATACAGAAGGATTGAATGTAAAGAAAAGACCGCATCCTACAGAACGACAAAGAAAAACACAGTCACAAGAAAGCAAGCAAAAGAATGGAAAGAATGATTCGGACAAGAAACAAAATCATTATTTATTGGATTCTGTGGCGGAATTAATGGCTGAAAAATCATCACGGCAAGCAATGGAACAAGAAAAGTTACAAGTTCAAGAAACGAGAAAGCAATTCTTGGACAAGGAAGCCAATCGTAAACAGGAGCAACGACATTCATTACATACTATGAACCATGATGATGATGATGATAATAGTGTATTTTCAAATGAAGGAGATGATCCGATACTCAACATGATGAATGGAAAAGATGCGACAACAAATACCAATACAACTACATTCTCATCGATGCAAATAGGGACACCGTCCAAAACAAAAAAAGATCCTAATCGTTTCATGGCTGATTTAGACGCACGCATCTCCAAACCTCCTACTAGAAATCATGAATTGTCAATACCAAATACTAATACAGATGTGTCCAATCCATTGGCACAAGTTAGTACTGCCTTTCAGTCATTTTCAACATCACCGAATAAAATGGATTGGTTGAAACAGGTTGCACCCAAAAATATACATGATACAATGTTACCATTTAAAATACCCGGTATAGGTCCTGATAATTTGAATGAAAAAGAATGTGAACCATTGCATAGGCGACATCCAGAAGAGGATGATGAAAATGATGAAGAAAAAGTGATTGTGACAAATTCTACAAATATAATGGGAGATCAAGAAAGTGCCGAATTGATGAGGATAAGGTCTAGAATGAATCAAGATATTTTCTCTGTTGGAATGGATCTTTTGGAGAAGAATCGCTATTATGTTTGGGTAGTCGTTACATTCTTTGTCATGATTCTAGGTTATCTCATGACTAAAAACAAGACTGATGATGGAATAAGATAATGTAACGTTATTTGTTCTTTAAAATGTTCAAACTACAACTCATGATTATTCATGTGATGCTCTACCCTGTATATAAAAGACTCGGTTTCCAGTCTCTTTTTGTAAAAATTTGACAACAGTAGAATGTGATTGCAATTCAATTGCAATCATCACCACTGTCCGTATCTGTAATGTTTGAATTTGTCAATTCATTTCCTTTGCGTAGCTCTTTCCATATAAATTCATAAAATTTCTTTTGAGTTCCACGAATCTGAGCAAGTCTCTCTGCATCATGTGTTTCATACAAGTCATCCAATCGATCCTTTTCTTGAGGAGTAACATTTTCACAACGTTGTAAATGACGATACATTGTGAAAAGCGTCTTGTTTGGGTCTGCCAATGTTTTCAATGACGATGGAAAGTATCTTCCACATCTCCCTCCTCTCTTTTTACCATTGCGTCCATCACAATGGGCACAAGAGATACCGTTAAACCCAATTTCTAGGTTCATACGTTTCCATCCCCTGTCAGCCTCGC